>OZ025217.1:12286454-12508954 GCA_964019055.1 Anthopleura xanthogrammica
CAACAACAACAACAACATTTACATAATAGCAACCAACATGTTGGTTTTTTAGGAGGGAGGAAAACCAGTGAATGGGGAGCCCCTCTACTTTTTCCCTTTTGCATACTAGTCTCTCATATTTTTAAATCTTACCCCACCCCACCCCCAAACACACATGTTTTAGGATGCTCAGTTGACCTTGCTAGAGAAATACTCTTGTGGCAAAACAAATTCTATTCACATGTTGGGCATGCAGGGTTCAAACTAATGAACCCAGGCATGAAATAAACATTGGTGAGAGGATGACGCATTAGGAACAGACCACTCATTTTTTTTTTTTTAAGGAACAGACCATTCATGCCAACCCAAAAAAAAATAGCAAAATATACAAAAATAATCATGATCTTTTGGTCATTCCTTATAAATATAGCACAGAACTAGTATAAGGTACTCACTTAATACCAAGAAAAGTCTCAATACAAGAACCACCACCAAAACCAGCAGCTTGGCCTCCCCCACCTGTGTTGGAAAATAAGAGACAGGTTTACTGTAGGTGGACAGATTTGATAACCTTTAATGCAAAAAGTCTAAAAACAATTTATAATGTAAAATGTCAAAGACAATAGCTTTTTGCTTTGTGTAACAATTGAAAATTATGACCTACTGACTCGCTTATGATCCATGAGAACATAATTTATATCATATATCATTCACTTTAAGTTGGTAAAAAAAATGGGATAAATTTTTCACTAAGTCAAAAAATACCTAAAAAAAACACCCAAAATCTATCAAAACCATGGGCTAAAGTCCATGCTTTTTGGCCAAAATACTGTATTTCCTCACGTATAAGGCGCATCTCACGTATAAGGCGCACCCCCAACTTGATATCTTTTTAAATGTTTGGAGATGTTCAAAAGGATTTACTTTAAATTTGGTATTCTTTGATCATTTTAGAGGTGATTAAAAAGTATTGCAAAAAATTTTTTTAGGAAACTCTTGGCTACAAGGCGCACCCCCAAGTTTGAAAAGATTTCACAGCACTTCATGATTCTGAAAGGTCAAAAAAGGTGCGCCTTATACGTGAGGAAATACGGTAGGCTAAGAATGACCATTTTTCAAAGTGGGATAAATTTTTAACTACATCAAAAAAGACCTAAAAAAACACCCAAAATCGATCAAAACCATGGGCTATAGTCCATGCTTTTTGGTCAAAATAGGCTAAAAATGACCATTTTTCAAAGTGGGATATATTTTTAACTACGTCAAAAAATACCTAAAAAACACCCAAAATCAATCAAAACCATGGGCTATAGTCCATGCTTTTTGGTCAAAATAGGCTAAAAATGACCATTTTTCAAAGGGGGATAAATTTTTCACTAAGTCAAAAAATACCTAAAAAACACCCAAAATCGATCAAAACCATGGGCTATACTGGTATTTAGTCCATTCTTACTGTTCAAAAATCAAGCTCAAGCTTTGAGCACCTACTGTAGTGTATTAAAAAACCAATGTTTTGTGTTGGTTTGAGTGTATTTAAAGTAGTCATACAAGACATAAGGTATAATGTTTCAGGTGATACTAGTAATAAAAGCAGGTTAACTTACTGACAAAAACAGGATTTGGTGATCCCCATAACCTGACAGAACCATCCTCTGAACATGTTGCAAGAAGAAATCTGCAAACAATAATTATGATACAGTCATATTGTTGAATTATAACCACAATTGATGCTTTTCATGCTTAGTGTTTTGTACAGCTAACTAGTGTACTGTAGTCTTGACTAGATACAGTATGCTTATTGGCTCTCTCCTTAGCTTTGACAGCTTGGTTTTCTCAATCAACATTACAGACCAAGATAGACTTACCCATTGCACAAGAGCACTGAGTGAAGTACTTTACCATGATGTGCTGATTTGACCTGGGAAAGACAGTCACCTAGCAACAAGAATGAAGTCATTACCCTCCTTAGTAATATCAATATTAATCAATAAAGCTATTTCAAAAAAGGTTGGTGAAGGTTTTTTGTTGCTTATTGCATATTGCATGCCAAGCCCAAAATCCATCATGGGTGACATGCAGATGTGAATACAAGCAGCAAAAGGTCAACACTTTGTCTGCAGGTTTTTCCAGCATATTTTCTTCTGTGCTAACATTATTTACACATGACTATTAATAATTGATTTCTAAGCTGGGTAAGTAACATGCCGCATGCAACAAGCAACATACAACAAAACCTTTACCAACCTTTTTTTGAAAAAGCTGTATAAACAACAAATAGAGTAGCATCTGGAATGTACCTGACATGGCATCATAAACAAAGAATCCATGGCCAATGGAAGCAAAAATGTACTTCTGGAACAAGATGAAAAAATATTAAGTGTACATGTATTTGTCATCACTGTTCATCATTTACTCACCAGCTACTGGAGTTATTTACCTAGATTCATCAATCATCATTCATCAATGCCATCAATATTATCTGTCATCACCTTCATCATCATCACCACCATTACAAGCATCATAATCATCATCACATCATTCGTCATCATATCACCATCATCATGATATCATCATCATCGTCATATCATCACAGCTATCATCACCATCATAATTATCATCACCATCACCACCATCATCATATCATCACCATCACCATCATATCATCACCATCACCACCATCATCATATCATCACCATCATCATCATCATCATCATCATCTAACACCTGCAGTACTGACCTGATCAACCTTCACCATCATCACCTTCACAACATTATCAATGTCATTATATTACAGTATCATCATTACCATCACCATTATCATCATAATTATCATCATCATCATCATCTTCACAACATTATCATTGTCATTATATTATAGCAGCAGCAGCAGCAGCATCATCATCATCATCATCTAACACCTGCAGTACTGACCTGATCAACAGCAAACAAGTGTTGTACACTGTAGGGGTACATGTGATATGTTCCTTCATCATATCACCATTATCATCATCATCATCATATCATATCATCATCATCATAATCATCATCATCATCTAACACCTGCAGTACTGACCTGATCAACAGCAAACAAGTGTTGTACACTGTAGGGGTACATGTGATATGTTCCTTCATCATATCACCATTATCATCACCATCATCATATCATCATCATCATCATCATCTAACACCTGCAGTACTGACCTGATCAACAGCAAACAAGTGTTGTACACTGTAGGGGTACATGTGATATGTTCCTTCATCATATCACCATCACCATCACCATCATCATATCATCATCGTCATCATCATCTAACACCTGCAGTACTGACCTGATCAACAGCAAACAAGTGTTGTACACTGTAGGGGTACATGTGATATGTTCCTTCATAGCTCTTCATGTAGTTCAGTTGTCTGGTGTATGAGAGAGAATGAGTACTCCATATCACAATAGCTCCATCCAGTGAGGCAGAAGCAAACATACTATCTAGAACACAAATAAACCAACTATAGCAGTCACATGGGTATCACTGGCACTCAAACATTGGCAACTTGTTGAGCCCACTAATGTCTGATGCAAATGTAAATACATGTACTAGTAAACAGACCTCTTCACCCTTGGTGTAATTATGTTTTCCCATTTTTTTCCAAAATTACATAACATTCATTGATCCCAGGCAGCATGTAGTCAAGACAAGCATGCTGCAGTTATAACCCAGTTCAAAAAAGGTTGTGTGGACCAAAGGAAAAAGGCAAAGGTCATTCCAAGAGCCAAAGGAAACATCTAAACAGAACTAATTAAGGTGTTTAAAATGGCTTGGTCAACTGCAAGCAACACTGCATATCATAATAATGTCTGTTCTTAACCAAAAGAAACACCATTCATTTCTGCTATTCCTGGATCTTGGAATGACCTAGTATTTCCTTTGGCTGAAACAGATGTTTGCTACATGTACGTACCAGCAACAGTAATCAAACACCTAATGGACTCCCTGTGTGGTGACAGCTTCTTGAACGGCTCAATCTTAATGTTTGGTGAGTCTTTAGATTCAACAGGTGACCTCACTATACAGTACACCACTACAAATACAACAAGATAAATATCAAGATGGCCGTCGTATTGGTAAAAAGACCTGCAATTATTAATACTACTGCAGGTAGAACATCATTTTACATACTTAAAGATGATTTATCTGAAGCTGTTACAATCCTGCTGTTCTTGATGGGTAACATTGTATGGATATCAGCTAAAAAATTAAACAAAGCAAGACATTGTCATAATCATTATATAATCAACTACTGTATATTCTTAGGCTTGGAGGGAGGGGAGGGTGGGAGGGGTGATAGACAGGGGGTAAAGAGAAGTGTGGTAAAGCTACAAGACTGTTTACAAGTTAGTTATACTGTACGTGTACACACTCTACAAAGTTCAAGGAATGACTGGTTGCCTATGAACTGGAGTTTGTAGGTTTGTGGGGTTAAATTTGGGAACATTACATGCCAGGGCATATTGATCTTAGTAAGGTCACAAATTTTTATTTAGTACTGTACTTCATTATGGAACAACATGGTTGCATGCCAAATACAGCAACACAATAGTCCCCTTCACACTTCCCTGCGCCATCTTGAAAGGTAGCCAGGCATTTGCATCAAAGCGAGATGAACACTGAGCCTGCAACGATAGAGACCTTTTTAACACCTTGGACAATTATTCACTTGTCTCTGTCATTGCAAGCTCACCGTTTGTCTCACTTCAATACAAAGGCACCGCTACCTTTCAAGATGGCACAGGGAACTGTGAAGGGAACTATTTTAGTTCACAAAGAGTACCAATCCAAATATTCCCTTCATTTTGTTAACTCACAAGGTTCAGATGTCCTTTCTAGTTTATGAAGAAGACTTCCCTGTTCATTCCACACACACAAATCCTGACCACCAGAGAAAAAGATGTTCTCCTCCTTCATGGCTACCAAACACTAAAAACAAAATACCACATAATAAATACCTTGTTATTTAGTGACAATAAAAAGCAGTAGCCTTTACCTTTACAGAGCTGTTGTGTTCAGTGATTATATGCAAACACAAACCATCTTCAATATCCCATACCTGGATAATATAACATGTTAAGGATGGGAACACTTATGGGTAGTTCATTGTGTGATAAAAAAAGGAATTTATAATGAAACAGTATGTACAGTAGATAAGAAACATTGATTTCTTTGAATGCACTCCCCACCCCTTGGCATTTCAAATCTCCCTCTATGGGCGAGGTATGGATACTTTCTGGAACTACACAATATACTCTCCTCAGACCCTCCCCAGCCCTTAGAAATTCCAATCCCCTTCCACATGAGGGAGGTATGGATATTTTCTGGAACTACACAATATACTCTCCTCAGACCCTCCCCAGCCCTTAGAAATTCCAATCCCCCTCCACATGAGGGAGGTATGGATATTTTCTGGAACTGCTCAATGTTCAGCTCTAGCAATTTTAATAAGGATACACAAATCATCTTGTCAGAGGATCCTGTTAGTAACAGGACAGAGGATAACGGTATATCTTCACCTTGACATTCTTGTCGTTGATGCAGCACGAGCATGCAAGTGATTCGTCGTGTATGGTGTTGAAGTACATGTAGCCTTCTTCCTGTCTAAAAACAATAAGAATGTCTGAATATGTACCACAGGTAACCCACCATGCAGGATGAATCAATACAAATACCACAGGTAACCCACCATGCAGGATGAATCAATACAAATGCCACAGGTAACCCACCATGCAGGATGAATCAATACAAATACCACAGGTAACCCACCATGCAGGATGAATCAATACAAATACTACAGAAACCACCAAACTTTCAAAACCACAGATAACACAAAATAAGATAATCGTTATTACCTGTACATCCCATATTATGGCTGTATTATCATCAGCAGCAGAGACAAGCCTTAAAAGAAATGAATTAATATAATTAGTTTATCAAATTTCTGAGTATAAGCATCAGTGCAACAAAAATTCTAGCAAAAATTATTTTTGTTTCAAGTTATTCAAAATTTCATCATCGATAACCTGAAACAACCTCTGGGCTGATCTAAGTCAAGGTATGGCTAACTCATAGATGGAACCCTGAAATAACCTCTGGGCTGATCTAAGTCAGGGCATGGCTAACTCATAGATGGAACCCTGAAATAAAATCTGGGCTGATCTAAGTCAGGGCATGGCTAACTCACAGACCGAACCATGAAACAACCTCTGGGCTGATCTAAGTCAGGGCACGGCTGCTGTAACTCATAGATTGAATTGGAATTTAGGATTTTGTTAAGGGAGAACTGGAGAACCTGGAGGAAAACCCTCAAACCATTGAAGAGAGCTGTAAGAGAGGTCTACAGAACTTTACCTTCTGTCATCAATGACCATGAGCAGATGTACAATGTCAGCATGACCAGATAATAACATGATCTCTGTGAATGGATTCCTTGTTTGATCATCTGTGATCTCAGGAACATTGTCCCCCTGAAACAATAATCAATAATGAAGATGATAGTGTATTGTAGTTTAAGATATCATCCTGTATTAAGCAGAGAGAGCCAAGTACTGAGCTCTCACCAATTCATCCCACGTGCTAGCCCATAGGGCTACATGTCCTATGTTAGTAGAAATGTTTTTTGTTTTTTTCCTGTGCTTTGAGACTTTTTTTCTGGATTCTTCAATTTTCCTCCCTCCACAAAAATCAACTTCCAAACACACCAGTTCACATTCGATGCAAACGGCTGTTTTTGAAGACCACAGATTCATTTGCACAGACTTAGCCTTGTTTATAAGTCATCTGTATTCAAAGACACTATTAGAAGTCTGTGGGATTGGTATTATACGCAAATTAGCAAAAGCCAAATGCAGTGTAAAGAAAGTCCAGGTTCTCCACAAAACCTAACATGTTGATTTTGAATTCCATCTGTGAGTTACCCGTTCCCTGACTTTGCTCAATGCAAAAGTTGTTTCAAGCTTTAGGTATCAATAAGATTCGAAGGTTTTTTTATGACAAGACCGAAGGGAGCAAAAGAGTTAAGCTTATAAAGGATAAGTCCTTTAGCTCATTTCTACAAACAGAAAGTAAGCCTAAATATGAATTTTGCTGTGGAGGTTTCAATTTTTACTCAATCCAATATTCCTGTGCCATTGGTGTTAAACAACACATTAAACTACATAATATACATTGGCTGACTCGTATCAATACATCCTTAATCCCAAAACGAGCAGGCACACGCCAAGACAGGAAAGAGAACGTACCTCCACGACATCTCTCCGCAAAGACTTCTTCTTCTTTGTACGAAACATGGCTTCTCAACAATACCAAGAATATTCACTTGATATCTTTCATGAATTTAACGTATTTTATCTTCATTTTATCATTTTACTGCGGGTTTTTGTCCCCAAGTATCATGCTTCCAACACTAACAACCCGCCATCTTGGAATGACCTTGATGGAATGGGAACCCTGTCTTTATACATGCCGAAGGTTGCCCGAGAGGAAACCGAAGGGTAACCGAGCGAAGGTCAGCTGACTAACAAAATCCGGGAATGAGATCCCTGCGATCCCTGCGATCCCTGCGTTTTCTGCGTTTTAAACATTTACGTAAATTCAACTTCTTTAAATTAATAAGTACCAAATATATTATGAACAGAATTTTCTTACCATGAATGTGTGATCCGCCACTAATCAACTAGTGTTTTTTTCTTTTTCAACTTTTTATTTTTTTTCAAAGTGTTCTTGCCTTATGTAACAACACTGAGTGACGGATCCAGGGTAGTCCGAGATCTCTCCCTTTTTGAGATCTGGCTCAATAGAATGAAATTGGAACCCCCCTTTTTGAAGCCGATCGTACCAGCTTTTTCTGCGTGGCGGCTCTTTTGGAAACCCGGCCCCTTTTAAAAATCCTGGATCCGCCAATGCATAAGTATTGATGTCTATATACAATTTTTTTAAGTTCCAATTTCAATATAAAAATGCCGGCAGCAATAATGCACGGTGTTTTTGGCATCCGGTATTTCGCTAACCGTGAGTCTTGGAGGCCAGAAAACCAACCAGTTACATATATCTGTAGGATGTATCAGGGCGCGTAAAATAACCGCTAATAATCCCTAATGATATCTGTGACATTGATTATTGAACATTTCATAATCCGTAATATGCAATATGCAATACTACAAGGAAGCCGTTCTGGGCATGTTTTCACGTGAAGGATTATTATGTGATTGTCGGGAATTGTACGAGTGTAGATGTTTTCTGCAACAGAACATGTAGGATATGTACCTAGAGTATTCACGACGAAAGTATTTGGTTAAGGTACCGTATACGATAGGATTCAGACAGCTATGGATGTAGACAAGAATATCAAAGAATCGAAGAATCACTTGCGTTACTTCTTTTTCTGATTTCCCGCCAAAATCACTAAGCAACCATGCCACGTGACCTGGTAGCATACATATAGCAAAGAGCACCACTATTGTTGCCAATGTCTTGACAATTTGAAGGTTTTCTTTGCGCCTTTTTTCACGTCCTTTACGATCAGTAGCCGTCCATGATGAATTCAAATTGACTGGTTTCCAGAGATCAACAGCAATCCAAATGTATGCAATAGCGATCAGAGTCAAAGGTAGAATGTACTGCAATACTACTAGAACTATTGTGTAGATTTTCCCATCAATTTTTGTCCCCCATACTTCCTTGCACCCTCCTAAAGGATGCTGGGTAGTTACTATCATGAGTGGAAGCAACAGCATGATAGCTAAGATCCATGTTAAGGCAATACCTCGATATATACGACGATGTCTTACTACAGGACGAAATGCATTCAAGATCACGTGACATCGACATATTGCCATCAATGTCAAGGTGAAGATACTGACTGTATTGGACACAGTCATCATTGGCCACACCAATTTGCATACCAAAGTTGGTGACTTGAACTCCCCGTAGAAGAGAATGGTAATAGGAATAGAAAATACTAAGAGTGTCAGGTCAGCCACTGCTAAGTTGATAATAAAAAGATCATTAGCAACACGTCGAAGTTTTCGAGTAAGAATAACGAGAACCAGAGAATTACCGCACACCCCAAGTAACAGCGTTAATATGTATAAAACTAGTTTAACTTGTTTTTCCAACTCTGTTACTTTCTCGTAGCTGGTAGGATTTGCCATGATCAGCCAGCGTCGTTGACCACTTGGTATTTAGAATACTGGAATATTTCAATTATTCAGATTGGAGTGAAAATAGCCTTACGTCGTCTTCAATGTGATGTTCGAGCCTATCTTATCGAGCTGTCGTGTTGCTAGATGAAGCCATTAGCCAAGATCTTAGATAAAACAAAGTCCAATAACATTTAGTCTTTAGTTCTTCACTAATTTACAGTCAATTATCAATGTTATCTCGCTCCAGATCGCTATAATGTGGGATGTGGCGAGTTTACTTTGCACAGAATGAACAATCGATATGTCAGTTTTCTTGGTCTAGCTTGTCTTCTTTGCTTTTAGCTGGAATTCTAGTTGAGAGATAAGATCAACGCCCCTGCTTACTGCCTGTGCCAACTGTTGTGTCCGCTTGACTTCAGGCTAGCAGCCCATATTGAACCATTTACTCTTCGCTCACGTACTCCTTTGCAACCAAAAATTCGATATTGAGATAACTGTTGTTAGAATACTGAGGAACATCACCTGCAAAAACAACAAGACAAACTACTGAGCTATTATACTCTGAACAAGCGTACACTCTAGACAATTGTCTGGGCACATCTCAGAACAATTGTTAGGTTTGTATGCAAAAAGAACTATTATTTAATAAATGACACTTGAGGATACATCCGCCATAGGATACGAAGAAGACCCTAATTTGAGAAAAAAATGTCAATGAAATAAAAATGAAGACAAGCGCTAAAATTGATGTTCCAGCAAAGCTGAAGGTTTTTCCAGTCTCACTGACTCATTCCATCCATCCAACCTTTCATTTTGTAATATATTAATTATCTTGCAAAATTCGCACCACTTTAATTTTTAGACTTTTTACCATCTAAAATCAGCCTACTAGCTCAAGAACACTTTTAGCCGCATACTTTTTGTTTATACTAGATATTTTTAAAATAAAAGCTCCCTAAAGACAGTAGTTTGTAATATTACTGTCTAATATGATTCTAAAAGATAGAAAATTGAAAAGCCTGATAAAAAATGTTTAGAATTAGACCTTTGAATACAGTAGAATATGGGTTACTAAGACGCCGAGAATGCTGCTGATCACCTGCTGGTGCTCAGATACCCGAACTTTCTTACTGCTAAAACACTTGGAACTAAAGCAATATCGATGTAACGATTAATCAATAATAATAAGAAGAAGAAGAAGCACTCCCTTCCACAAGATACGAAAAGCAATCATTATTAAAGATTATTAAATCATTAGCAATTCAGTATTATATGACGAAACGATAGTAAACATGATCAGATGCATGAGGGAGCCATGTGACTGACTGTACAATATATCAACGTTCTTTGAAGGCAAGTTGTATGTGTAAATAATGATAATGATCATCAAATAGATCCATTTGTGACCCAACCTCATGATGTTAGCGGCAGCATTCTCTCTCAGATATTCAGTATCTACTTGTCCTTCTTTTAGCTCGTAAGGTTCGATAACTACATACAAAACTGCAAACTGTCCAAGCAAGTGTAATATCTACAAGAGCTAGTTGGTATTTGTCTCGCTGCTCAGTATGCAAACTGTCTTACTTACTGTTTGTCAGCTTGTTTCCTTTTGACTCCAACTAATGAAAGTTGTGCACTTCATCCCGAACAGCACTTGTACAAACAATATCTATTCAGCAAATCTATTCTAGACTTTCATTTCCCCAAGCAGTAATTTTACCTCGTTAATGAGCCATGTTCACTGACGTACGTGCAATTCTATCTTTCCATATATCAACCATACTGTACTATTTTAAACCCGCGGCTATCATTTCCACCTGTACTCTTCATTCAGATAATGAAAGGGCCAGTATGTTTTGGTATACGCTAATATCGTTCTATCGATGCACTCCTCTTGGTCACCATTCTGCCTTATGCCTGTTTTTGAGTTCATTACCTGACGGCTTTGCATCCCCTCAGGAGAATCCGGCCTGGTTCACGAAGAACATTCTCGAGAAAGAAATGGAAATTTAAACTTAGCGTATTAGTTGTATTATCCAATGTTTATATTCCCTATGTGTTGCATCCTGTTAGCGCGGGGGTTAATCGATCGAGTGTCTTGCTAGCACGCTTAACCCTCGCTGTGAATACTAAACAATGTGAACTGAGTAGATTCTATCGGGAAGTTATCTACTACTAGTTTAGCTGATTCCCAAATATACCCATTTATATACGATAGAGCTATGCAAGGTGGTATATCCGCGGTATCTGTATATGATAGATCTATGCAAGGTGGTATATCGATTGGTTTGGTCTGAGTATAACGATTAAGGGTAAACTGTAATCGGGTATCATGGTAGGCAATAGTTGAAGATAATCGTTAGGAAGACTTGCAGGTTATTTTGTGTATCAAGACACATATCATTCGATGGTTGACATGGACCTAATCGAACCACTAGATAACCAGCTAGACTGCCTGCTTCGGTTACTGGAATGACGTCAGATTTACGATATTTTGATTATTCTTGATTATTATCGGGTTTTCCTATAACAGGAAACACAACTGTTTCGATCAAAGCTATCTTCAGGCTAGTGAAAACTGCGTGATGTGATGCTGACCACACCCATATACGATCCAAGTACAATAACAGTCTGTAGTGATAGCATCGAAAAAACTATTAATCAGTATATCTGGGGAGCTTATCATTTTTTATAGCAACATTGTATAGTGATAATACTCTTATTAGTAACATGTAATCACTAGCTAACAGCATGGAGCTATACTGTTGTCCGTCCAGAACTGATTCTGACTCAGTTCCCTGCATTTAATACTCGATTGCATGGGATTCCGGTACAAATAAAGCTATGGAATATCATTAATGATTCGTCCAAAGAACCAGTATTTCAAGCTTATTAAAGAGTGAGTTAAAAGCTCTCATTGAAATATCAGCTTGTTTTAAAATATTCATGACTTGTGCACAGTGTCTTTTTTTGTTAGTGTTCCACGCCTACCATTAACCAGTAGGCTTAACATTTTGAGTGTTTGATTCACTTGAAACTCTTCTTATGACAGATTATTAAAGCTACTAGCGATCTAAAGAGCTTGAACTTCTCTTACAACCGAGTGTTGAGAGGATTTCTTGAAGAGTAATCTTGTAAATAATTGATAAACCTTTGTGTAAATCCTAGACGAATAGAAAACCAAAGTAACGGTGGATCCGCAGACTGGGTGTTAATGAGACTATGATGGATTACTAACCTTCAAACAAGGGTAAATTAGGGATGATTTTCAGAAGTAACCTTACTAATAGTAGCAAGTTTAGCATCGTATTATGACTTATAATACAAAGAGTGTTTCCGTCATTTTACTGATCATTTTACTGATCATGCAAAGCAGACTTTTTAGTTTTACAAACATGTTAAGTTACGCCGCGGATCAAAACATTTTCTCCATGTTTAAAAAAAACTTGTTAGCGCTAAACACCGGGTCGAACTGCAAGCAATGTTATCACCGCTGTTCGCTGTTCGTGTTTTCACTTCGCTGCGCGGTCGAACTGAATTAAGGCAATCAATGTCGGTGTTCACCTCTGTTTTCTCTGTTCATTTGATTGTTTACTTCAAACGGATTTTAGATTAAAGGATCATCTTGCACTAACAACAAGTTTCAAGTTTTGATATCATTTATAAACAGATAAAAACAGTACAGTCAGCTTACCTGATGCACACCAAATACATCCTTCCTTCACACGCTGCAAGAGGAAATAAAAGTGTTCTCGGTCATTCCAAGTCGTCAAATCCCAATTTCGCTATGAATCGCAAACATTTCTTCATATGATTAAAAATATCTCCTCGCATACTGTCAGATCAGTATATCTTTTACGTCCGCTTTAGTCATTTCCTAATCAATTATACCTAACACTATGTACTTGACCAATCCAGTGCGCTTCGCATCTGTAACGAGTGTTATTTTATGTCATGAAATAAATACTAAGGCATCTGCGTAGATACTTGATTCTTTATTACCTTAGCCGGTAGTTGTCTATCACTCCGTACATTTCTTCCTTTCTTCCTTTCTTCCTTTCTTCCTTTCTTCCTTTCTTCCTTTCTTCCTTTCTTCCTTTCTTCCTTTCTTCCTTTCTTCCTTTCTTCCTTTCTTCCTTTCTCTCTCTCTCTCTCTCTCTCTCTCTCTCTCTCTCTCTCTCTCTCTCTTTCTTTCTCTCTTTCTTTCTCTTCTTTTATTATTTTTGCATGGTTTTCTTTCTTTCATTCTAACTCTCTTCCTTTCTCCTACCCTTTCAATATTTTTCTTTCTGTTTTCTCGTTCTTTCCCGTATTGATTCTTTCTTTCCCCTCTTTTTCTTCACTTCTTTCTATGCCACTTTTTTTCTCCCTGCAGTGCGCACCATTGTACTAATGGTGTCTTAATGTTTTTTCGAATTCCTTCCACCATTACCAAGAAAAACTCTTAGTTACCAGCATTAATCTTTACCTTATTACTATCTACTGTAGGTCGGTCTAAATCTACATGTATCGTTTGTGGTGTTGTTGTACTCTTATTCTAATTAATGGCAACCCTGTTAAGCATGCATGGAATACCCGCCAAAGCCCAGTATGTACAGGCGGGCGTATTTTGTCTAAAGTGTTGCTGTTTATCATCAAAATAAGGCAAATATTCAAGGAGAAAGAGTAATCTTTTCCATAATAAAAACTAAAAAAAAAACCTTTTCAATTACTTACTTAAAACTAAAAAAGACTAAATATATATTGCATGGTTGCAGTTAGTAATGTAAATATGTCCAGGGAGAAAGGATTGTTGATTTATCATTATGGCTCCTGCCTAACACCTGTCATCATTTTTCGTCATTCTTCCTCTTTCTTTTGCTTTGTCGTTTCCTTTCGTTTTCTTCCTTTTATTTCTTAGTATTTTTATCTTCTTTCCTTTTTTCCCCTTTTTATCAATTCTCCATTTTCCTTTTTTTAACTGAGAACATTTTTTATTTTCTCTATTTGAATGACTTCGAACTTCTAACTCAGCTGTTTCGCTCGTGTAGCCAAAATCAGTTAGACTACGTGTTTGAAGAGAATTCCCCAATTTCCTCTCGCCAAGATTCTAAACCACAGCGAGAGATTTAAGTCTTGTTTGAAGGGATTAAAGGATTAGCACTGACGCTACGAACAAGAACATAACTGATTACAGAATATCAAATGCATTCAAAATACATTGTATATTTAAACTCATCTATCGGTTTGAGATCGCATTCACGCAAAACTTTCTCTGTAAACTCTCTCTCTCTCTCTCTCTCTCTCTCTCATTATAATTTTCAAAACTACCTGAGATGGCTGGTTTTTTGAAAAGCAAAACTGAAACTACTTAGTGAATGAGACAACTTCAGAAAATCGCTGGTGCATTATGGGTAATTGAAATTAGGGGAAAACAACTGAATCAATCGACCCAAAAAGAATGATTATTTTATATTCAAAGAAGCAAAAACGTCATTTGTAGAGTTGACTGATAGTGGTATTTAATAGCGCACTTGAAGTACATGTGATGAAAACCCATCAGGGGAATAAAGGACGCAAACTATTGCTGGTACTATCGATGAATCTGCTCAGTAGTCAAGCTTTCTGCTCTCTTTATGATGTGTATTTTGGATTCTCAAGTACCTCGACGTAAAGACCGAGTGTAGTCCAAGATAAGTGTATTGTCATGGAAATGTCTTGATTCTTGATTACGTCTTTCACCAGGCTCTCTTGGAAGGGACGAATTACACTTTTATGACAAAAGGTTTTGACCTACTGAGACGATCTTCAATCTACATTGGATTAAAGTTGACTTGAAATCTCGCTAAAATGAATGACATGCATCTTGTTATGATGTCATCATAGTTACGCACAGTATCGCTCGGTATCACGAAAAAACTGAAGCAAGACACGCGAGCTAATTGTAACAGCTACAACTACATTCCTTTTAACAGTAACGAACTGTAAAATATCAAATAAAAGTTAACCAGTATAAAAAAATTCAAGATTTTAAGTGCAATGTAAAGAGCTGTCGTTTATAATCTACGACTGTATCTCGTCTATTCACAAATATAATTTCTAATACTAGACTTTGCGTCTGACTAATTGCCTTGTGAAAGGCGCAACAGTGTTTGACTGCCTTCTGTAAAGTCCTTTCCCTATCTTATGGACATTAACAATATTAGCTTAGAATGAAAGGTTTTCAGTTGAACTATTGCCTCACATTGAGATATGGCGCGACGGTGGTGGTGAGGTGAGATTGAATGGATGGTCTGTAAATGATATATCATGATGTATCAGTGGATAGATTGAATGTGCGGCTGAATAAACGAAAATACCAGAATGAAAAAAAAAAAAAACTAAAAGCGATGAAAATACGAACGGTAATATGAAAGATAACGAATATTGAGAAAACTAAAAAAATATGTACCATAGAAGCAATGACGAACGAACACAAACCTACCTCACTGTGAACAGCCTGTCCATATGCATATGGATGTACATCTATTTGTTTCCCTCTTTTACACAAGATGATTTTTCAAAGTAATAAACTCAACACTCAATTCATTTTCAGCCATTGATCGAGCATATGAACTGCTTCAACAGCGACGACTGGGCAATCTGATTAATCTGACATTCAATTCTAAGAAGAGAACGAAATTCTGTACTACACAGCTTGCAAAATAAGAGGATTATTACCCAAAGTCTAAGTCGTTTAAGCCAACTGAGATGCTTAGCATATCCATTCCACTTACTACACTAGCTAATATGGCGACCCACATACATCCGGGATACTACATACCATGGTTATTGCTACAAAACTGGCCGCTAATTATAGACAACTCTTGAAGGGTTCAATCATGGGTCTTATCTTATGTGGTCTGCATTTGGCCGGCTTTACATGTTTTTTTGTGTAGATTTCTAAAACAACTCCTCTTCAGTCAAGGCTGACCATAATACCCTGAATGCCATCATCAAACATAGAAACTTGGGCGTCTAAACCACAATACATGCTACAATACATGATGAATGATGATGAACACCATCAGGGCGCCTGGTATCACATATCCTACTATAGCCAGCATACTGGTTTACATACCAGTACAATGTTAG
The DNA here is from genome assembly GCA_964019055.1 of Anthopleura xanthogrammica. Classification (NCBI taxonomy): domain Eukaryota; kingdom Metazoa; phylum Cnidaria; class Anthozoa; order Actiniaria; family Actiniidae; genus Anthopleura; species Anthopleura xanthogrammica. The sequence goes on from OZ025217.1 coordinate 12,302,737, forward strand.
TCTGTCTGGATGGTTATCACACAAGAACGACTAAAGAAAACATCGTGATAGCAATATAATGGGTGTACTCGATGTCTATACTTGATGTCTGTACTCAATGTCTGTACTCGATGTCTGTTCAGAGTACTCTGGTCATATGGCACGTATTGTATCACCAATATCATCATTATCATCATCATCATCATCATCATCAAACATATTATTTATCTTATTTTTGATGATGATGATGATGATGATGATACAATACGTGCCATATGACCAGAGTACTCTGAACAGACATGGAGTACAGACATCATCATGCGGAGCTAAAAATACTGGTAAAATAAACGATATTATATATATCAAAGTGTCACACGGATAGGTTACATAGAAAAACCACGAACCACAGAAAGATATCATCTAACATGACTAAATGAGAAGAGACTAAGGGATACCACTACTACTACTACTACTACTACTACTACTACTACTACTACTACTACTACTACTACTACTACTACTACTACTACTACTACTACTACTACTACTACTACTACTACTACTACTACTACTACTACTACTACTACTACTACTACTACTACTACTACTACTACTACTACTACTACTATGATGACTATAATTAATTATATTGACAACTACTATAGTCCAATAGTCCAATATAACTACTAGTTACTGCTTATAGAATACACTACATATAGAAGTTAGCGCAAGGTCATAATGACTGACGCAAGTACAATATACGACAATGACTGTTAGGCTATTATTACAACATTGGATTATAAACGACCTTTTAGATATGCCTCAGCATGATATGTGTTACACTACACTCGGTATGAGAATATTAGCCGATGAGGAAAACTGATCGAGAAAACAGGGTTTTACTCTCTCACTCCAATGATATGCATGATAAATATGCTTAGAGTATAAATTATTAAGAGTAACATAAGTGATATAATGGTACATTAAGACATTACTGGTGATGGCACATCTTATGCTCTATATAATATGTTAACATATAATATCATTACTACCTATTTTTAGATCCAATTCTTTGATTCACACATGGAATTCTCAGTTTTCTTTCATTGGACTTCGAATTGATCTGAAAAAAAAAGAAAATGAAGGTTTTTTTAAAAATAACCTTGGTCGCCGGTTTTGATGTGTAGAGCAACGCCTAGAGCCAAGAGAGAAAGAGAGACGTATGTAGTAATGACGGTATTGATATTCATACTGATGAGGTGTTGCTAATGATCACGCGTCATTTATTATAGTTAATTAATAAAAATGACAAAAACACCTGGACTAGAGTAAAAACAACACAGGACTAAAGGAAGTAGAAACTAATATAGGAACAGAAGAGATGATACTGGTATTGATCGCTTGGGGGAGGTGGAGTTATGAATATATATATAAAAACCTAACTCAGTATTGATGTACTATATCAGTACTGATTGATGAAGTGTTAACAAGACAAATATAACAAGAGAACTCGATCTGCTAAAAATTTCTTAAGCGAAAGGTTTTTTTTTAAACAATTGATGACGACTTCTGGTTATTAGACGAAATGATATAGTGAGACTCATACAGTCTCCACGTGTTCTCTTCGTTCAGTCATTCCCATATAAATTTCACAAACTAAAGAGAGTGATTTTCAAGCAAAACTACGTTTCATTTCTCGTAAAGTGTGGAACTTCATGACGGGACATGTGAGCATTGGTCACTTGACGTCGTCAAGGTAACTGACGTACTGTAGAACGAGGTATACAGAGAGGAAGGAAAATGCTAATTCTAAAGTAGAAGTTAAAAAATTAGATAGAATATAATAGAGATTAGAAGAAAAAAAGAACATTTAACGTAAAGCAAGGACAAAGGTAAGGAAAGGAAGAAAACAAGGAAGGAAGCAAGGAAAAAGGGAACTGAAGAAGGAAGCAAGCAAGGAAGTAAGAAATGAAGGAAGGAAGGAAGTTAGAAATGAAGGAAGGAAGGAAGGAAGGAAGGAAGGAAGGAAGGAAGGGGAGAAGTAGGGAGGAAGGAACATCTAAACAGCTCTCATCATCTCAAACATAGCACAGGTCCCATACGTGTGGTTCCTTACAAGCCATATACTATAATGATATAATGACCCTTGCGATGATACAAACCCCATCTGTATATCGTTTTTTGCATACTACTCAGTGGCGTATCAATGCTGTATCAGGGTAGCTCAGTTCAATTCAAGTGGAGTTCCTAACACTGTAATCATTTAGCAAAGAGATTTAGACAGGAGGGAACACTGGCGTAGGGAGGTGGGGCAAATTTTTGGTAATCAGGTGATTGGTTTTTTTGGCTTCGGCGATTTTGACGTTTTTTGTTTTTGGCTTGGTCTCCTTGGAAACAATGTTGAGTTACTCGTGTCACCTACTACGTGATTTGAAAGATTCTATTTATTTACAATGCTTCAGTACGCATGCGTAAATACTGAACCAATACTTCCGGTCATAACAGGAAATGACGTCAAGGAATACCGCAGCTAACCTGAAGTTCAAAATCAACTTTGCATTGCTTTGTTGGATAGTGGGATGATTTCAACAACGAAACTTATATGGACGCTAGATTTACTAAAAGACTAAGACTCATGCTGTGGACCAGGTGCCTAGAACAGGTTAATCTACATTATCATAATCCCTTGTACTACTTATTAATGAAGTTTAATGTTGACTTTTGGTTTATTAACTCATTTATTTCAGATCAAATCAGTGAACAAGGTGGGTGGTACACTGAGTCCTGTAGAGCCGGTACATCTGATGTTAGCGAGGCCAGAATTAGCTGTTTAACAAACTGAGGTAAGATCATAATTTAATAAATTGTGTTGGCTCTGTTTCATTGTGCTAGGGATAGAGATATGTCCTGGTATTAAGACTGTGTTGATCAGATTATCAGATTTGAACTTTTGTACCCATTTGTGTACTAACAGTAGTATCAATAACAGAGTTCATTCCGCCTAAAGTGGTGTATTATATTGTTATCTAGTGCGGCAATAATACTGAAATAGATCTAGCACTCATTCACCATCAAACTCTTTCTTTATTCAAATATTTTCTTGATTGTCATGTAGAAATCGAAGCACGATTCATGACAAGACATGTTTTATGTTTGTTTAGTAATGCTGGGATATCAATACTAACAGATACTCGTTCAACTAGATAATATGTTCTTAACAGAATCTTGCCTGGCGCAGATCTTTGCCGATCCAAGGCAGTTTTATTGATGTTACTAAACAGAAAAGCAGACTTGTCTTATTACTGTACTAACAGTAGTAACTAGTTGGTACTAATTAATATATCACTTACTGCTAATCAAATACCTGTCAATCAAATCACTGTCAGTCAAACTACATTGCACTAAAATGGCTTTTCATAGTAAAAAAAATGTTCTATGCAGATTCCCGTTTATCCAAAGTACACTAATCGATCCGTCCCAGACATCTTAGAATGCTGAGAGGTTTGTAGAAAAACACAGACCAACCCTCGAACTAGTAAAAGATGTAGAAGTAGACGTATGTAGATGTAATAAACGGCGCGTATCCGGATTGAAAGTGGTTAGTGACATGTTTAGATAACCTTAGTGTATAATCACACGCCTCTCGCTGGACGTTCTATCTCTTGTACTGACGTGACGCGGGGGAGACTAGCCTGTGTTCGGTTATATACAAGTGAAGGGTCCACCGTTTTTGAAATAGTATGGACAACTCCTTCATGTCTTTAAAATCATGATCACAATATCCCCATCTCATCCCTACCAAGAACGCGAAATGCCTTAGATTCCTTCAGCCTTGTACGGTTTAGATATGAATGGAAAATAAGAAATAGATAGATGGAAGAATGGAATTCAAATATTCCAAGCTCGAATTTCAAAAACCAATTCAGTAAGGTTTTCCAAGTCTTGTCAAATACCAAGAATGTTACTGCAGCAGTTCTGAAGCTTGACTGAGAAACTCGTTGATACTGAGAGTGAATACTGACTAACTGAGTCTGCAGGTGATTCTAGTATTGGGCACCTTGTGTCACGGATTAACATCTAGACTAAAATGTAGCTACCATTTTACTTGGTACAGCCCGGTAAAAAATAAGCAAAAAATACGTGATGTGACAAAGTAATAAAAACCTCTCGCCATAGCAACGATGACGTCAACCATGACGTCACTATTTTCACATTTTACTCACTGAACAATAGATTAATGAAAAGCGGCAAAATCAAATAATATTGATGTGTCATTCAAAACAAAGTTCCAAACTAATAACGCGTATAAATGTGTAACCTGTTCAATGTTCCACTGGTAGCATTCACAAGAGGGTGTGTCTAACGTGTTATCAGTATTCTGTTCTTGGAATGTCAATGTTAGTTCACTCTGATTGGTGCAAACCTTTGAAATTATCGATTCATTCAGTGCTTTATTTGCAGTATTTTTATTAGAATGAAATGAAAAACACTTCAACTTGAGTGAGAGTGAGATTCAATAAACCTTTCTATTTTCAAAACTAGAGCCCCTTCAGCATGTATAAAGAGGTTAACCACATACATTTGACGTTCTCTCTAACGTGATACAACTGAATTATTGTTGGCGCCGTGTACAAAATACCTTTCTTTCGATCGCATTGCACTGTACTAAAAGCATTCGAAAAGGGAAATTAGCCCTTGGCTTGGCCTGAAGCTAAACTACTTTTGTTCTAATATCATAATAAATGAATGAAAAGCACACAAAAAACCCACCGGATCCAGTTGTTCTTGGGGTTTTCTTTTCTATTTTTTTCTACATCTCAGTTAAGATTACTCTTAACTTTTCTACAGCTCCACTTTATCTCGAGCAGAACGCGATTTTCATTTTAAGTTTTCATTACATTAAAGGTGTAAGAATAATTGATTGTGTTCTACTCTACTCACTTTTCTAGCTGTCTTCTATTCAGTCTTTCTGTTATCGTCTCGTCGTCTTCTTGATAATAACTTTTAAAACAAGAGAGAAGTCAGTATTAGTATTTAGTAGTCCGCCGAGGGTATTTTTATTACATCGGAAGACTCAGTGAGTGAGTACGAAACCAGATGTCATCCCTCAACTTCACTGCATCCTACACGATGTCATCACTAAAAACACACATAAAACCATCAGTTCTCAGTGACGTCCGCCACAACTGACAAGTCATCTTATTAAATCCATTTTAAAGATCATTAAGCGATAACACGAGTACTGATGATGAATCAAAGCCCTACACTTATTCATTAGCAGAGTTTTATTGCTTGGTCAAGACTACAAGTGATAAGTTTTGGGTTAATATTACTGAACTCAAACCAAACATGTCAAATACAGGGAGTTTCTAGCTCGACTTGAAGCTGACATCTTGAGGATTTTCGTGCCAGGTTAGAGCAAACATTAATAAGAGTAAGGCTAACCTTTACTCCAATACTTTGTTTACACCATCAATGAACCTTAATTGTTTTTTCTCTCATCTCACCCGTCTTTTCTTTGTTATTTTTTAAGATATCTTATTCATTTCAAAAAGTCAAACGGAAAACAAAAACAGATCCTTCATTTTTGCGGTCTTTTTTCTGTCATTCAGTTTCGTCATTGTTTATGTTACAGGCAGAACTGGTAGTTTAGATGTAGAAAAGATTAAAGTCACTGTTTGATCAGCAGCATGATATTTATACGTGACCAGCTAGGGTACATTGGCAGTCAGTACCTTGTTCTGTTATTGTGCACCTTAACCCTATACACAACACCGAAACGAGATTGTCAACAGTCAACCTTAACATGGAATAACTCAAAAATCTCGACTTTCTTGGTCCAAAAATTGAAGCCATTATAGATGAAGGGAAAGGTCAAGATACTAAAAGATACGAAACAGAGTATTGATAATATGTAATACTTATTACTCTTCGTTGTTGTTTCAGTTAAGGATATTATTGTTATTGGTAGATATAATCTTGTTTCTTCCATCGCCTTTTTGTTCTTGATCTGGTTGCCTTTTTTGTACAGATTACAGATTTATTTTCTTATCAAGTTTTTTTTTTGTATAAATTTAATTTCATTAAGATTACTAAATAATAGCCAAAAGCGTAATGGTTTGGTTTGGATGGATTGTGTACTGTTTCATATGTACATTAGATGTTTTCAGTGCAATACAGCGATTGATCTTGCCGTAAGTTCTCTTCATTCAAGTATTTCCATCTTAATAACATCCGAATACAATAGCAAATGTGTTGCCCGGAGGCAGTCACAGCAGTAAGGACGTAAACACACTTTACCCTGGATATCAGAAAAAAGGATACTTAACAGATACAAAAGGGTAAATACGTGCACGTATACAACCATTAACAATATTGTGTCTTGAACAAGTCGTTTATACTAATTTTGAAAAAAGTTGTCGAAGCGAGTGAATGTACCACTGCGATGCATCATGGATCTTGTTATATCATCAAAGTCTTTTTCCTCGGTCAAATATCAAATATTTAAAATGTTTTTAAAAGCGTTTATCATTTGTAGTTCAAGATCAAGATATCATCTCTAATGGTTCGATCTCTCATGTTCATCTCACATGCACTATTTTTAACCTAGCTTTAGATAAGATGTTCTTACCACAGATGGTAAGTCCGTTTCCTAGGAAACGAGCCTAGTTGTAGCAGAAGCTACCGTTCATCAAAATACCTCATTACATGTTTCTACTTATTGTTTTTAATTTGTTTTGGTTCATTATTCCAAAGCTAGGTCTGAAAATATTCTTGTTTTCTGAATAACAAGAACACGGGTGTTTTTGATGATAAAGTATTTATGTTCATTTTGGTGTCAGAGGTATGATATTTGCCGCCGATTTGTTGATAGGATGCATAATTAACCACAGGGTTGTACACCACCTGGACCTTGCTTTTTTAGTCATATCCGCGATGTTTGAATTGTTTTAAGAAAAAACGACGTTTATAATGAGCATTTCCTTGAAAAGTTCAAACTTCCTTTCAAATGTTTCCAGTTCTTCACACATTCATGGTATGCATGCCTTAAAAAGAATTCTCAACAGTTGTTTTATCCAGAAAAAAGAAATGCAACAATCCTAAAAAAGTCGTAAACATACATCCAAAATATCGATTGAAAAGTAAGTTAAACAGTAATGGCCGCCATATTGATGCCCGTCATCTCGAAGAATCAATATCTATTGTATAGTACTGCTACAATCTATGCTAACCGTCTACATGCCATTTCATATCAGGCACGAATTTGAAGAAGAAAAAAACACGTGTTTCTTTTTTTCTTTTCTTGCATAGATATAAATGAGAAGACTCGTCTGTTGCACCAATCATTATTTGATATTATAACGAATAGTAGTGATCTCTAACCTAACCACATTCTGCCGCCTTGAAGCAAAAAGGACTGCATGCTGGAGGTTACCGTCAAGTAGTTTTTCCGGGTTATAAATAATCAAGAGTATCACTTAGCTGATTCTATCCTTCTATATCCATACCTCAGTTACAGTTCACTAGTAAGGCTTGAACACCACTAAAGTACGTGTGGATGTTGAAGTTTGATTAATCGAGTCAAGAGCGGCAAAACTTTCTGCGCGGCTAATTTTGAATGAACCAGAGTATTGAGCAGATGCCCTGTTATCAAGAATAAACACCCAGTCTTGTTTTAGTACCGACAGCCAATCACATACTAGCGTGACAGCGGGTGTTTGGAGAGGGTAAAAGTTCTGTCATAATCCATTCATAACAAGTTTATTAGTTGTAGCGGCGGCTTCCATTGAACTGCTGCAAGCTGTAGTTAATTATATGTTCTATATATAAAAGTCTTCTTTTTGAAGGAGTCTAACAGCTACCTGACTCACATGGTTGGGTTGGGACGAGTTGCCTTATTTGCGCATGCTCCAAACGTTTATATCGAATTACGCGAACAAAAACTCAAGGAAAAATGTTATCAACGAAAACCTTTCAATTCAGCCAAAGAAGTGACGCATGAAAAGCCCTCTTGAAATTCATTTCTTTTCCATTCTTATTTATTTTATATCTTTTATGATTGATTGATTTAATTTCTAACTGAAAACAACTTAATCAAACATACTTTCAAGAAGTTTTCCAAAACAGTTCTATCATCAGCTATACATGGGTCTGAGCTAATCAAGACAAATTACGAATCAAAATATCATGGTTTATCAAGGAAAGATCGTCAATCAGTATGAATCATTGTTAATGCTTCTCATTCGTCATTCACAAGTGGAAGTTAAAAAGTTATCCTGTATTACGGATATCGATCCTAGCCATGGATTCATGCACGTGCCATCGTGTGATGGATTACTAATCGTGACGTCCTTCCATTTGTATGTTATTAACAAGACAAATAGGTGTTCCTGCCGACTAGATTAGATATCTTGTTCGATATTAAAACAAATTAAAATGACAAAAATACCGGAAAATTAATAGACAAACTTGAGGAAGATAACTTATGGCAATAAAATGATCCATAAAACATGATCATCTGCTTCTCAAACCACTTGAATGAAACTGAACTTTTTTACTTCTTGACTATAAAAGTGACTGAGGGGTGGGTGGGTGGGGAAGCGTTTTTTTCGTAATGTCATCACAGTAAGAGTAGACTGCATGTCTGCACTATTAAAGACGCGAGGTATAGGATATTTTCTGTTCGGCTATCTAATAAGTTTGCTCCTATCAGCTGAATTTCCTCAGTTTGCCCTCAACATAACTTACTCACGTAACGGCTGTCCACGCTGTAGGAGAGCAAGGCAAAAGAATTGCAATTAAAGTTCCTCTCGAGAAAAATATTAAAAAATTCAAATAGGAAATAACAAAAGGATGGAATAAGCTGTAAAACAAACAAAATTTAAAATGATATGAAAAACCAACACTATTTCAGTCCAGTACGAATGAGTTTTTTTTGCCATAATAATACTCAGGCAGGTGTTACTTCAGTTCAATTCCATCTTCCCTTACAGAGGAATATATATATATAATTGTTTCAGTTATTTAGTGCTTTTTATCAATTTCTGTCCGTCAACGAGTAATTATATGGTTTTAGTAATGAATACATGATCACATCCCGGCCTCATTTGCATCAACAAACAATTTAAACACCCAAAGAAGAAAAACATTTGTTCCGTCAGTAGTTCATCGTACTGATACAACTACTAGTTTAGAACAAGATCATGGAGACTGTAATGATGCCCTGTGTGTAATACTGGTTCATGCAGCTAAAGTAGCTAGAACTATCTGCGCAACAACACGTACGGTCGTATAATCCATATGGTTAGTATACAGTAGTACATGAATAACGAATGTTCAAATGAAATGAAATGAAATGAAAACGCCGGCTACAGGTATAGTGCGTCGTTGAATTTTTGAACGATTTGAAACAAAAAAAAAATCGTTATTCCTATAGAATGAGGCCGTCTTTATCCAAATAATGTTCTCTTTATTAAAAAGGAATCGCAGATACAAGCTATTTCTTTTCATAACTTGTTATCGTATAGAGCTGTTTTGGGAACAAACTTCCGCCGTTTATAAGAATTAAAGGCCGTTTTGTATTATTACCATCTGCGACCAGAGACCATCCAACGTTACAGCTCCCGTACATTTGAACTCTTTGATATCGTTCGTATAAATCTTTGGTTTGCAAAATCAGAAAAATTGGATACAATTCCGTGCAAGGCGATTCTTAAGTAAAGCCATTAGTCCTGATGGGAAAGCCTTGATCAGCTTGGCAAATTATAACGCTTAATGCTTTTTGATCTAATAACTTCATACTCATGTCACGTTAGGATGACAACAGGAAGAATAAAAAGTATTATTCCTTCCACTTCTGTCTTGGTTATCCATGGCAGGTGTTCAGTTGTATTGCACTACGTAGATGGACAAGGGTTTCGTATGGTTGTCATTTCATTCTAGGTTGGCTCTTACTTAGTACGAGCACGTACTTCTGACGCCACTCGTACCTTTATCAAGTTAATTGTCAAATTACAAAAGCACAATTACTAAGATCATTCTGTTAAAAGGAATAAGTATTCACTTGAACAAGTCTTTCCTAAAAGAGAAAATTGCCTGCATTGCTAGAGCGACTTATATAGATTGTAAAGAAGTGGCGAGGTGGCCATGTTGGATGGTGTTAACTATAGGTGGTTTGTAATCATTCCTAAGAGAATGAAATGGCAGCCATGTTGGATTATGTTCACTATAGGTGGTTTGTAATCATTCCTAAGGGAATGAAAGTGGCAGCCATGTTGGATGGTGTTAACTATAGGTTTGTAATCATTCCTAAGGGAATGAAAGTGGCAGCCATGTTAGATGATGTTCACTATAGGTGGTTTGTAATCATTCCTAAGGGAATGAAAGTGGCAGCCATGTTGGATGGTGTTAACTATAGGTGGTTTGTAACCATTCCTAAGGGAATAAAAGTGGCAGCCATGTTGGATGATGTTCACTATAGGTGGTTTGTAATCATTCCTAAGGGAATAAAAGTGGCAGCCATGTTGGCTGCTGTTCACTATAGGTGGTTTGTAATCATTCCTAAGGGAATGAAAGTGGCAGCCATGTTGGCTGCTGTTCACTATAGGTGGTTTGTAACCATTCCTAAGGGAATAAAAGTGGCAGCCATGTTTGATGATGTTCACTATAGGGGATTTGTAATCATTCCTAAGGGAATGAAAGTGGCAGCCATGTTGGCTGCTGTTCACTATAGGTGGTTTGTAATCATTCCTAAGGGAATGAAAGTGGCAGCCATGTTGGCTGCTGTTCACTATAGGTGGTTTGTAATCATTCCTAAGGGAATGAAAGTGGCAGCCATGTTAGATGATGTTCACTATAGGTGGTTTGTAATCATTCCTAAGGGAATGAAAGTGGCAGCCATGTTGGATGGTGTTAACTATAGGTGGTTTGTAACCATTCCTAAGGGAATAAAAGTGGCAGCCATGTTGGATGATGTTCACTATAGGTGGTTTGTAATCATTCCTAAGGGAATAAAAGTGGCAGCCATGTTGGCTGCTGTTCACTATAGGTGGTTTGTAATCATTCCTAAGGGAATGAAAGTGGCAGCCATGTTGGCTGCTGTTCACTATAGGTGGTTTGTAATCATTCCTAAGGGAATGAAAGTGGCAGCCATGTTTGATGATGTTCACTATAGGGGATTTGTAATCATTCCTAAGGGAATGAAAGTGGCAGCCATGTTGGCTGCTGTTCACTATAGGTGGTTTGTAATCATTCCTAAGGGAATGAAAGTGGCAGCCATGTTGGCTGCTGTTCACTATAGGTTTGTAATCATTCCTAAGGGAATGAAAGTGGCAGCCTTGTTAGATGATGTTCACTATAGGTGGTTTGTAATCATTCCTAAGGGAATAAAAGTGGCAGCCATGTTGGCTGCTGTTCACTATAGGTTTGTAATCATTCCTAAGGGAATGAAAGTGGCAGCCATGTTGGCTGCTGTTCACTATAGGTGGTTTGTAATCATTCCTAAGGGAATGAAAGTGGCAGCCATGTTGGCTGCTGTTCACTATAGGTTTGTAATCATTCCTAAGGGAATGAAAGTGGCAGCCATGTTAGATGATGTTCACTATAGGTTTGTAATCATTCCTAAGGGAATGAAAGTGGCAGCCATGTTAGATGATGTTCACTATATAGGTGGTTTGTAATCATTCCTAAGGGAATGAAAGTGGCAGCCATGTTAGATGATGTTCACTCTAGGTTTGTAATCATTCCTAAGGGAATGAAAGTGGCAGCCATGTTAGATGATGTTCACTATAGGTGGTTTGTAATCATTCCTAAGGGAATGAAAGTGGCAGCCATGTTGGATGGTGTTAACTATAGGTTTGTAATCATTCCTAAGGGAATGAAAGTGGCCGCCTTGTTAGATGATGTTCACTATATAGGTGGTTTGTAATCATTCCTAAGGGAATGAAAGTGGCAGCCATGTTGGCTGCTGTTCACTATAGGTTTGTAATCATTCCTAAGGGAATGAAAGTGGCAGCCATGTTGGCTGCTTTTCACTATAGGTGGTTTGTAATCATTCCTAAGGGAATGAAAGTGGCAGCCATGTTGGCTGCTGTTCACTATAGGTGGTTTGTAATCATTCCTAAGGGAATGAAAGTGGCAGCCATGTTTGATGATGTTCACTATAGGTGGTTTGTAATCATTCCTAAGGGAATGAAAGTGGCAGCCATGTTAGATGATGTTCACTATATAGGTGGTTTGTAATCATTCCTAAAGGAATGAAAGTGGCAGCCATGTTGGATGGTGTTAACTATAGGTTTGTAATCATTCCTAAGGGAATGAAAGTGGCAGCCATGTTAGATGATGTTCACTATAGGTTTGTAATCATTCCTAAGGGAATGAAAGTGGCAGCCATGTTGGATGGTGTTAACTATAGGTTTGTAATCATTCCTAAGGGAATGAAAGTGGCAGCCATGTTAGATGATGTTCACTATAGGTTTGTAATCATTCCTAAGGGAATGAAAGTGGCAGCCATGTTTGATGATGTTCACTATAGGTGGTTTGTAATCATTCCTAAGGGAATGAAAGTGGCAGCCATGTTAGATGATGTTCACTATATAGGTGGTTTGTAATCATTCCTAAGGGAATGAAAGTGGCAGCCATGTTAGATGATGTTCACTATAGGTGGTTTGTAATCATTCCTAAGGGAATGAAAGTGGCAGCCATGTTAGATGATGTTCACTATATAGGTGGTTTGTAATCATTCCTAAGGGAATAAAAGTGGCAGCCATGTTGGATGGTGTTAACTATAGGTTTGTAATCATTCCTAAGGGAATGAAAGTGGCAGCCATGTTTGATGATGTTCACTATAGGTGGTTTGTAATGATAATAATAATGATAATGATAATTTTTTTCATATAGCGCCATTTCCAGCAGTTCAATGGCGCTAGAGACAGTAAGAAATGGTTAATCATTTACAAATCAAATACAAAAATTTTCAGTAGAGCAGCCATGTTTGATTTTGTTTCTCTATCTATATTCAAGTTTTATAGCCAAGGTTGTAAGATACTGTCCTACTCCTCAGCTCATCTGGCATTAGTATGGTATGGACGCTTCTTTTGCTCGACAAAACCTACCACTTACGATAAGATCCTATTAGAACTATCGCTTTACGTTCGAGAAATATGATATCATTGAAGATATGATAAAATACGTGATTTTGAAGAAGTGTGTCTAAACACGTCATGTATAAAACAAGCTAATGATGTTTTCATTTAAAGAATGGATGGATTACATAGAATGTGATAGGATAGGACGGATAGATAGATGGAATGTGATAGGATAGGACGGATAGATAGATGAATGGTTCCGCACTTTTATCTTCTCAACATTATTTACCTGGGATATTAACATGCAGAAAGTGTTTGAAAAATAAAAATTACCTTAACATTATAACTTGAATTGTTGAAATGGTCTTTACTAAAGCCGAAAAGTTCTTAAGTCATTCAAAAATTGGGAAGACGATTGTGCAAATACGTTTGATGTTTGAACAATAGTAAAAAGTTAAAGTGGTTCATTCAACCAAGACAATTCAATCTTTTACTTGTAAATACTCTCAGTGGTTAAGTACTTATTATCTGTTTGTATATCGTGTCAGTAAACATACCATGGAATATGAGACACAGACCATAAACCTAACCCTAAACACTACCGGCTTATTCATAAATCCTCTTCAATACATCAAATGGAAAGCGTTTTAGAAATTATTATTTAATTAAAACAAAAACTGCTTGTTAAGTTTTTTGAAGATAAAGATCACGTAAAGCGGTAAAATTCCTATTTTCACAGTGTACCTTGGAACCGCATGGATTCTTCATACGCCATTTTTACCATCACAGATTCTTATTTTTGAGGGAATAGAAATTTCTCTCTAAAACATATAACCGAGATGCCTACATGGTAAACGAATGATGAAATAGTACAATAAAATAAGAAAGTAACAATAGTTTATACAAGTGTGATAGCTTTCTGCCGCATTATTCGAGTGCTTTTCCGACAATGTCATCAACATACAAAAAGGCATTTAATCCTTTAGTCTGTGAGCAAACTGCTATACAACTTCAAAATAGGTTCCAATTACCTTCTAATTTCTAATACAATGTTCGTAATCATTAGAATAGAACTCCTTAATACGAGCTAGGTTAGTCGGTAAGATCAATCCATGATGGCTGCCTTGTCTAAGCACATAACAAAAGTATTTCGATCACTAGAAATTTCATTCCGATAGCAATCTAAAGTGAAAGCTAAATCACTCGGTAGTCTCCCTCAATCGTTTTACAATTCTTTCTGGAGCCCTCACTGGCATGGTATTACCTTTTATCCAACTCCTACATAAACTCTGAAATCTGATTGGGCTACAGCGTTCCTTATCTGGATTCATTTACTTGGCAGGTGTCTTGGCAATCTAAACATTACGACGTATATCATTTCCTACCCGGTATTTTGAACATTCAAGACTGACTGCTGCTGTTGTAATACCTGGAATTTACGCCAACTGTTCAAGCTGTTGTTCAGTCCTCGAATGGTGCGTGTTGAATAGCAAAGAACCAACCACTCAAGAACAAAACACATCGAAACTGCTCGGGTCTCTCACACAAGTAAGTTGTTCAGTAATTCTTTCTTTATTTAACATTAAATTTTGTGTCAAATAATTTTGGTCATTTAAAAAATATCTAAGAAAAAAGCATTTTAACAAGAATGAAAAACTGGTGAGAAATAAGGAGAGAAAAGGAGAGAAAAGGAAGTATTAGCGTGCAGGAGAAATGTTGTGGTTAGAGTACTCAACAAACCATTCAACTGAGAGAAGCACATCTTTAGCCTTTTTGGCGTCTATATAATTTAAAGGGTTATGTTGGCCTCATAATTTGTATTGGATATTAGAATGTAAGATGATATGCATAGATTGTTAGTGTGATAAATATCTAGTAGAACAAGACTTGTCAGGTAGATGGAAAAAAGGCGCTCTTTTGAAGGAAATGTGAATCAATCAGTCGTGTCCAAATGTCGTGATATGCCACCATTAATTCACCTTAACATGGCATGTTAAGAACATATTGTCAGAGTTAAGTAGCTTAGCTTTAAAGGTGCTTCGGTTGATTCCTAGTATCAGTATTTTTCTTCTTCTTTTCTCCTTCCAATGCCAATACAATCTCGAGACCTCTTGTCGAGGTTAAGTACCCTGAATGATTCTATATTTGATGTCTAGCCTGCCTGCTTGCTTGCCATACCATTCCACTTCCATCATGGCTTCCCCCCATTGATTACGATTCAAAAAAAAGCAAGTAGCAAAACAATAGCAAAACGGACGCAAAGATAAGAAATTCCGCAGTAAATTTCATTTGTAATTTTGTAAGTGAACATCATCACACTATGCGTAGGATCAGATGACGTCACATCTTGGAATCCGCGCCAATCAAGAACAGAATATGAACCAATAAATATAATAAATAGATAGATAATAATAATAAATAGACAGTATCCATGGTGTGGATGGTTCTACTGTAGCTATCGATTCCTTGACCCTATACTGATGCAAACACACGAACCATTAAGTCTAATTCTAAAAACCATGTTGTCTATCAAAAGAGGATATAAAAGAGACTTAGTTATTATATTAATAGAAACTGTAGAAAATAAGCGAATACTGCGGATCAAATGACTGATCTACACTAAAGGGCTTTCAACATTCCATGTCTAAATCTAAAGATTAACAAGGAAGAGGTGTGTATTTGTCTTTTTTCCTTCAGAATAAAATCGAAAATTTGAAGCGAGTCACGAAGTTTGTTTTCCATTGTTTTGCTCCTCTGGATCACATTAGCAACCTAATTATTTTTCTAATACGAACATCGAAATCGAATGCCAGAGCAATGTTGTCTGATTCCAAGGGCGTAGTCTGTTTACCCTCTGGAAAGATAAAGTCTATCTTATATCCTGGTTTTGAACTTGGTTTATGAATAAAAATGCAGTGTAAATAATACTATGTACGTTTTATAATAAACTAAGTGGAAAAAAGCTTTCATTTTTTAGCGCCTTCCTTTGAAGTTTAATCAGTGGCTGGAACCGGACACGACTGCACATTCCATGCCCAAATTTGAGACACTGTACTCGCTTTGCAGAAAGGGGACTGGAAAACTTTCTTAGAACTATCTCAGTGAAGACTCATGCATTTCTGGTTTATGAGCATGCGCTGACTAACTAAAAAACACGTGACTGTAGTTGTATCGAAATTAAACAGTGGTTGGCCAACCTAGCCAACCTGCCATTGGCTTCATATCCTGATTCTCAATATCCAAGTAGGACGGACTGTTTATACGATATGAACATGAATATGTCGAGTTATATCAGACCGTATTCCTAATTTAATCAAGACTACAAGTGCACCTTTTTATCAAAACGTAAGCCGTTTCTACTCGTAGATAGCTGTAAGATGTTGTTTATTGAAAATGAAATAGACCCCTGATCGACCAGCTCACTGTAACAACAGTGATCAATACTAGCTATTCAAGGTGTTTATAGCAACTAGGCTTCATGGGGCGTTAGTGAAAGAGAATAGACAATGGACCTACAATAATCATGACATCACAAATCACTAGTTTAATGTCATTTCCTCTGTTAGTCGAGTATTCTGTAAACAGCAACGAGAGCCGCGTGCTCAGTGAAGGAAAAATCCTCAAGACTAGTTTAAATATTTTTTCTAAAATACAATATAGTTTGTGCTTTCGAACTGAAAAAACAAAACTAAGTAAAGATTGCTGGCTGTGTTTGGTTGGCGGAGTTTATAATATCACACATCAAATCTCTCAAGAATCATGATCCAAGGGTTTGTTTTCACCAAGTGTTATACCAAGGACATACTTTACATTGATTTAGAATGCGGAAGATCTTAAAGACACATCCTTGTTCATAAAATACACTGAATTAGTCCTACTACAGTTATATAATACACTCACCTTACTGATCCATTGTTATAGGGTCTTTGTCTTGAGAGGTTACAATTCACTTCGGCGATCATTCGAGAGCACTTCACTTCTAGAAAAGAAAAAACAAAATGATTGCGCGCGAACACCGCCCTGCGAGTACAACCTGACAGGATAACTTGACTTACTGTAGTTGAATGAAAGCAATCAGGATTTTATTGCTTTCGATGAATGAATGAGATATGCTCCGTGGAGCCCGACAAAAAAAACAATTAAGGAAGATCTAAGAGCAAACATGAAACTCCTTTTTGATTTATTATATTGTGATTGTTGATGATGTTTTGATATTTCATCGAATCTCATTCAAGATCTCTTTGAACATTAACTAAGCTCGCTGTAGGGGACAAGCCGTTTAATAATAATATTGATCTATTGGTTGATACCCCGTGTGGGACCCTCCAACCATCCTGAACATGCTGTGAGAGGCCTTTAGGTAATGCAATCAGTCTTAAGAGTTTTATTCATTTCTTTCTCGCCATTGGCGCTAAACTGTTGCTAAGAGGATATAATTGAATCTTAACTTTCTTATAATAGAATGAATATTAATCAGGAAACGAAAAAGTGGTT
The DNA here is from genome assembly GCA_964019055.1 of Anthopleura xanthogrammica. Lineage (NCBI taxonomy): Eukaryota > Metazoa > Cnidaria > Anthozoa > Actiniaria > Actiniidae > Anthopleura > Anthopleura xanthogrammica. The sequence continues at coordinate 12,320,295 of OZ025217.1, forward strand.
TCCTTAAATACTTCAAAGGAAATTGCTTTCTCCCTCACACCTGCCGAAACAAAACATTTTCTTTTATTGGATTTAATAATATTTTTTTCCAATTCATTCCTGTCGAATAGGCGAGATGAAACTGTTAAGTTAATCAACTAGCAAAATAATTTGTCATTTTTCACTTCAAAACATCTTCTTATTTCTGGTGATTAAATTCAATAACTGAGAGGTTTTATTCATTTTTTGAAGAGAAATATATAGAAATTAAATTAAAGACTCTAGTATGAAAACACGGGGATCACCCGAGACTCTAGTATGAAAACACGGGGATCACCCGAGACTCTAGTATGAAAACACGGGGATCACCCGAGACTCTAGTATGAAAACACGGGGATCACCCGAGACTCTAGTATGAAAACACGGGGATCACCCGAGACTCTAGTATGAAAACACGGGGATCACCCGAGACTCTAGTATGAAAACACGGGGATCACCCGAGACTCTAGTATGAAAACACGGGGATCACCCGAGACTCTAGTATGAAAACACGGGGATCACCCGAGACTCTAGTATGAAAACACGGGGATCACCCGAGACTCTAGTATGAAAACACGGGGATCACCCGAGACTCTAGTATGAAAACACGGGGATCACCCGAGACTCTGACTACTAATAAAACTATTTATGACACTGGTCGTGTTTCCTAGTGACAGGGCTGTTAAACCAAACTTCGTTTCGTAACCCACTTTAGTTTTTCCTTAATCATTTTGATTTTAAAGACTGTCGACAAAAACATCACCATTATTTCCTCTAATTGTTATGAGAACGAGATTGAACTTCAAGTGCTTTAGTGTTCAGCAAGAAATGCATCTCTAACCAGGGAGTCAATACTGGTCAGCGGTGTGATGTTCTTTCCGCCGTTACATCATCAACATTTGATGACAAAACGTTTACCCGTCATGCCTTTAGAGTACCAATTTGGCTCCGCGTGATAATCGCCGAGCGTTTGTAGGTTGGATTATTTTTTTTCATTTCACTAGTGCCTTATTTTTTCATTCTTTCGAAGCCATATATCAGCACTGAGTACAAATTTAACTTGACTTCTGTTAGTTCGTTGCCAGCTGCTGATTGGAGGGTCGAAGTTCAATGACAGCGTTTGGATATAGAATTAGCAATAAACACTCAAGTGATGGACAGAGAGATCAATAAAAGATCAGTTTGTCTCCAGTAAAGTGGTTCAATATATTCTCTTTGATAGTAATAATAACAGACACAGCATGAGGTGGGCTTCCCTTGTAATTGGGAAGAAAATATCAGAAAATGAATGGATGTAATAAGCCAGAATGAAGATAACAATACAAATGTTCAGTATTCATTTCGGTACTAGTTTGGTCGGGTATATTTTTGTCGCGGAAGTCTGCCGGAGATAAGTACAGATTTTCATTGTTGGCTAATCCTCTTCGTGAACCAATCACACTATCGATAGCGCGGTGGTACTGTTTTTTTCTTTCAAAGTTTAGTGAGTTGTTGTCGATACCCATCAAACGCGTGCAGTGTCAAGTGGTTTACAAAACGAATCTCGGACTTTCTTTAATAAAAAAAACATCAAAAAATGTTTTGCTCTAATTAATCAAGAAAAGAAAACATGCTACTTAATCAATAACAATAAAAGAATTACAAGATACGAAAATATTGGCCAAAGATTGTGTAGCTCGCTCGTAGAAAGTAAAAGCAAGAATGAAATAACAGAAAAGTGAATGACAAACGATATATTCATGTTGTTTGAAGGCTAAATGTTTTTCAATTAAAAAAAAATATGACTCTTGAGTTCTTTATAAATCTATCAAAGGATTTTAAGTTAAGAACCATGTCTTGTAGGATCTGCACACCATCTGCAAACACAGTAAGATGTACGTGTGGGTTTTATCTAAAGTAAATTTACACAGTAATGTAAAGAAGTGACAGCTTTTACTTTACAGAAAATGATTTGGTTCAACTAATTAGAGGCTATAATATAAAGCGAATTGCACTTTGGATTCCCAATCATATCTGTGAATCTAGATGGTGACAAATTGTACATTTTTAAAGACAGCTGGGTTCCGTAAAAATATAAATATAATAGATAATGGCACACAACTCATGCTGTAAGTTGAGCTGTGACTCAAATTGCTACTTTACAAGACACGAATAAAACAAAGGTAACAGAGAAGGAAAGGAAGGAAAGGAAAAGAAAAAAGAAGCGACTTCAAAAGACAATTAACCGGAGAGTGAATGATTTTGTAAAAGAGAAAAAGAAAAAGAAGGCTTCATGCCAAGTGTGAACAATAACATCCATTAAAGCATTTTGAAATGGGGACAATATTGCTTCCTAAATTGTGTTTGAAATCAATTTGCTGTGTAATTGGTCTTTCATTAATATTGTACAATCACTCTACTCCAACCTGTTGTCATCGTATCATCTTGTCCCTACTTGTGCCGCCTCTGCTTACTATAATTTTTCTACAAGAGCATTTGTTTTTCACTGTGTATCCATTCATTGTTTCTTTTACCAAGCCATTTCTGATCGGTATCATTTCTTGTATCTTGTACCTATAGGTAAGATCCACTGACAAAGTGCCGGTGACGTCCGAAAAGGAAACAGTCAAAACTAGTGTTGACACAAACATCAAACCGTCAATGTTTTTTCTTCTCACCTAAATGGAACATGTAGATCAAAAGGTATCGAGAAAGTGATTTCTAAAGCTGTTTGGAATATACTGAGTGCAAAGCGGGTTGCAGAAGTTGATGCCAAGAGGTGGTCTTCATCTGTACCTCGAATCTGACAATAAGTCAACGGTTTGACAAAAGAACAAGAAAATCCTGGACAAAAGCCAAGCAACCTTTTTGGTCTTAACAGGAATCCAAAGCGACTCTACATCAATCATTGTCCTGAAGAAGAGAAAAAACGAGAACTAACTTACTCAGGAAGATGAATAACACTACCAACACAACTGGCAGCCCTGGAGAACAAACTAACGACGAAGCAGAGAAGGTGTTCAAGATTGTTTTCTACATCGTACTTTTTATAGTTGGAACAATTGGTAATCTTCTAGTGGTGATCATCATTAGGAACAAGCGACGAAAAACCGTAAATGACTATTTTATTTTGAATTTGGCCACATCAGACCTAACTTTCCTCTGGTTTGCATTACCCTTTTATTTTTACGAACTGTTCGAGAAATTTGTCAAATTTCATTTTTACTGCAAATTTTTGTGGCCCATGATGTCTGTGTCGTTATTCGTAGGGATCTTTACGCTCACTTTCATGTCGGTGGAACGCTGCAGAGCGATACTGTTTCCATTCAGACCTCGTATCAAGAAAACAACATTATTCTTAGCAATAACATGCATATGGACCGCGTCTATACTGTGCATTATTCCATTAATGATAGTGGTACGCCCTGAAGGGATAACGTGTTTAGAACACTGGCCCAACGAGTCACACAGAAAAGCTTACACTGCAGCACTGTTTATTCTACAGTTTGCGGTTCCTATCACTGTCATAGCTGTAGCTTATTTAACTATCATTGTCAAGCTATTCAAAACAAAGGTGCCAAACAGGACATCAGTGAACCATCGTGGCCAGCTCATTAAGCAAAACAGAACTGAAAACATTCATGTCATTCGAACAGTAGCAATCATTGTGGTGCTGTTCGTTGCTTGTATGCTTCCTAACCAGATTGCTTGGATACTCATGGACTTTGGCGGCGACCAGTACAAAAACCTGTCTGAGAAATTTTGGTTATTTGCTGAAGCACTAATGTTTCTTCATAGTTGTGTAAACCCCATCATATATGGCACTCTTACTAGACAGTTTCGTGAGGGATACATTAAATACATCAACTTTATTTGCTGTTGTGGAAGATCAGCTCAAAAAACGATGGATTTGTCTGAACAAAGACATTATCAAGATCGACAGTCGAACTTTTCTCGTCCTCTTGGCAGAATGACATACAAAGGCTCTTTAAAGTCACCAAGCATCATCAAGAGCACTGGAAGTACACAGCCAGCTACAGGAATGTCTTTCTTGACGTACCGAACCAGTTCACCTAAGACTTCTCCATCTCCAAGTCCCGTAGAACTCAGCCCTGTCCTGCTAAACAATAACAAACATACTCTACAAACGAACATTGTCCTACAGAATGGTTCCAGTGGCGCAGTAGAAGTACATCGTAATAGTTTCCCCACGTTTGTGCCCGTGCAGTATCACAACCTCAACCCTGGAGTTTCCCATACTGATGATACAGCCCTGATCAACCAAGGGGTAATCATTACCACAGATAACTTAAAGCATTTCGCTGCTGGTGTTACCAAACCAAACGCTCCTGATGAATCCAGAAATGGAATGTTTGAAACTCAAAACAATCAGAAAGAATTTGAACAAGTGAAAAAAGACAATGACGACAGCAGCAATAAGGCAACAGAGCAGCACTCTTTGTGCGCCGGCAAAACTAACTGTATGACAGGTACCATGCCATTACAAGATAGGTCCATCGCAGCCGATGATATTAACTATATTCAAGGCAATCTGAACAGTAATACAGATAACAGCGCGGCAAGATCCTTGGTCGCTGGACCGTCAGTTAACTATGGTGCAATGGATGATGAGGAACGTAGCTTACAAGACACACACTTGTAAAACTCAGTTCTGTAGTATTTCAAGTTACTGAGATTTTCAATATTCTGCGAACTCGCACATTTCAACGTCAATCAAAACTGATCAGTCGATACTTTTCATATTTTAGACTGGCGACAGTGAAAAATCAAATTCCAACGGGCAACTCCGAACTACCGAGTCCACAGAATATTGAGAATCGCAGTAATCATGAAGGAAGGAGCCTTGATTACAAGATATACAGGCTTATGAATACTCAGGCTTGTAGCATCAGAAAACATCATGTGATGCATTCACGGATGACTTTTCATAAAATGTTCTGTTGAAGATGAAGACAACAGACTTTTTTTAAGGTTACATCATCAGAAATTCACCGCCGTGGTAAAAAAGAATCCTTTTGCAAACATGTAATTTAAAAATGCTGTAGGAGCAGTCAGGCATTATGATATAAAATCAATAAAGGTTGGCGGTCTCTGACTTAAAATCTTTAAAATACTGGACGTTTCGGCTTTGCAACTCAAGCCTTTATCAGCAAGATCGTTTATGCGTAATGGTGTCCAAAAGCTATTTATTATCAGTTAAAGCAGAGCTTTGACTTTGGACACCATTACCCATAAACTTGCTGATGAAGGCTTCAGTTGAAAAGCCGAAACGTCCAGTATTTTAAAGATTTTAAGTCAAAACCGCCAACCTTTATTGATTTTATATCATGTAATTTGTACATTTATTCATGCTTTGACAGATTAAGACTTATCCGGGGAAAACATAACTATTTGGGAATATACAAATTGCTTATAAATATCTATGAATATCAGATAATATTTATGAATATCTTATTAAAGCTAATAAGTACTGAAGGGTATGCTAATTTATCATGTGCTTTTTTATGTACTAAGCTGCTTTTTAGCTCAGGCAAAAAAAACTTTGATTCAGGAATGTAATATTCAATTTGTTGTAAAATAGCTGAGATATCTTTGTGAAATGTAAATATTGCTCAGGAACATGTTAATATGCCAACTACAAAGAAATGTCTCAACATTAAACTCCATGAAAAATCTGCTTATCAGAGGCCCACGAGTTGTGATTATTAAATCTATTTTTAAAGATTTGATTAAGATTAAGTTCGACATTTGTAATTGAAGAAATAATCATTTAGCAAATGAATTAAAAGATAAAGCGGAAGGCAACACTGTTGGTGGTGTATGCCGGCGGTGATGTTACCAATAATGTTCCATTCAACTAGTATAAACTACTTGTGACCTAGAACATGCAAGTCGTTATTATCAAAGAATAAAACACGTCAATCAAGATCACACTTATCTTATTTCTTTTACTAATTTAAACGACTTTCAGAAAAACTACCAATATATTTATATATATATTTATATCCACAAGCTAAATTTGTAATAGTGTGTCTTTAAAAACGGTGAGTGAAATCCTGCCTGACTCTCGTAAGTCATGTCGCGGCGTTAATTCAGGGCCGGACCTGATAACTGATGAAGAATAAATTTCTTTCTCTGGCTTCTTTATCTTCAGTGCTTTCAAAGTTCTAATATATCGAATTTCTTATGCGTGGTTCTAAGCGCACTTGTTGTGCGATCATTATATTCTGCGGTATATTCCTGTTAAGACATGCGTACTTTGTGTTCTTCTATACCTTTCATGTAATCCTATGACAAGTAGTCTCAGGTTTAATAAATACTGTTGAATAGGATGTTGAATATGGTAGCTAATATCTCATCGTGTATTCAGTTGTAATATTCGCGGTGTATCTATTGCCATGGGCTGGTAAACATTATGTTGCTCCAGTAACGAAAACCTCGCAACAAATCACGTCAATAATTTGAACAGGTCACGTGATCATATCCAATTGGCTAGCATGGACTTAGTCTTGGCGTCTGTCCAGGTTAACCTTGATAAAGTCCTTTTCCGTCGTGGGTCTTTTCGAGCTTTTTTCATTCCAAGAAAATGTGTTATAATCAAACATGCGATGCCAACAAGAACAATGCCCAACATCAGCCATCCTCCAATCTGCAATGAAAAAATAAATTATCCGGGATGTTTGGATAGCGAGAACATGAACAAATTACCCAACATGCTTTGATAGCGAGAACACGAAGAAAAAACAAATTACCCAGCATGCTTTAATAGCTAGAACATGAACAAATTACTTTGTTCTCTAGATTTAAATCAGCTCAAAATTGTCATGTACGGAAGCCAAGTTCCGGCCTGCTGTTTCATTACTGATCTAATTTCTGAGATACGAAAACATGATATCTCAAACAGACGGCAAAACGAGCAGGATGACGATTGCCTTCGGCTAAATTTGTTTTTTTTTCTTTTTTTACACACAAGCCAATTCTGCCAACATTAGCAAAAAATTCCCAAGTGTTTTTTAGTGTCTTGTATTTTCAATGCTTTTTAGTATTTTTATATTTTGGCGACTGACCTCGGCTTATTGTCAACTGAAATATTGTAATTTCGAGTGCAACTCCAAACGGCTGGTGCCATCCAGTCTAGTTTTCTTAGAAACGTCTTTTTTATGATACAAGACGTTTATAAAAATATTCAGATCACTAATTACCAAACAATTCTTTTTTCATTAGATGTCGCATCCCTAAATAAAAAGACTGATCTAATGGGTTTTTATCATAAAATGGCAGAAACATTTGAATGACTCATTACGTTTTCAACCACACGAATTCAAACCATGTATGTGTCAGTACCAGAAAATACACTATTCAGTGATAGCAGGCAGGCAGGCAGGCAGGCAGGCGGGTAATGCAAGGAAAAATGTCTGGGATGTGATATTCATTTTTAATTAGATCTAGTAGCTTTGTATTTCCATGTAAATAAATCCAGCAAGACAATTCAAAACCAAGCTGGGTATATTTTGAAATCATTTCAATACAGCGCTTACGACTATATTATTTATATATAACATTATAGTGGACTCACTTATAATAGAAACAATATAAAATCAGTTCTATTGAATATTACAGTAGTGTTCATTTTCGATATGCTTACCCTAAGATAGAAGTACGACCAGCTTCCAACATACGTATTACACGGAGCACCATTAGAACGTAGACAGCCAGCTTTATGAGAAGGAGTGGAAACCTGAATAGAGCTGTTTTGTGTGACTGGTGTTGGGCTAGAATTTGGTTCTTTACATAATGCTTGTCTTATCTTCGGGTTTATCGTCGATGATAATTGACTGACTTCACTTTCGCTTGAGATATTTCTAGTGCTTGGTGCAATTGTCAGACCAGAGATAGTTCGTCCGAAATATACATTAATCAGAAATAGCCAGACAAGTAAACATTCACAATTAGCACTGAAAAAACAATACTTTCTGGCCATAATTTGTAGGAATCTGTTGTGAGAAAGCGAGAGCCGATCAAGACCAGATGAATGAAAGAATGAATAAATGTAGATCAGTTATTCAGTCATTCACTCGTATTATCATAATACTACAGTCAGGAGTGGATGCTATACAGAACTACTATACGCCGGATACGCTATCTGTGGACATCTTGACTAAATGTGTCTGACTCTTATCATTGGTTGAACGGCCAGTCAGCCGAACACTGACCAATACAAGCAGCTATGGACCGGTTAATATTCTCAAGTAGTTGCACCAACAAACACCACTTCCTTACAGCAAATCAATAAATAGACTATTTCCTGACATACGACGTAGAAGATGGTTCAAAAAACACCATTGTGATAGTGTTGCTCTAATGATGTTCATATTTATCGAGAATTCTAATCGCAGTACTAAACGAGATGTCAAGTAAAGCGTTCAGCGTCAGTTTCTAAACTCAAAAACATGATGACTTTCACGAACAGATGAAAACGACTCTCCATTAAAATTAAAATATACCCACTTGACATAAAAGGTAGCGATGTTTTATTCATAATCAACTTAAATTAATCCTTATAAACACGCCGGAAATCTACCGCACGCTCACGTTACCATGCCAACGCAAAACGGAAGGTTACTATGGAGACCATAGAAATTTATTGTTGGAATCCCTAAAAATCTCCTTCTAATCGGAAGCGCTTAAGCCGTTGGGAAAATTCAGCTGCTCAAATCTTTAACTTTCGAAGGAATCAAACGAAAATGCATAGACTAGTGCGCATGCGTCGAGGGACCACAGCTTGACGCATGCGTGAAGAGTCGATTCTCCCGATACGAACTATAAAAATATATTTCTCTATATTTATGCATGTTATAAAAAATCCGCTAAAAATCTTATCAAATCATGTATGCTGTTGATTAAAATATCTAAATAGCCAAGACTTGTCTGTTACTTTAGAGTCTATCTTCCTTGACTTAAAAACGGCTTATAAACAGCTAACAGATCATATTTTGGGTGCACTTCTATCACTAATCTTTGTCGTCTTATTAAGTCGAGCTCCTGTTCGAATGTCCGACAGCAAGGATGCTCGATTGGTTGTTACAGGTGGCACCCTGGAGGATACAGCACTATTCGAGGGGGGTGGTAGTGGTGGGGGAGGAGTAAAAACTGGTATCGGGGGTGGGCCTGAAGAAGCAGCGTGTGGTTGGTAAGCAACAGCGGGAACCGGAATATCAACAGAGTGTTTCTTAGATTTTGATCTGAAACAAAAACAAACAAACTTGTAAGGCACTTGTCTTCTCTTCATTGCTGGACATCTTAATCAAACTATGACAGCCTTTACTTACTTGGACCGTGTTCGATCTCTCTTTGGTTCGCTAACACTCTCGGCTCTGGATTTCTTTCTTACGCTTTTTCGTCGATGTCTGAAAATTACACGTGACTTACGTCATGTGATCGTGTGGTCTGTGCTTTTCATGCTGAGGTGACGTCACGTGGACGTACCATGTGATCATCTTACGTGTCTGTGCTTTTCATGCTGAGGTGACGTCACGTGGACGTACCATGTGATCATCTTACGTGTCTGTGCTTTTCATGCTGAGGTGACGTCACGTGGACGTACCATGTGATCATCTTACGTGTCTGTGTTTTTCATGGTGAGGTGACGTCACGTGGGCGTACCATGTGATCATCTTACGTGTCTGTGCTTTTCATGCTGAGGTGACGTCACGTGGACGTACCATGTGATCATCTTAGGTGTCTGTGCTTTTCATGCTGAGGTGACGTCACGTGGACGTACCATGTGATCATCTTACGTGTCTGTGCTTTTCATGCTGAGGTGACGTCACGTGGACGTACCATGTGATCATCTTACGTGTCTGTGCTTTTCATGGTGAGGTGACGTCACGTGGACGTACCATGTGATCATCTTACGTGTCTGTGCTTTTCATGGTGAGGTGACGTCACGTGGACGTACCATGTGATCATCTTACGTGTCTGTGCTTTTCATGCTGAGGTGACGTCACGTGGACGTACCATGTGATCATCTTACGTGTCTGTGCTTTTCATGCTGAGGTGACGTCACGTGGACGTACCATGTGATCATCTTACGTGTCTGTGCTTTTCATGGTGAGGTTACGCATAGGCAGTAGTATTATGTATGGATAGTTTACTTTCTGTAGTGACATCATACGGGTGTATCATCTTATGTATCTGTGCTTTTCTTCCTGAAGTGACGTCAGACACTCTTTTATCTTTCTTCTTGTATTGTCGGCAGTGCACGTGCAGTACACGTGCAGTGTTGTTTGTCAGCTTCAACCTTCTGTCATTACGTGACAGACGTGCATGATGTGATCCTTGACGTTATCTAATACGGGTTTGTTTTACTATGACAATATTTAGGTTGCTTATTTTGAGTGTTTAATTCATTGTTTGCTGGCTAAATGTATCATTGCTGGTATATTCGTCTATTGAGACTTTATTTATCTTATTTTTACCACACATTGTTGTACTTACCGCCTGGATGTTTCTCCTTCTCTGCGGTACAGTTTTAGCATTGATTTTATGGATGAACTAAATTTGATCTGTTGATATAACATTTCAATAATATATGAAAAACAATGATTCAAATAGCTAAACAACGCACTGCCTGAAGACACTATCCTACTCACGTTTGATGTTTTATATACTGTACTGTACATGTACGGTTTATGAATAACCATTAATAACAGTCCTATACCTGATCTTTCTTAATCTTGTTGAGATGAGAGACGTCAGCATCTCTGAAGAATGGGTGATAAGCGATCTGTAAGAACACGAATATAACATGAAAAACATGCCGTCACCCAGATATATACCATGAAAAACATGCTGTCAACCAGATATATGCCATGAAAAACATGCCGTCACCCAGATATATACCATGAAAAACATGCCGTCAACCAGATATATACCATGAAAAACATGCTGTCAACCAGATATATACCATGAAAAACATGCTGTCAACCAGATATACCATGAAAAACATGTTGTAAACCAGATATATACCATGAAAAACATGCTGTCAACCAGATATATACCATGAAAAACATGCCGTCAACCAGATATATACCATGAAAAACATGCTGTCAACCAGATATATACCATGAAAAACATGCCGTCACCCAGATATATACCATGAAAACATGCCGTCACCCAGATATATACCATGAAAAACATGCTGTCAACCAGATATATACCATGAAAAACATGCCGTCAACCAGATATACCATGAAAAACATGTTGTAAACCAGATATATACCATGAAAAACATGCTGTCAACCAGATATATACCATGAAAAACATGCCGTCAACCAGATATATACCATGAAAAACATGCTGTCAACCAGATATATACCATGAAAAACATGCTGTCAACCAGATATATACCATGAAAAACATGCTGTCAACCAGATATATACCATCAAAAAACATGCTGTCAACCAGATATATACCATGAAAAACATGCTGTCAACCAGATATATACCATGAAAAACATGCCGTCAACCAGATATATGCCATGAAAAACATGCAGTCAACCAGATATATACCATGAAAAACATGCCGTCAACCAGATATATACCATGAAAAACATGCTGTCAACCAGATATATACCATGAAAAACATGCTGTCAACCAGATATACCATGAAAAACATGTTGTAAACCAGATATATACCATGAAAAACATGCTGTCAACCAGATATATACCATGAAAAACATGCCGTCAACCAGATATATACCATGAAAAACATGCTGTCAACCAGATATATACCATGAAAAACATGCCGTCACCCAGATATATACCATGAAAACATGCCGTCACCCAGATATATACCATGAAAAACATGCTGTCAACCAGATATATACCATGAAAAACATGCCGTCAACCAGATATACCATGAAAAACATGTTGTAAACCAGATATATACCATGAAAAACATGCTGTCAACCAGATATATACCATGAAAAACATGCCGTCAACCAGATATATACCATGAAAAACATGCTGTCAACCAGATATATACCATGAAAAACATGCTGTCAACCAGATATATACCATGAAAAACATGCTGTCAACCAGATATATACCATGAAAAACATGCCGTCAACCAGATATATACCATGAAAAACATGCTGTCAACCAGATATATACCATGAAAAACATGCCGTCACCCAGATATATACCATGAAAAACATGCTGTCAACCAGATATATACCATGAAAAACATGCTGTCAACCAGATATATACCATGAAAAACATGCCGTCAACCAGATATACCATGAAAAACATGTTGTAAACCAGATATATACCATGAAAAACATGCTGTCAACCAGATATATACCATGAAAAACATGCCGTCAACCAGATATATACCATGAAAAACATGCTGTCAACCAGATATATACCATGAAAAACATGCTGTCAACCAGATATATACCATGAAAAACATGCTGTCAACCAGATATATACCATCAAAAAACATGCTGTCAACCAGATATATACCATGAAAAACATGCTGTCAACCAGATATATACCATGAAAAACATGCCGTCAACCAGATATATACCATGAAAAACATGCTGTCAACCAGATATATACCATGAAAAACATGCTGTCAACCAGATATATACCATGAAAAACATGCTGTCAACCAGATATATACCATGAAAAACATGCTGTCAACCAGGTATATACCATGAAAAACATGCTGTCAACCAGATATATACCATGAAAAACATGTTGTCAACCAGATATATGCCATGAAAAACATGTTGTCAACCAGATATATACCATGAAAAACATGTTGTCAACCAGATATATACCATGAAAAACATGCTGTCAACCAGATATATACCATGAAAAACATGCTGTCAACCAGATATATACCATGAAAAACATGCCGTCACCCAGATATATACCATGAAAACATGCCGTCACCCAGATATATACCATGAAAAACATGCTGTCAACCAGATATATACCATGAAAAACATGCCGTCAACCAGATATACCATGAAAAACATGTTGTAAACCAGATATATACCATGAAAAACATGCTGTCAACCAGATATATACCATGAAAAACATGCCGTCAACCAGATATATACCATGAAAAACATGCTGTCAACCAGATATATACCATGAAAAACATGCTGTCAACCAGATATATACCATGAAAAACATGCTGTCAACCAGATATATACCATCAAAAAACATGCTGTCAACCAGATATATACCATGAAAAACATGCTGTCAACCAGATATATACCATGAAAAACATGCCGTCAACCAGATATATACCATGAAAAACATGCTGTCAACCAGATATATACCATGAAAAACATGCTGTCAACCAGATATATACCATGAAAAACATGCTGTCAACCAGATATATACCATGAAAAACATGCTGTCAACCAGGTATATACCATGAAAAACATGCTGTCAACCAGATATATACCATGAAAAACATGTTGTCAACCAGATATATGCCATGAAAAACATGTTGTCAACCAGATATATACCATGAAAAACATGTTGTCAACCAGATATATACCATGAAAAACATGCTGTCAACCAGATATATACCATAAAAAACATGCTGTCAACCAGTTATATACCATGAAAGACATGCCGTCAACCAGGCAGGTATTAGTGATATCTAATGTTGGCCCTACCTCTTCTAAATAAGGATATGATCCACTCTCATTGGTGAAGATGAATCTAAGAACCTACCAACAGATATAAAAATTGATTGTCACATACAATGACCAGTAATAGTAAGCTGTCACCCCATTTACATAGGTAGTGATAATAATCTCACCTCTATGACTTGTTCTGAACGACAAAATGCAAGTTGTTCTGCATCTGGTTCTGCAGTCTTTAGTTCACGTCCAGCAGACATCTCAAATAGTAGATGCCCTGAAAATATATATAGCAATAGGCTTAGCTTGATGCATTGTAAAACGTATCTGTAGTCAGTCAGAAATAAGTAATATATCTATCTATGTCTTACCAAATGCTATTGTCTCAGTGGCATCCAAGTTATTTTTAACAAGATTTTTGATTAATGATGTTTCCAGTCTTGATTTGTGACCTAGCAGAGTGCTCTCATAGCCAGATACCCTAGCAGAAAGAGAACAAACAAACCTTTAAACAACACTATAACCTTAACATATATATGGAAAATGTACATCCCTTATACACTAGCCAGGAGTGCACCTATGGCTGAGGTGTACTGGATGCCTGATATACACACACACTGCATATCTCCTATACACTAGCCAGGAGTGCACCTATGGGTTAGGTGTACTGGATGCCTGATATGCACACACACTGCATATCTCCTATACACTAGCCAGGAGTGCACCTATGGGTGAGGTGTACTGGATGCCTGATATACACACACACTGCATATCTCCTATACACTAGCCAGGAGTGCACCTATGGGTGAGGTGTACTGGATGCCTGATATGCACACACACTGCATATCTCCTATACACTAGCCAGGAGTGCACCTATGGGTGAGGTGTACTGGATGCCTGATATACACACACACTGCATATCTCCTATACACTAGCCAGGAGTGCACCTATGGTTGCAGTATATTGGATGCTGATATGCACACATTAGTATAGTCATGTAGACCATGCTACTTACTTGCAGACACCTTTAACCACCAATACATTCCCAGAATGTACATGTGTACACTGTGGTAAACCTTTGTCTTGAAGAAAAATCAAACCCTACAACAAAACAAACACTAGATTGAACTATATGTACTTCTCAGCCAACATACATATTCTATCACCGTCAAGCAGGGACTGTGGAGGGGGGGGGGGGGGGGAGGGGGTTATAGCTCACCCACTTTTTAGGTTGCTGGGATTGATTTACTACTAACCTCCAATATTTGTCTGCCATAGTTCTGTATTTTGGAATCAGTCAAATGTTTGCCTTTGATTTCATACTTGTCAAGCCAAGCTGAGTTTGGATGTGACTAAAACATAATTCATAAATTTATTATATTATGGGTGGTCTACAGTAGATATAGGTTGGGTAAATTACATAGATAAAGTAGATAGATAAAGTAGATAGATAGATTTTTTGCTCCCCTGGAGCCAACCTTGGATGGGTGTTAGTGGTTGAGTGCACTAATAAGTAGATAGATGTGGGGAGTGGGGGGTCTGGACCCCTCCCCTGGAGCCAACCTTGGATGGGTGTTAGTGGTTGAGTGCACTAATAAGTAGATAGGTGTGGGGGTGGGGTATAGGCAAGGAGGGTCTATTCTTATCTGAAAACAACAGATACTATGAATGAGAACTTATTAGCATAGTAAATCAGAGAGCATATACTTAGACTGAGGGTTGCGTATGTTGTTACTTACACAGTATATGAGGTCTTTTAATGAGCCAGCCTGGTTATATGGTTGGATTATGATAACAAGTTTCTGTTCCAGCATTATATCCACATTGAGAACAGGAAAGATATATGGATGCTGTGGAGAATTAACAAGTTAAAGAATTTCAATTACATTGGTGTCATTCTCTTGAGAATAACATTTTTTGTTTGAATTGTATCTATATTCATGTGTCTTCTTATGTGCAATAAACAAAAAAATCATCTTGAGAATAAGTTTCTTTATTTGAGTTGTATCCATATTCATCTGTCTTCTTATAATTATGTGCAACTGTTAAACAAAGAAATGATTCTTGAGAATAAGTTTCTTTCAAAGATTGAATTGTATTCATGCATATTCATGTGTCTTCTTATGTGCAACAGTTAAACAAAGAAATGATACTCTAGGGAATGAAATGTGGTCTGACATAGGAAAACATTATGCCCAAGTATAAGAAAGTATAAGTATATGATATATATAAGTATAAGATAATTAGAAATCCTTGAACACATTTTTGATTCAATGTCTGTAAGACTACTAACCTTTAACAATACAAACAATTCTGACAAAGTTTTCTTAGTCATCTTTTTGCAAGGTAATATACAATGTTGACTCCAGGGGGTCATGAAGAGTAGATTTTGTGAACGTGACACAGAATCTTGAACAACAAACCAATGTTTGTTGATTCTGCTGCCTGTGGGAATCAAAAACCAGTATTACCAAGGCATTACATTGTAAATATGCAATTACAAAATCACACACCGTAACTACATCATGTAAGGAAGCCCTGGTGAATTAAGTGGCAGTGAGAGTGATCACTTCTCACCAATTGGAGTTGGAGTTGGTTGTTGGTTATCTTCTGTGCTTCAATGGTCTTTCTCAAGTTTTCCTCCCTCCCAAAACATCAACTACTAAATTCCAGTTGGATTCAGATAGCAACTGTGTAGAGATCCCACTGTTAATTAATTCCCATTATTTATTTATTTAGTTACCTATGTCAGGCAGATGGTTTACAATACTGTAATCTCTTGATTCTCTAAGGTAATAATAGCAGTTCAGCAAGAAGTTATCTGAAATAAAGACATAACTGTAAACAAGACAACCCTCAGACAAGAGGAGAATATCTACAGTGTAATGTAAGGATCTGTTTACCTCTCTCAGCACTCTTCTGTATTCTTCTTTCCTCATCCCATTTTTGAATGAGACTTCTTTCTTCTTCCAAAGCTGTATAATCATATCTAGATCTTTGTCTGGAATCAAGATTTTATTGGAGGGTTATAAAATGTACATCTTAGCATTTACCAGATACAGGTAAAGGTAAAGTAACTACAGTATATTTAATGTCCATATTTCCTTTAGCTACATGGCTGATATCCCAGAAACAGTAAAGTAACAGTAAAGTAACTACAGTATATTTAATGTCCATATTTCCTTTAGCTACATGGCTGATATCCCAGAAACAGTAAAGTAACAGTAAAGTAACTACAGTATATTTAATGTCCATATTTCCTTTAGCTACATGGCTGATATCCCAGAAACAGTAAAGTAACAGTAAAGTAACTACAGTATATTTAATGTCCATATTTCCTTTAGCTACATGGCTGATATCCCAGAAAGCTGACAGTGTGCACTTTCCCCCTTCTCTCAATCAATGCTCTGTTTTAAGACTATATTCAAATATGAAGCTTAAACAACTGTAATGGATTAGAGAGCAGTTGAAACAGACATCCTGAGGATTGAACTGTGGACCTCTAGTTCCAAATGCCTCTTATTGATCACACATTTACTATTTCTTTGATAAGAGTATTTACTGTATAAAGGGAAACAATGCTAGTAGATGATGTAGTCGGTAGATAGAGGTAATCATGTTTAACATCTCCTCATGCGACTTCATTCCTTTTTTTTTTTTTTTGCTGCATGAAAAAAAGAACCAGCTTCTACTTTCTGCAACATTTTTTGTAAAAAAATATGTGTCATGTTTATGCAACCTGTGTTTTGAAAACTAGCACTAGGCAATCATTCACTCATCGCTGATTCAAATTATGTGTGCAGCTTGCAGCATTTTATCAAGAGACAAATTGCAACCAAAATTGTGTGTGACATGGTCTCATGCAACTTGCAATTAGTTTTTTGCAAGACAAGTTGCAAGAGAAATTATAGTGAGTATCAGGGCCTTAACCGAATCCTTACTCCTTTTTGAACTGTTTTTGTGTGGCTAAAAAAGCCACACTATGTCATCGTCGTGTAAGCGTAACATAACTTTTCGAGCCTGCGTTACAGGCGGTCTGCGTTCCATCATTCGTGCCCCTTTCGTGATTAATCGATAACTGATCGATAGCCAATCAGCAATTTTTTGTGCACTGCAATGCCAATCGAATTTCAATCGATCATGAAAGGCTGCCTCGTGGCTTCCAGTTCAGGACCTTCAGGTTTTTCCAGAGGTTTTTCTTAAAATCGTAATTTTCTAGACACTTCTTCGATATTTTACTTATCACAGCTTTCACGTTTTCTTTCTGTTGATTAAATGAAACATTTTTCTAGCTTTATTCTACTTTTAGGGCGATATTTACGCCGAGATGTAGTGACAAGTCAGCAAAGTCGCTCGCTGATTTTCGACAATCAGGTCCATTTGGAGATACAAAACAATGCAAATCCAATTAAAAATCCCTTCAGGGAATTTATCACGCCTTTTTTAAGGAATAACTGCCTAACATATGACAAAAAGAAAAAAAATGTTTCAGAAATCACAATTCCTTAATATCGTACCTTCAGTTATGCAAACTTATAGTAGTATACCGTAGTAGTATACACCTGAACCATCATGTTTAGTTTTTGTTGATTATACAGTGAAGGCATTTAAACTGTGAAATAGACATTGCTTGCTAAAGTGTAATAGTCAAATAGAAACAAAAGAAAACAATGGAATTGGCCTTTACCTAAACGAGCAGAGGAGTGGGTACTAGTTTTCTAAATTAATCAAATTACACAATTAAGCATATCATAAGAAAGAGCACAGTGAAACATACTAGGTTCCAAAGTTTGGGCACATTAGGTTTAATAGCGACAAAATGAGAGCATTTTAAATGTCCAAAGAATTACAAAGAAATGTATGGTTTGGAGGGACGGTGTCCCTCCAATCCATACATTTCTTTGTAAATTTTCAAGGTTTTAAAAGACTTCATCTAACCCAGTATTCAAGCAAATTCAACCAAACTTTGGGATCTTGTAAATCTTGATGTGCTCTTTCCAATGATATGATTGATTTTGTAATTAGATTAATTTAGAAAACTAGTACCCAGTCCTTTGCTCGTTTAGGTAAAGGCCAATAAGAGTCTTCTAAAGAGTGTTAGTCTAATATCTATTTCACAGGTTTAATGACCTCACTCTATTATGAGTATTGTTACCATGTTATTGTTGCCATGTTATTGTTATTCAAATAAAGCCATTGTTAGGTATAAACATTTATTGTATTTTCCTAACTATTGTTCACATTCATGTAGTTCAGTTTAGTAAAATAAAAAAAACATGAAATGCACTTTAATGGTTCTTTTGTTTTCTTTCATAAACTATACCTGTTGTAACATTCATTCAGTTATGACCATGCATCTCTTTACACTTGCCATGTACATGCACATAACATGACTGAATGTTACATGTACATTAGAATAAGGTACTACTACACGTTTTACATACAGACCATAATAAGAAGTATCAAGCAATGGTTAATATACATACATCAATATCTTAATTAAGCATTGGTCGATACTTCTTATTATGGTCTGTATGTAACAACATGACGAACTACCTTATTCTAATGTATACTTTTCAAAATTCAAATCTCCCTCTCTCGTCCATTCCACTGTCTCATCATAATCGCAGCACACAGCGACAAACATTAGCCACACAAGCGCTTTTTAAGCGCCTTTTTTTAACCTTGTGGCACACCTGTTACATCCCCCACCCCGCCTCCCTGGAAAATACTGAATTGTTCTGGAATACCGAGCTGTCTTTAGTGTTTGTTAACACTGTGTGTAAATAGTACTGTATCTAAACACCTACATACCTGCATTTGCAAACCAGCCAAATAATAAACAACAGTATTAATAAAAACCCAATACCAGAAACAATAAACACCTGAAAATAAACATAAAAATCCTCATGACATTTAATCCAGAGAACAACTATCATAGAACAATATTTGGCGCTATTTTCTAGCGTGTATGGTTGTCACGCGGATTATGTAACATATCAAATACATACATATCAAATAACAGGAAATGTATGCTGGAACATGTACAGTATTATCTTGGCCTGTTCTAGCATAAGATGTTTTAATGATATTATGCTTTTACGGTACAATAAGCTTATTGAGCAAACCCTATGAAAACACATTATATCACATGACTGACTTATGATACACGAACATGTACGGTAAACTACTGCAGAAATATTAAATGCAAGATACAGCTGTACATTTAAGCTTATGTTAATGTAAAAACCCCTAATTTATCAAACATGAGAAACAAATAAAAGGCATTATTATAAGAATAATATACAAGTATAAATTACCCAGGCAGGAAGGCTAGTATTACCATTACTACCACCATCAGCTTGCATCATGTTGAACCAGTCTTCTTCAACGCAAACAAAAAAAATACTTTTATCTCGAAGTTTACTTCGTTGCTTCATAAAATCGATTCTCCATCGTTACTAGTATCGCCAAGTGCACAAATAAAACTAATTAACTATATTTAGATATTTTTTGGCTCGAATAAAAACCGGAAACTCAGTCAGTTCAGGTGATACGAAAATTAATGACACCAAATGTTTATGAGCCCACGGTACAGTGAACAGAGGTACTACCACAGGGAAAACACAGGGAACCCATATTCAGTCGAGGACACACCTGTGATGACGTCAAGGAGGAAAGAAGGGAGTAAAACCAGACGTATAACTGAATCATAGTATTCGCTGTTTGTATTCTTTTTACCGTGAAGCATACTATCAATTCGTAAATGCAGTGTCCCACACGCGTCAGATCCAGTCAACCAAAGAACAGCCGAAACAGCGTCTAGCAGATTATTCATTAATGTATTCATATTCATATTAATACTGAAATTATTGAGCTTTAATTTATTGATTTATATAAATATTTAATTGATGTGGCTTTGACGTGCCACCATAAGTATAAAATGCTAAGCCTATCGAACAGTATTATGAACTAGTTTTCAACTATTATTTAACGATATTTAGTAGGGGGGTATCATTCAGTGTTGAAATTGGGAGTCCAGACCCTCTTCACTGATCAGTATAATGTGAATCATCATATTCTTAAAATTAGTAGGAATAAAACAGACAAAAGATCAATGAAGGGAGTCCAGACTCCGAGCCTTGGTGGTCCCTAAATCAGTTGACCTTTGCGTCGATGCTCTGTTCATAAGCCAGAAAGCAGTACTGTTCAGTTAATGACGGTAGATACGATCGTTATGTAAGGATCGGCTGGTTTCGGTAGAGGAGAGCAGAGCAGAGAAGAGCAAAGCAGAAATACTGAAAAAAATCAAGTTTTAACAAAATTGGGGAGCGTATCCTTCACGTGAGTTCCGTTTTTGACTGACGCTTTTTTCTGCTCTTCGATTGCCCACTTCACTGGCGGGTTATGCCTCTTCCTGAGGCTTCTAGTTGCATATTGTTCCATTCTTTACAAAATACAGAACTGTGGCATGATTCATTGTGGTTCAAGACTTTCATTTTGTTTCATCCCTTTCTTTTCCTTTCTTTTTTTCTATTGTTATAGTTTTCTCTGGTTTCAGACCAGTGACTCGTTGCATGAGTCACTACTGTTCAAGTTTTTCACTTCCTGTTTGTTATTCAGCTCTTCCTTTGCCTCTATTACCTCAAGTACATTAGTGGAATTAGTCATCCGAATGTTCTTACTGGAAGACGTCAGTGAGCTGTGTCCTTTAAATCCTGTACGCCGTTTTTTCTTGCGACAAATGCAGCATAGATCACGCAATGCATGACGGTAATGTTGTCTTGTCAGGACGTATGTGAATGGATCAAGAACCAAGTTTAACAGCAGTAGTCTCGAAGCCTGTAAATCCGCTGACCAGCTTATCCAGACTCTTGCTAGGTTACTGATGATGCGAATCTACAGAGATGAACCAAGATTTAGTACCTGTTCACTACCGGGGCCGTTACTGACATCAATTAACTTCAGTGGGAAAATAACAGCCGTGTATTACAGATTAAGTTCTGGTACCTTATCGAAAAAAGTAATCTAATATTGTTTTACAAATGTAACATGAATTATATTCCTTTTCATTCATGAAATAGAAAATATGCCATTCTCTTTTTCCTTCATCCATCCATCCATCCATCCATCCATCCATCCATCCATCCATCCATCCATCCATCCATCCATCCATCCATCCATCCATCCATCCATCCATCCATCCATCCATCCATCCATCCATCCATCCATCCATCCATCCATCCATCCATCCATCCATCCATCCATCCATCCATCCATCCATCCATCCATCCATCCATCCATCCATCCATCCATCCATCCATCCATCCATCCATCCATCCATCCATCCATCCATCCATCCATCCATCCATCCATCCATCCATCCATCCATCCATCCATCCATCCATCCATCCATCCATCCATCCATCCATCCATCCATCCATCCATCCATCCATCCATCCATCCATCCATCCATCCATCCATCCATCCATCCATCCATCCATCCATCCATCCATCCATCCATCCATCCATCCATCCATCCATCCATCCATCCATCCATCCATCCATCCATCCATCCATCCATCCATCCATCCATCCATCCATCCATCCATCCATCCATCCATCCATCCATCCATCCATCCATCCATCCATCCATCCATCCATCCATCCATCCATCCATCCATCCATCCATCCATCCATCCATCCATCCATCCATCCATCCATCCATCCATCCATCCATCCATCCATCCATCCATCCATCCATCCATCCATCCATCCATCCATCCATCCATCCATCCATCCATCCATCCATCCATCCATCCATCCATCCATCCATCCATCCATCCATCCATCCATCCATCCATCCATCCATCCATCCATCCATCCATCCATCCATCCATCCATCCATCCATCCATCCATCCATCCATCCATCCATCCATCCATCCATCCATCCATCCATCCATCCATCCATCCATCCATCCATCCATCCATCCATCCATCCATCCATCCATCCATCCATCCATCCATCCATCCATCCATCCATCCATCCATCCATCCATCCATCCATCCATCCATCCATCCATCCATCCATCCATCCATCCATCCATTCACTCACTCACTCACTCACTCATCCATCCATCCATCCATCCATCCATCCATCCATCCATCCATCCATCCATCCATCCATCCATCCATCCATCCATTCACTCACTCACTCACTCATCCATCCATCCATCCATCCATCCATCCATCCATCCATCCATTCATCCATTCATTCATTCATTCATTCATTCATTCATTTATTTATTTATTCACTCATCCAACGCATCGTTGACAAGTGTTTTGGTCATATGATCAGATAGGCTGGCGCCAGGATGTTGTTGAACAAGCTTGAACTCATCAAACTAGATAAGATACGCTGGCATGATCAATAATCCATATTAAGTGCTTGACAAAGAATGGTCTAGACGGTACCATCCCTATAGTAGATAGAGTTATTAAGAATGCATTATTCTCCCCTGTCCATATACTTATTCCATGAAATGGTTGAGATTTATTAGGAATCAATTAATCAGTTCATTAATTAGTATTTATTAATTGATTATTTAATATTGCTTCTACTCACCACAAAGGGTGTCCAACACATCAGGAACATTAATGATATCACTATCATCATTTTAGTAAACTGTTTTTCAAGTGTTTTTCTCGTTTGACTCTCTTGTTTATCGCTCTTCCGTGACATGCCTCTCAGCTTGTCTTCTCGCTTGCAAAGTTTGACAACAACATTAATGTTGCAGAAAATAACTGTAACCACCAGCATCATTCCTATGACTGCATACATGTATGAAAATGAAACATCTTCTTTATCTTTTGCAAACCAGTTGAGTGTGCAGTAAGTACCGGTCAAGTTCATGACAAAGCTGCCAAACCCAAGGACTGGAAAACTTGCTACAATACCAGCTGTTATAACGAGACCCAATAAAAGTCTCTTGACCACTTTGACTGTCACTCGTTGCCTGTGATGGAAAGGCCATTTGACTGCTATAAACCTGTCTACAGACATCGATGTGGCAATGAACCCTGTACTCAATGTACAGAACAGTGTCATGAAGCCTTGGAACTTACACATTTGTTGTCCTCCAACCCAATGACCAAATATATAGCACAACCATGTTGGAGTGCATACCACTATTATACCAAAACAATCCATACATGCTAAGGCAAATACAAACACATTTGGAGTCAAACTCTGCTGGCGTAGCAGTTTAACAGTCACCACGATAGCAAAGATGTTTGCTATAATCCCAGGTGAAGCTATCAAGCCAAGAATAACACCTTGGATAGGCTGCAAGTCTTCGTACAAGGATTTAGATGTAGTGTTTTCTGTCATCTTGTACAAATTAAACGGGCTTCGATTGTCCGGCTGAATCCAACACTTTTTTTACAGTTGAATACTTCTGGTCCTGTGATGTTTAGCACGTTACTAAATATTCAGTCTGCTATTGTTCAAATCAACTGAAAATTTGATTCAAGTCAAGTTCATTTCGTTTCTGTTGACATTATTAATGCTGATACACGAACAACTTTTGTACTAAGTGACTCCTTGAACCAATAAGGAAGTGATGTAATAATTCAAAGGCAGAGCCGGTGAAGGAAGAAAATACTTGGAAGTTTGCACAAGTAGTAGAAGCCGGGTCAGTTAGTATGATGATGACCGCAAACCAACTGGTGCGTACCATATGCATGAAGGTATTCTAAACAATGAAACATGCTGTCACGCACATATGACTTCAGCTACGTACAGGCAATCTGTTGTCACGTTCACAGCTAATACAATAGATTTAGCAGTCTGGATCTGATACGATACACGAATCAGTTGATGTTCAGTCGAATAAACGTCAAGTCGAAAGGAAGTAAAATTCGGTTAATCATCAGCATGGCATTGTGACGTATTTCCGGTACTTCCCTTAAACACTAAACTGATGGCTGAATATTGTTGAAAAGGAGTTAGTGGTTATCATTTTTTCTTACCGGTGATATCATCACTATTACAACATCAGCAAATACGAAGATGGGTCAGTATGATGGCTGACCATCTGTGTTCGAACCGGAAGTGACTTGATCGAACGGTTAACTTTCTGTTCCCAAATAAAGTATTCATATCGAAACCAACCGCTCACATGCAGTTTCGATAATCTAGCTGCATATAGTCTTGCTTCCTTTCTTTTTTATTGGGTTGGTTTCTACTCTAGTATTTTTCTTTCTGGTCACATTTCTACAAAGAATAATTCCCGTATGGCTGGATCGATGAGATATTCTCTATATATGTGATTAGAATGAAAATTGGCAATGATATCCGTTTCAGCTGAATCAGCGTTGCCATTGTAGTATCGATGAGGAAATGTCCTCAAAATCGGTTTTTCTTAGATATCTTTGGATTGGCAAAGTCCTAAGTCATCATCGGTACAAACCATATACCGGGTGTGCTGGTCATAGCATGGGGTTAATCATCTACGGTCTATGGGCCGACTAACCCGCTCTCCCTTAGGCTTCGGTCGAGCTTCCTGATCAGTCTGTAAATCCTCGGATAGCGGTGTCGGGGCCGAAATCTCTGGCATAGCCGTAAATGCTTCGAGCTGCCATAATGCGCTTCAGCACTCGGTCTAGAGGTATGGTCCTAAATTTATCAAAATAAAAAATATGTATCAAAAAAACAAGTCCCCTTAGAAGATGAACTCTTTAGATAGATCAGTTCGGGAAAGGACACGACGAGCAGTCCCAAGTGAAAATGTGATCAGGGAAAAACTACTAGAAACCACTTAAAAGCACAGGGAAAAACTACTAGAAACCACTTAAAAGCACAGGGAAAAACTACTAGAAACCACTTAAAAGCACAGGGAAAAACTACTAGAAACCACTTAAACGCACCTCACTTATTCCTTTCAGGATATCAACTCGTTTTCTTTAAAGCCGAATAATCATCACATTTTCCTTTTTTTCATTATGTCTTCCTTTTCAGTGATAAAAACCAAAACGGAAACTCGTGTTTGAATTTAAGAATAAGGGACGGACCATTTTCGGTGTGCTCGGTTTTTTAATCAGCTATACAGGTTGAAAGATAAATAGTTAAATAAGGTTAAAGGATATTTTTAAACCTGTATAGCTGATTAAAACAATCGATTATATGCACAGAAAATTCGTACCCCTACTAATCAAGAATCAAATGGTCCGCCCTTTATACAAAATGTAGAAAATTGACCCAATTTAAAGAACTGTTGCTTTCTCTAACCTAAAAACATCAACAACAGAAACAAGAGATGACATATATTTCACCAAAACAATACGTTTAGAAACCAATACCCAGGCAAAACTGAATCACTGTTCGATTAGTCAGTCAACAATCCACGTGTCACATCGCTAGAAAAAAGAAAGAAAAACAAAGAAAGGAAAAAAACTGAACACAAAGAAATCAATTTCTTAATTACAAAATGTAATTTTTTCTAAATTTTATAAGATGGTTGATTGTTGAACTGTAGAGTGTATATCGGAAGTCAAACATCCTGTAGTTTGATAATCCATGCAGTTCACGTGTCAGTAATATTTCCCTATCAAAGCAGGTTCCCCACTTGAGAAGGGACAAATTAAAGTTAGTGAACATACATACTTGAACTTTGATGGGGTTTATTTACCAGTAGTCAGCTTAGGTATACGCTCTGAAAAGATTTAGAAGCGGGAAAATATTACATTGTCTTATCTATTCTTTCTTTTTCTTCTTTTTCTTCCTTTCTTTCTTTCTTTCTTTCTTTCTTTCTTTCTTTCTTTCTTTCTTTCTTTCTTTCTTTCTTTCTTTCTTTCTTTCTTTCTTTCTTTCTTTCTTTCTTTCTTTCTTTCTTTCTTTCTTTCTTTCTTTCTTTCTTTCTTTCTTTCTTTCTTTCTTTCTTTCTTTCTTTCTTTCTTTCTTTCTTCAGTTCTTTCTTTCTTCCTCCCTTCCTTCCTTCCTTCCTTCCTTCCTTTCTTTCTTTCTTTCTTTCTTTTTTATTCAATTCTCAGCATTTATGCTATAGTTCGTTAGGCTTTGACTGAAGGTCCACTCCAAAACCAAAGGGTCTATTATGTTGTTCTCTCTCACTCGTCGCATAATTTTGAGAAAACTTAAAACCTTAACTCAGTCCAGAACTTTAATTAAATTACGAAAATGATGAATTCTGCTCATAACTTCAACTCAGAAGGAACTAATTATGAAGATCACTTAGTACCGGGTGCGAACAATAATTTGCTATTTGATACTAGAAGCAGATTTTAAAGGATTTATCTTTGAAGAGCCCAAAATACAATTATCAGCAAAAATGTCATATGTAAAGTAAACATCATTAAAAAGTGCTGTAATTTCCATCTCTTGTTGTTTTGTCTTGGGGACGTGTATCACGTTCCTGTCCTTAACCTGCTAACACTTATATTAAAGTAATTCATTAAAGCGACAAAAGAGGGCTCACCATGGTGATCTTTGCTTTCAACAAAGCGTGCCAGTCCTTACGACTCCTTACTAGCCAGACCACCATCCAAACGAACACGATCGATGTTAGAAAGTGTCCATTCTTGCAGGAAGTGACTGATACATATGCATAGGTCATATTGCATGTTGAGATAAAATTCAATATGAAAAGAAAAATGCTGTTGTTTAGGTCCCTGATGAGAAACCAACTAATCAAGTAATTATATTAATGGTTATTAAGGTAGTCAATCCTTGTGTAAATATTCCACGCTTCACTATTTGCTTTCCTTCCTGCTAATTAATACAGAATACTTAAGAGCTGATAACATCTGGGTCTAGTAAGGATATAAAAAGGCAACAAGTCAGGGATAAAAGTCATTGCGTCTTGTTACTTATCTACCTCATACAACATACCATTCTGACCAGTGTCGATTGTTACTCGTTGAAATGCTGCGTTTGATTGTTGGTGGGCTCGTGCTCGTGATCTTACTCTGTGTCTTTACAACAAGTGCAGCAGGGGTCACTAGTAAAAGAAACAGTAAGTAAAACAATTAGTAAAGATTGCCAAATACTTCGAGTATTTTGAAGGGTTTCTTTTCACCCCTTCCAACATACAAGGGATCACACCGTACAGACTTTACATATACCCGCCGTTAGTATGAAAAAAAGGTTTCTTGTGATGAAAACTAATCATGGTTGTGCTTGTGAATTGTTTGAACAGCCTGTGGAGGAAGCCTGACTGGATCCAAAAGGACATTTGCCAGCCCAAACTACCCTCAGAACTACCCTGATAATGCGTTTTGTCAGTGGACCATCAAAGGACCACCAGGAACAACAAGAATAGAAGTAACTTTTGATAACTTTGATGTTGAGTGGGGATCATCATGCGAGTGAGTATGAAGCACCTGCTTGTCATGAATGTTAAATTCAGTGCTGCTTTACCGTACCATAGCTATAAACTAATGTGCACATGTGCACTAGCTATGTGGCTCTGGCGTCTTCTCATCCCAATAGATAAGGGTATCTCATTGATTGCTTGCTTGCAGAACAGGTGGTCAGATCAGGGTCAAACATTATTTAACGTGTTTAACACTGTTGCAGATGGGATAACGTGATAATAAAAGACAAAGATGGTAACCAAGTAGGCAAAACACTCTGTGGACGCCTTGATAAACCAAAGTTAGCTGTCCCAGGAGACACTGCGATTGTGGTGTTCAAGTCTGATGACGCAGCCAATGAAAAAGGATTTCAGGCGAACTTTATGGCGATCACTCCTGTCAAACCACCTGAAAGTGGTAAGCAGGCAGTTCGTGTATGTAAGATAATAACTTCCAATGACTGAAAATAATCGTGAATATTATCTGTTGTGACGTAGGCAGCTGCAACTTTGATGAAGGCTTGTGTCCAGGACTAATGAATGTTGGCAAAGATGATTTTGATTGGACGATTAATAGTGGTACAACACCTACAGCACTGACTGGACCCAAAACCGATCATTCAGGACAAGGTATTCACATTGCTATATGAATGGTAATAGTACATTTGAGTTATTAATTACGATTGGTAGGTCATAATCAAAGCTGAGCCATGCATGTTTCATATATTTGTACTATGATAGGCAAGTACATGTACATTGAATCAACTGGTCGAGCTGAAGGAGACAGAGCTCAGCTGGAGACAGAAGTGATATCTGGACAAAGGTGCCTTCGTTTCTTCTATCACATGTACGGTCTCATCGGCATGGGAAGCCTGAACGTTTACATTCAAACCAAAACTACCAGGAGTCTGGTAATGAGTCTAACTGGTAACCAAGGCAACGAGTGGAAAGAAGCTTATTTACAAATAAATGAGCAACTACCTTATAAGGTTCGTAACCTTATATTATCTAGTGCCATAATATTTCATGGTATATTAGCATTATGTTGCATCGAGTTGGTTGGTGTTTTAATCTAATATTTTCTCTGGTTTTAAGGTTGTTTTCGAAGGAATAGTTGGAAAGTCTGACTACTCAGATATAGCATTAGATGACATCTCTTTCTCCAAATCACTTTGTCCTTCTGGGTCAGGTAAGCTGGTTACCCTTCCACTTGCCCTTCCACTTGCCCTTCCACTTGCCCTTCCACTATAAACACTGATATAGAAGTATGTTTATGTACGTTTATATTCTTCCAGGCAGATGTGGTGGTATTCTTACCGAGTCTAGTGGATCGTTCTCCAGTCCTGGTTTTCCCAATGACTATCCAGATAACAGTCGTTGTCAGTGGCTCATCCAGCCTCAAGACAAGACTGCTGTTATCATCATTACGTTCAAACAGTTCGTAGTAGAGATGGCGCCAGGATGCGGGTAGGTCAGGCAATACTGTGATATTAAACAATATGTCAATATGGCTGACATAAAACAATTTCTGATCATAGAGATGATTACGTCATCGTGTCAGATTCTCAAGATCAGCCAGTGAAGCAGCAACGATTTTGTGGTTTCTATGGTGATGGATTTGGACTTAAGGTCCCTGGTAACGTGGCAAAGGTTTATTTCCATAGCAACGACCACTTGGCAAGAAAAGGATTCCGTGCATCTTACAAAACCATCCCAACCACTTCAGCAGGTAATCGGTGATCACTCTTGTTTGCTGTAATGCAGTTATATCAAACTATGGTATTCATGGACAGCATGTAGTCATATTATACTAAAGTGCTTTATCATGTGCCATCAGTGATGGCATAGATAATTAAAGTATTGACCTGTAACAGGTGATTGTGACTTTGATAACGAGATGTGCGCAGCCTGGACCAATGCCGGCAATGATGATTTTGATTGGTCAATTGGTAAAGGAAACACGCCCAGCTTTTTCACAGGGCCATCACGTGACTTCTATGGATTAGGTAAGAAAACCTGTTTGACTTGTTTGAATGTTAGTCATTGGTACAGTCAGTACGTGTATATATGGCTGATACACATGAATTTGCCTTAAATCAAAGTGTTTGAATTCTACAGGAAACTATGCATTCATTGAAGCGAGTAAACGGCGCCCAGGAGACAAAGCATTACTAGTCAGCGGTTTCATAAGTGGTACCCAGTGCCTCTCTTTCTCGTACAATATGAACGGCCGAGGTATGGGTTCATTGACTGTGTCTGTCAGAGGCCGTGATGGGGGTCCACGAACAGTATGGACGACATCAGGTGATCATGGGAAGTTTTGGTTGACAGAAAGCATTAACATCAATGGAGGCGAGCAGCCATACCAGGTGTTGTATGATTGACTTGACTGATCTGGCTTTTATTGTTCAACTAGTTTCTTGCTTAATATCTATAAGGTGCTTGAAGAAGTTGTTGGTCGTGTTTTCACCAATCTATAACTAGTTTCTTGTTAGTATTAGGTGTCGTGTTGCTTGGTAAATATATCAGATGATGTGATGATAGTTTCTTGTTTCATATCTGTAAGGTGGTGTTTGAAGGAGTGGTTGGTCGTAGTTTCACCAGTGACATCGCAATTGATGAAATCTCTTTCAAAAGTGGCAGCTGTCCCTTAAAATCCGGTAAGCAGATCAGTGTACCGACTATCGACACATCATTTTAGTTCATCAATATGTTGGTTCTCATTCAATCCTTCAGAATGTGGTGGCCTTTTTACTGCAGCAAGTGGTTCTTTCCATAGCCCAAATTTTCCCTCACCCTACCCTAGTGGAGTGAACTGTAAGTGGACTATCATACCTCCTCCTCAGTTTGAAGATGTTGCAATCACTTTTCATCGTGTTGATCTTGAGCAAAGTCCACAGTGCAGGTACAGTATGCATGGATATACACTGTGTGTACGTATTCAGGTATAATCAGTTCTACTTTCTTGATTCTTCCAGCAAAGACTACCTGGCTGTAGAGGACATCACAGGGACCCTAAAAGGCAGCAGAATATGTGGAACAAAAACCAACCAATCAGTCGAGGTGGACTGGCACCAGTCACGTGTTCATTTTCATTCAGATAATGACGTAACAGCACAAGGATTTGAGGCATCTTACCGGGCATTTGGATCTTTACCGGGTAAATTGTACCAGGACATTTATAGTAACATTAATAGCCAATTACATCATTGCCGGGCACCAATCATTTTCAGTGATACCAGGTTACACACGTGAATAGTCAATAGCCAATTACCATGCGTGACGAAATTTGACGTGAAATAAACAAAGTAAAGTGATATTTTGTGGTAATACAATAGGTATAGACAGGAAAATACGTAATGCGTGACTGTCATGAAAGTCAAGGTTAGCTCACCGGATATTATACCTCAAGCACGCTGCTTGCTTGTATTTGTCTCTGCTCGATGGCCTACCTGCCCAGTACGAGAAGGTAGTTCTCAATAGCTTTTGTTGAACTTTGTTTCAGCTTGTGGCGGAGAGTTGGCAGGGAAGTCTGGAACCTTTTCAAGTCCTTATTATCCATCACATCATCCTAACAGGATAGTAAGTAGCATACATGAATGAATCCGTATCGTCTACAATACACGAGTACCAGTCTTGTCTTAGCTGTTATTTTCTTTTTTTAGACTTGTGACTGGGAGATCCAGGCGGAGCCCGGGACCCAACAAATCCTGATAACATTCGAGGATTTTGCCATCGATGACTCCCCTCTTACCTGTGCTTATGACTATCTCTTAGTCCTTGACTCTCAACACGGACAGGAGGTAGGGAAGTACTGTGGTATGACAAAACCACTGCCCATAAAGATCCCAGGAAATGCAGCCAATATTCGTTTCCAGGCTTCTCACTTGAGCTCTGCACGTGGTTTTAAGGCTCATTATACAGCACTGTAACTAGGCAACAAGTGTCTTGAATTAACTGTAATAACCGATCTAAAAATGCTGATTATTAAAAGTTGATAAATTATTCAAATTAATTGTGTTGTATACCTTTCTGAATACATACGATTTTTATGATACCGGACCGGGATGAGGTATATAGCTCTTATTAACCGAGTTTGAGGTCCGTACTGCAAGTTATGGACCGAGGTTTTTCCACTGCCTTAAGATATTTATTATATAGCAAGGCTAGGAGAGACAATTTTGATTTTCGGTCTGTACCGTAAGTTACGACCGCAAATTGACCAATCATAGCGCGTGAAATTACCTTGCCATATAATAATTAATAATATTTTATTGTTGTATTTAATTTAACATAACGGTGTGTAGAAATATATCTACATTAATATCCTGTCATTTTAATCACTGGAAAGTACGCGGTCATGTCAAGAGGCGAGTTATTGTTCTGTCACGTTACTTATTCTAGCTGACTGCTTTTGGCAGTTGTGTCAAAAAAAAGACAATCAAGAAAAAGATTCAGTGAATACCAGTGAAAGAAAGCTACGCCATGGAATCCGTGTTGACGATGAGTTTTGTCGTCCTTATTTTGCTGTACTTTTGTTCTTTCGCTCAGCAAGGTAAGTGTGAATCAAATGGACATGAACCAAAATAATACAGGCGACTGACGTCAGCGTAAATAATCGAGATCAAGATCCATCTACATCAATATACCAAGAGTTCTTAAAGCATAGCTTATACGTTCACTAGCAGGTCACACATCCAGATGAAATACAAACTACATGGAATGTCGCAAGATAGCAAACTGGTTATTTTTCAGTTTTTTTCATGCCAAGGCGTTGCCAGTTTATGTAAATATACTCATTTTTAATTTTTCTATAGTCCGTTTTCTGGCCCTTGTTTTCTATAGTTAGAAAACAGGAAACACGGATGGCGTAGCGGTGAGAGCACTCACCTCTCACCATTGCGAACCGGGTTCAATTCCCGGGCTCGATGTCGTATGTGAGTAGAGTGTTTGTTGGTTCTCTCCTGTGCTTCGAGGAGTTTCTTCTGGTTCTCCGTTTTTCGTTCCTCCGCAAAAATGAATTCTAGATTCCAATTGGAGTTCAGTGGAAGAAGAGCCAATCTGTGAAGTCACGGCTCTTTCTTGGTGTTGCAGGACACCTGAGGCATGAACACAATAAAACAATAGCCAAGAACAAAGAACTTAGAACGAAACATTACCCTGCAATACAAGAACCCTAACCTTGAATACAATACTTCCTGAAACACCAAGAAAGACACGGAACCACTGTTAAATCCCATTATTATGATTGTTATTATTATTATTATTATTACTATTATTATTTTATTTTAACCTCAGAAAAAATTTTTTTTTTACATAATATGATTTTTCCCTGGTAAAATTACTAGTCGGGTCTTTTCCCAAGACCTAAGACTTCAAACTGACATTTCAAAACCTAACCGAAACCTTTAACCTATTGTTACAATGCTGCTTGACGTTTTCTTTTTCTTTCTTTTATCCCCCCCCCCCTTTTTTTTTTTTTTTTTTCCTTAAAGTTCCAAGACTTTCCTTAATATTCTGGCAGTTCCTAAAATTGCGGATTTCTGAAGTGTTGTTATCCTGTTACTTATGTCTAACATAGTTACATATTCCTTCAGTCTCTTTGACACTGAGCCTAAACTTCCCACTACTACTGGTACTACTTTGACCTTTGTTTTCCATATCTTTTTTAGTTCTCTGGCAAGGTCCTGGTATTTTTCTATCTTCTCAAGCTCTTTGATTTCAATCCTTCTGTCAGCAGGCACAGCTACATCGATAATCCAGGTTTTGTTCAATTCCTTCTCAACCAGAACTATATCCGGACGCCTAGCCTGGATTATCCTATCTGTCTGGATGGTAAAGTCCCACAGCAACTTCACTTCATGGTTCTCCATTACACTATCGGGATCATGTTCATACCATTTGTCACAACATGGTAATCCATATTTCTTGCAAAGTTCCCAGTGCAGTAGTCCAGCAAGTGTGTCGTGCCGACGCTTGTACTCTATCTGTGCAAGTTTACTGCAGGCACAAATTATTATTATTATTATTATTATTATTATTATTATTATTACTATTATTATTATTATTATTATTATTATTAGACTTTTTTTTAGATTCTATAAATCATTAGCATCTTTATTTTTAAAAAAATATAAAAAAAATTATTATTATTATTATTGTTTATAGTTATTATAATTATATCATTCTGGCTTTTGTAAATAAATATAGGTAATGAAGGGAATCCATAGTTTATTTACGTATGTACTCGTGCTTGTCGAGCTGCCAGACAACAACATGTTTACGCTAATGGGTGACGCCTCAGTTTTGCAAATTTTCTCGATTCTGTGATTGGTTAACATTTTTTCTCAGATCAGCTGCTTAGGATAATTACGAGATTGAGAAAACCATGAATACAGCATGATCAAGAGAAAATGAAAAAAGAGAAGGAATTCCCGTGCTACATTATTAGCACTCTTTGATGCTATTTTTAGAACCATTCATGTTGTTTATTTTAACTCAAAGGTCTTTGCGACCTCGTCTGAAATCAACCAATCAGGTTTTTCCCCAAAATAAACAAACGAAATATAACATCAAACGATACCTATTAACTTTACAAGCCTAAATACCAGAGATTACTTCACCCCTTCATTTTCTCTCGGCATGATTTTTATTTATCGAGCTTTACCAACACTATCATTCTTATCTTGCTCACTATAGGTGCTCCTAGAATAGTCCCTCCTTATCCAGATAATCTGTACGCCATTGAAAATAAAACGGCAAAAGTTACCTGTGTAGTAGAAGACACAGTTTCCAATCCAGATGAGATTAAGTTTGTGAGGAAGAGTCGTTTTGGAGACATCACACCCATAAGAGATGAAGGACCCAAAGGACGCATCTACTATCAAAATGAAACCTTGGGTTAGTATCTTACTGTAACACAACACTGCAGCTACATCACGCAACTCTAACATCACACTGCAGCTACATCACGCAAGGCTAACATCACACTACAGCTACATCACGCAACACTAACATCACACTGCAGCTACATCACGCAAGGCTAACATCACACTACAGCTACATCACGCAACACTAACATCACATTGCGGAAACATCACGCAAGGATAACATCACACTGCAGCTACATCACGCAACTCTAACATCACACTGTGGTTACATCACGCAACACAGACGGAGAGTAAGGGTGGTGTCACTCACTTTCTTGTCGCACATTCAAATAACAGTTTATGTAGATATATAATTGATTCTTTCTGTTATTCATAGATGGCGGAAGGAAGCTACGTGTTACTCTTCATTTCAATAAAGTCATCTTGAACGATGATTCAAGAAATGGCGGGTATGAATGCCATGGACACACAGGAGGTAGTCAACATAAATAAGGATTCACTGCTCCCTCACTTTCCCTCCTCCCCAGAAGTCTCAAGATTAGTAAGTCTGGCAAATGTGAACATGATTGAATGAAAAGAACCAGAATTATTGGCATTCAAAAGTGTCAAAAATTTACAAAGAATGTATGGTTACAGGGGACAAGCGTCCCCTGTAACCATACATTCTTTGTAAATTTTCAACACTTTTGAAGGCTTGTAACTCTGCTTCTTTTTTAAGAAACACCTTCAAATTTGCCAGACTTTTTTGCTGATAAGATTAAAATTCAAAACTCGCCCCAGTCCCTTACTCGTTTCCAAAGTGGCTAATTGACATGTATATCTGGGAGACTGGTGAGCTATTGTTCTGTCTCGTGCAGTGTGCCAAAAAAAAAAGACTTATTAAACGCAAGCAGAAGCAGATTCAGTGAATACCAGTGAAAGAAAGCTACGCCATGGAATCCGTGTTGTCGACGATGAATTTTGTCGTCCTTATATTGCTGTACTTCTGTTCTTTTGTTCAAGGTAAGTGTTAATTAAATGGACATGAATTGGACCAAAAGTAATAACACAGGCGACTGACTTCGACGTAAATAACTCTATTTATTCAACTGGGCAGAATTGCTCGTTAGATGTGTAAGGCATCGAGATCATCGGATATAGGGACTTCTGAGAGTATAACATGTATGCATCCAAATGACATTAAAAATACATGGTCGCGCGAGTGTTGATATTATCTCTCACGAGTGAGCGATAATATGAGTGATAGATAATATGAGCACGAGAAGATAAAATTCGTATCTCCAAGCGGCCATGTAATGTTCTGTTTATTATATGAAATCTTCAATGAAAATTGGAGAAAAATTGTAGAATTTGAGAAGCTGAGCAAAAAGTCGAAATTTGACACCACCAGTGTTGATAAAAATCGTATCCCCACTGGCCACTGGTGGGAGTGGGGATATCAATTTTATCATTTTGATGTCACTCAATATCACACTCTATTTCATATAATAACTAGACACTCTAAGAGTGCGAACTCGGGCTACATTATAGAGAGTATCTAGTATATATATTTGCGACCATGGAATGCATAGGAATTGATTTGGCAGTCAAAAATGATATATATTGAATGCAGGTGTATTTTGAGCGCATCCACACTGTTTAATACATAAATAAATGTAAAAGGAGATTATGTATTATAACCAAGGGCAAGTCGTCGTGATGTATAACAGCTGGGTGGGGTGGGAGATTGTAAGAGAAAAATATGTGACCATAAACATTAAAAAACATTTTAAATTCTAGTAAGGCATTAGTGTTGCGTTACTGACTTGTCAACGCATATTATATTTCTACTTGACCTACTAGAGTACCTTTCAAGACTAGCTGATGAAATAAACATATCTATTTCAGTATCGAAACTGTTCGCTGCAAAACAAACGTTTTATCAATGTAAATACTCTTAGCCAAAATGTGTTTAACTGGTCATTTTTCTGGTTTTTGTTTTCTGTATTTTCATAAATGAAAATATTCAACAAGGAGTCTTGGCAGTTCGCTTTCTTGTAGATCACTATCAGCTCGTCTGACTTCTACAAGTTCTTGGAGTCAGCTTTCATCAAAGCTTTGTTTGTCACTCGTTTTGTAGTTTGTCTCTCGTTCTGTAGTTTGTCTCAGTATTTTTTTTTTTTTGTATCTGAGATCTGGTAATAGCTAGGTAGTTTATAGATTCTCTTAATCTATTTTGACTAGTTTGTCTAGTTCTACGATTCTCATACCGTAGTTTGCTCATAGATTCTCATAGATCCAAAATCGCTCAATAACAACTTTTAATGTGTGTCTACCACGTACGGCGTGTGCGTCTGAGTGCCTCTGAGTTCATTTAAGCTCATTTGAGTACGTTTGTTTGAGTTCATTTGACTGTCTTTGGCATTGCTTTGAGTATTTTTTGCATTGTTTTTGCATTTCTTTGGTTCGTTTCGAAACTGAAGCTCGACATCATTTAGTGTGGGTCTACCGCGAACGGCGTGTGCATTTGCATGTGTATTGAGCGTCCCAGAAGGACTCCATGATTTTCAGTAAATATTTACACCACGAGACAGCGAGACCTTCGAAGAGCAAAGCAAAGCACTTAATCAGTTACGTGACTACTGCTCATGCAGAGGAACACCGCTGACCGCCGAGCAGCGCAGGCTTACTTACTTCTAACATCGTCGAAAGATAGATAGATAGATAGATAGAAAACCCAAACCTAGACTCGGCCTACCTTGCAGGTAGCCCGAGTAAATAGAGAATATATCGCGAGATTTTATTGGACAGTTTGCCGTGAAGTGATATCGTATCACTTCACTGATATGGTTTTTATTCACGGCTTTATTTCACGGATATCGACCCTAAATGTGTAATAATTTCTTATATTATATTACACGTCTGTACATATGCTGTATGAAAAGAATAGAATCAGTTTGGCCATCTGTCACAACATTGTGGTAGCCCACAAACCAACAAGACTAGACACATGTTTCTATCTATTGATAATGGCCAGGTTATGTTTTCTCAACTCACTAAACCGACAAGAACGATCATGCATTGATTTTTTCATGGACCAGAACATGTTTAGAATTCATTTTCATTCCTTTGTCACGCAAAGATGATCTAGACAACGTTGTGAGATGGCTTGAAAATGGTAGACTGATTCTAAATCAAAGTAAAACTAAATGTATGTTGTTTGGTACATACCAAAAACTCGCAACACAAACAGACTTTAACATCAAGATTGGAGGAAACGTTATTGATAAAGTTCAAAAATTCCTATATTTGGGAGTAACGCTAGATGAAAATCTCTCCTGGAAAGATCATGTCACTACGATATCCGATAAAGTTAGCAAGCGTCTGGGTTTACTTAGTAGAATCAGATCTTTTCTCACTCTTAAAGCAGCAAAATGTGTGTACAACTCTGTGGTAAATCCTATCTTCAGTTACGCTGACACAGCTTGGGGGGAGCTATCACAAACTTGCTCTGATAGTTTACAACGCCTACAAAATAGAGCAGCACGAATAGTAATCCAAAGAAAGAATTCCAAAGAAGCCATTAGTATTCTTGGCTGGATTGACTTAAAAACACATAGAGAAATTAATAAATGTACTTTAGTTTATAAATGCCTTAAGGGACTTGTTCCAGAATATTTACATGATTATTTTTCAAAAAACTCTGATTTCCACTCATATAATACCAGGCGTAAAAAAGACATTCACCTTCCAAAATGCAAACTTACTAAGGGACAAAGAACTTTTAAATACTCAGGATCTTTGCTCTTTAATTCTCTGGATGATCATATCAAAGAAAGCAATAATTTATCTATTTTTAAACAACGTCTTAGGAATTATTTTTATAATACATAGAAGAATTATACAGTGATCTTGGGGTATGGACTGGCTCTTTTGGTGGACATGTTTCGGCGGTCATGCTGCCATCATCAGTGGATGGTGATGATACTGGATGATACTGATCATGGCGGCGGCGCTGCCGGGGCATGTCTGTTGAAGGAGTCGGTTTATATCTCAAGATCATTGTAATACATAGCTTTTTTAATTTATTGTAAAATAATTTTAATTTTAATTTTCAAGTTTAAACATTTTTATAATACATAATTGTAAAATTTTTATGAATATTATTATAAATAATTATTATTAGTCTTAGTATAGCCAAATTGATAAGTTTGTAAATAATAAATTGTAATTAAGTAGTTTTATTGAACAGGGCCCCTATGGATACCAGCCTATGGCTGAACGGGCTACCCTGTATAAATAAAGTTAACTTCAACTTCAACGCGATCAGATGAAGACATTTTTAATAACAACATAACAATGGATTGAGCATGATTTTTATTTATCGAGCTTTACCAACACTATCATTCTTATCTTGCTCACTATAGGTGCTCCTAGAATAGTCGCTCCTTATCCAGATAATCTGTACGCCATTGAAAATAAAGAGGCAAAAGTTACCTGTGTAGTAGAAGACACAGTTTCCAATCCAGATAAAATAGTATTTGTGAGGAAGAGTCGTTTTGGAGACATCATACCCATAAGAGATGAAGGACCCAAAGGACGCTTCTACTATCAAAATGAAACCTTGGGTTAGTATCTTACTGTAACGAACGCAAGGCTAACACCACACTGTGGTCACGTCACGCAAGGCTAACACCACGCTGCAGCTACATCACGCAAGGCTAACACCACAATGTGGTCACGTTCGGCCCTTCCGGTCGAGATGTCCAGTAAAACCTCCTCCTCACCTTCCGGTCTAGCATTGCACTGACTGCGTCAGTCAGTGCAGTGCCGTGCCGTGTATGAAAACATTCGAAATTCTGTGCCGTGTCCGCGCCGCGCCGTAACCGTGCCGTGCCTTTTCATACACAAACAAATACAAGTACTGAGCAGAGATCTAGAATGGACAAGCTACTATAGTTTGTTTGTAGCTAACATTTTTATTGTTCATAGAAAATGGAAGGAAGCTTCGTGTTACTCTTCATTTCAATAAAGTCATCTTGAACGATGATTCAAGAAATGGTGGGTATGAATGCCAGGGACACACAGGAGGTAGTCAACATGAATATGGATTCACTGTCACTGTTATTGAATGTAAGTGTATCTCAGTCCTGGTCCATTTATAATACTAACACCCCATATCTTGATGGCTCGTTATATTCTTACCTACACAGTGAGTGAGTTCCCGGAAGTTCACGCCTCTGGTAATGTAACAGCAAAGTTTGGGGAACAAATTCAACTCAGTTGTAATGTCTCCATCAACAAAGGCCCGTCACGCACGACCGTCGGAAAGTTCACCTGGATAAAAGATGGGAATGTTGTATTCACAAGTTATTGTTCCGGTTTGTCATCAATTAAACCTCTGGTTTTAAACGTGAGCTCACCTGATGTGGGAGGTATCTACACTTGTTACTTGGAGTATCTGCTGAGAGGAGTTTTAAAGAGAAGCATCACGAACAGCATGATTGTGAAAGGTCAGTTGAATAACCCATATGGGTATGAATTGCTGTAAAAAAAACACAGTCAGGAACTTACCATCACCGTGATGGTTATCTGAATTCTTTCTTTAGTTCAGCCCAAATTCTTCCCTGAAAAGAAAGAAGAAAAGAACGTGAAGCGGCTCGTGTGCTCTGCTCAGGGATATCCACTGGTGACTGAATGGAAAAGAAGAAATCTGCACGATGATGACATCTTTGTCTTTGATACGAAAGGTAAATGAAGAAAGTGCTGGCTTGCTGGATGGATAGGATGGATGGAAGGAAGGAAGATTTTTCATCCAATAACTCGGAAACTTCTGTTGAATCATAGATAAAAAAACGTTTTTGATTTGTTTAGGTTTTCCTTCCAAAAAAGTTTAACGCATTGTTTGTTCTCATAATTGTGATCAGATAACTCATCTAAAGGAAAGTACGTGTTTTCTAACATGGATGGTTTCAAGGATCACACTTTGACCATCTATGACGTACAAACTACAGACGCTGGTCAGTATTACTGCTGTATAAAGAACATCACAAGTCCCAGACTCCCTAAAGATGTTAGCAACTGTCAGATCTTTGACGTCACACCGCCACCGCCATTGCCATCGCCATCGCCATCTCCACCCCCAGGTCAGTATAAGTATGTAATTGCGTGCTACAAGTGAATAACTGGTTTTAAAGTCTGTTTTTTATTTACTTGGTTTTGTTCTTAGGTTCTTCTGTTGGCAAAGCAAGTCTCACGTTTCCTATCATCCTCCTCGGCTTCTTGTTGATTTGGTTGCTGCACGTATAATGGTCACGTGATGCCTGAAGATATGGGTGTATTTGTCATGTGACCAAAGGAATCCGTTGTCAGTGAAATGAAAACATTTGAATGAAATCTAATTTTTATTGCTGAGCCATAAATCTACAAGTTTTGATTTTCTTGTTTGCTGTTTTTGAATTCCTTCATTTTACTGAGTTTACTGATATATGGAACAAGATAGTTGGCATAGCTAGCAGTAGTTTGCTCATTTAGTGTAGTTTGTGAATTAAGTATAAACCGGCAAAATGAAAATGTTTGTAATTTATTTGCTTCTCGGTGTGTTTTTACTCCAACAAAATAAAAATAAAATGGGTAAATATTTGGTTTGCGTCTTTCCTATACCCAGGAATCTCGTCAAAACAAGTTTGTATGGGACGCCAAAGGAAACATCTCCAGATGGTTCATGATATAGTTTTATTAATGATATTAGATCAGTCACAACATGATCAGATAAAATAGAATATAAGTCAGTTACTAGTCCTACACAAAAACATCTCACTTATTGCCTGAAACCTGCTACTCTTTCACTAAGTCTTGTAGACCTGTCAGGTCCGGCGTAAAACTCTCTTCAAAAATCAGTTGTTGTGATGGACATCACGCCATTTCTGTTACGACGTACGGATCAAAGGTAAACGTCAAAATCAAGATATTCCAAATCGGTCTAATTAAGACTTTGACATTTTGGTTTCTGCACTATTTCAATAGTGTACATCAACTGGATTGTGTTACAAATTGTGGCAAGAGTCTACAAGATCAACATGCGTACAGCCAGTACACCAACAAGAACAGTGTGGAAACTGACCATGGCACCGAGACAACCTGATGATGCCAAAGAAATGAAAATAAAGAGGTGTTTTTCAATAAAGAAACTATTTACACCAATAAATAAACGTTACTCACCAGCAGAAGGCTCTATCGTGTCTATAAACAAATGAAATAATATTAATTAAAAGATTAATTAACTAAAGAGATGTTTTTTAATGAAGAAACTATTTACACCAATAAATAAACGTTACTCACCAGCAGTAGGCTCTATCGTGTCTAAAAACAAATGAAATAATATTAATTAAAAGATTAATTGACTAAAGAGATGTTTTTTAATGAAGAAACTATTTACACCAACTAAAGTGCCTATCAACTCTGAAATCACTTCTACATGTAGGGTATGATACGATGGCACAGTTTTACAGGATATGGACTATGAAATTTAAAAATGCAAATCAGATGACGTCGACCCAGGATTCATTAAAAATACGAAATTACTATCCTCTAAAGTAAGGCCAGTTTTCAATTAATAAGTGGTTTTTATTACCAAAATATATGTTGTAGTAGAGTTTTGGTGAGTTTACTTGAGAGTCACTGGTAGTAAAACACACAAGAAAAGAGGACAGATACCTTGGTCGACGTCATCTCATTTGCATTTAAAATTTTAAACCTTTCTATCTCTGAAATGAGAAGTCCATGTCCTGTAAAACTGTGCCA
This sequence comes from Anthopleura xanthogrammica, assembly GCA_964019055.1. Taxonomy (NCBI): domain Eukaryota; kingdom Metazoa; phylum Cnidaria; class Anthozoa; order Actiniaria; family Actiniidae; genus Anthopleura; species Anthopleura xanthogrammica. The sequence goes on from OZ025217.1 coordinate 12,363,021, forward strand.
TCGTATTATACCCTACATGTGGAAGTGATTTTAAAACTAAACCGTCAGGGTTGTTAGGCACTTTAAACGTGTTACCCACCAGCAGTAGGCTCTATCGTGTCTATAAACAAATGAAATAATATTAATTAAAATATTAATTGACTAAAGAGTGGAGACCAAAAGACACACACAATGGATTACCTGACATTAACAGATCAAAATGATGTTGTCCGCCTTCGTTTGCTTTGCACACATACCGACCAGCATCATGGGATTGAAGGTTGCTAATGGTCAGTTTATATCGACAGTACGAGCAGGGCCTGGTAACTACATACCGTTGAGTCATTGTATTATTGACTAAAATAATAAGAATTTGTATGAGAAACAAACTATTAAAGCCCAGAAACACTGGCATTCCACTCTACATACTTGCATCTTTCAAAGGGACTTGTGTTCCATTGTTCAACCTCATCCATATAATGTTTAGTGGATAGCCTTCAGCTGGACATTCTATCACCACCCTACTCCCCTCAGTACCCACTACTTTCGTTGGAGCTTCAAAAAATTGCACTTTTACTGAAAAAGTAAACATAAAAACCAAGGTTAAATACCTATTACGTGTCTGGTCCCCATGGCAACTATCTGTAATAAATTCATAATAGCTATAAATAACTTGTGGTGATACTTACTCCTGAGTATTGCCGTTCCCAAAGACCTATTGACTGGTGTTGAAGCTTGGAGCTTCACTACAGCCATGCAATTATAAGCTCCTCCATCTCTGGCTGAAACAGCAGTGAAGATCAAAGGATCGATAGTAGTGGAGCCGTTCTTGATAGTCTTAGCATTCTTGGTCCATGATAGGCTCTCTAGTGGTGCTGTAACCTGGTTACCAGGATATGTTACATTACACGTCAGTTTAGCAGGTCCTCCAAGGGTGGTATTTGTACCCTTGACTGTTGCTCTGGGTAGATCACTCTCTGTATATCAATATATGATCATCAGTTCTCGAAAACATTCAAATACAAAACTAATTGAGGACAGAGTGATTCACTTACTTGATATGACATAGAGAGTAAACACATGTTTTTCAATGGTTCCCTGCCCAGGTATTGCAGGGTAAGCCCAGCACTGATACGGTGCAGAACTGTAGTGATCAGAAGGACGTACTGACTTGATATGGAGGACTGCAGTTCGTGTTAAACCTGAAAAGAAGAATGGATGCGTAACGATCGGTACTCAGCAGGACTAGACAGGCTGAGTGACACGTCACTATTCTATCAACATGTCTTTATTTTTTCATGACATTTGAGGTTCAACTGATCCAAGCTTTCATTGTTTGATTTGATCGATGATATCAACACTTCATAAAATAAGATTTTGCAGTACAAGCAGAAAAGAAGCACTTTGGAACATTGCAATTACTCATGATGGATGTGGCTCTGATTTTGAAACAATAGCAGAAATCCACCTGCAGTAGAATGGTGGTAATGCATTGAGTAATATTTACCGTGTGTATCGTTCCTAGTTGTATTGGTCACGTAAACTCGCTGACTGTTTTGAATTTCATAGTAGGTGAATTGATCTGCGCCCCGTCTGGTGAAGATGACTTTACTTGGATATCCTAACGTGTCTCGTGCTGTGCACGATATCGCCAAGGAATCTCCTTCTATTGCTATCTCATTCTTAGGATAGGGAGTGATTATATCCAGGGCTGTCAACAACAAGGTATTCAACACATTTAGTCACATCTCATTTGTTCTTGTAACTAATACCCTTAGTCCTCCTGCTCTGCCTTTGCCTCTTTCAACCCAAATCTTCAAAATAGTAATAGTCAAAACTGATTCACATTATAAATTGTTTTCGAACCATTGAGGTAATTAAAAGAAAGAAAACTTGTTATTTACCTGTAATCCTGGATGCGATAGTCAGTAAGCAATACAAGACCAGTACAGCGGTATTCATGGCTGGTTGTTCAGTCCAAAGTGAGCACTCAAGTGTTTAGTTTAGTACCTCTTTACACTGCCTTTTATACCTGCACGTTAACAGGGCTAAGCAAAGACCAAATGCGACGGTTCAAAATCCACCGAACAATTAATTTTGATTGACAGGCAACGAACAATAGATGATACATCTGGAGATGAGGTATTAAATAAACAAGCCAGAGACCGATGATACTGAGCAGCACGAACGAGTTTTATTTACACAAATCACTCGTAAAAAACAGTTTTGAGAATGTGTTTCATCAGTTTGCCTTACGGCCGACCACTAAATTAAAGGGCATGGTTGGTAATCATCAATACACAATACCATTGTCTTATGTGTTTGAACTTTGGATCAAACGTTTGTGTCAACAAATGAACGGTAGCAAGCTGTGACCTTGAATGTAAATATCAATATCGGGTATAAATACTGACTGCACTTCCAGTGATTTAGATGTGATCTTTTGAGATTCGTCAGGTTTTATTCTTTAATAGTATTTTTTCTTTTCTTTTTAGGGTAGTCTAAAACAAGATAAACAATAACAATATTGTAAGGAGAGATTTTTCCTAAGGGACGTGACATGAATAAGAAAATACGGTAACAGAAAAATAATTATATCTAATTAAGGGAAACAGACGTTGTTGTCCGCCGCTGTGCCATAAAGTCTGAAAAGAGACACTGATATTCCAATTAGAGAGTAGAAGAAAACATGACAGGTAAAAAGACTGTTCAGAAACTGCTCATGTTTGCGGAATCGAGATGTCAGTGCTAATGAGATTGCGGCAAAGGAATGATTGACAGATCGACGGATGCAAAACAACAAGTCTTACTTAGAAATGTTGCTGAAATGACATTTTTTGATAATATTTAGCAGTTATAGTCTTCGAGCTGCGAGGTAAATATTCATCGATAATCACTGAGCCTGAGGTGAATAATTGTTTTAGTATAAATAAAAAGGTGATTATTTCAAAAAAGAAAGAAGGAAACAACATTGAAAGTGAAAATATTTTATTTTTTAAAAGCGCGACGGTCACGCTGACAGCCATTTTGTCCGAAAAGGTGATTATCGGCTGATAATCCGAGATAGAAAACCAATCAGAGCGCGCGATTTTGTATAATCACCTTTGTATTTATACTAATATCCTGTAATCGTAAATGACAGTTTAGGGTTTTGCTAGCTCGAATTCTGTTGAAATATTCATAGCTGGGCGCTGTCAGCTAATGCCTGATATCCCAACTTTGGAGCTAGCCAATTTCGTTAAAAGACTAAATTCTAGTTAAGCACCTGTTAGATCGCTTAATGGTGTAGCGACGGTATAGTTTTTGTTCAACCCCAAGTACGATGAATAATAGAATTTTAACATAGTTCAAATTCCTCCTCGGGAATTGGGAATTAGTAGATTATTATTCATCGTTCTTAGCAACCAATCACAACGCTTGTAAATGACGTCAACTGATGTTAGGCTTGACGTCATCTTGTCAACCTCGCAACCATTATTTAAGGGATTGTAGCACGTAGTTTAGGACAGAGTTACAGAGTTTCACAGAGTTACACACAGAAGAAAAACAGAAGACAGAAAGAAGTAGAGCAGGAATATAGAGCAATGCAGAAATAAAAGACAATCAAGAATTCCAAAGTATTCTCGTGTGTCGCGGAGGACGAGCTAGTCCCACCAGAAAAACGCTTCGTGACAATATTCAATTGAGTATAATGGTAAACCCTTCTCATATAATGCACCAGTCAATGTAAATCCCCGCTCCCCCCAACCCGGGAACAGGCGGGGACTTGGACAAATGTGCAAGTGAAAGAGAGAAAATGACCCCGCCCCCAGGAGCATATTTTTATTCCAATGTCTTCAACCGTCCCCGCCTACCAGGGAAATTAGTATACACTACCACTTGGAGAACTTTTCTCCTTTCACCAAACTCCACGAGGGCCTGAAAAGAATATCATCTATCATCAGCATAAATCAAAGAAAAGCATTCATTTAATATACGATCCCATGGCAACCAGCTTCGTAAACATGAATGATTATGATTTGAACAGAGCTTTAAAGCCCACATTAAAAGCCTCACACGCAAAATATTTGCATAGAAATAATGGTTGTACTTTCTTATTAAAGTGATATTTTTAGGTACTTAGTGAAGGTTAAGTGATATTTGAAGGATGGCAAGATATTTTATCAAGAATAATTCAATACTCACATTTTCGTCCGCCATTTTCCCGGCTTCTGAGTAGAACCCAGTCCCTATAGGAGACTAGGTACAGACTCCTTTCACCCTGCAAAGAATCCCCGGTTTGGAATGCAAAGAAGAAACTCTCGTCCAAGACCCCGGGTACCGGGACACTCTCGATAGTAAAATTTCGTATAATTCCCCGCTAAAGTCCCCGTATTTCCCGGGTTGGGGGGGGGGGCGGGGATTTACATTGACTGGTGCATAACTGACAAGAGATGACGTTGATCATAACAGGAAATGAGCTTCCAGGTATTGAAGTCTCTAAGAATGTATCAGCAAAGTTTGGAGATAAAATTGTACTGAGTTGTAACCTTACCATCAGACAAGATGCTTCTGCAGATCAGACTAAACTAACCAAGCTGATGTGGGCCAAAGATGGAGGGCTTATCGAAGAAGTTCTTTATCCAAGAGAACAGTCCCTTAAATCCCTTAAGATTGATGTGGACCGTCCTGAAGTTGGTGGTATCTACACTTGTCACTTGACGTCCAAGCTAAGAAATGTTAAGGAGTATAATGTTACTGATAATATCTATGTGTCAGGTAAGAACTATATGAAATGTTTCTAGGAGATTCCTATCTCTTTCTTTATATTCAGAGAGAGAGAGAGAGAGAGAGAGAGAGAGAGAGAGAGAGAGAGAGAGAGAGAGAGAGAGAGAAAACAGACTGTACACATTCACTTACATTCTTACGTTCAAAAATAACCCAGACAAAAACCTTTTTATCATTGAAATGGTACTAGCTAATTAAACCTGTTTGTTTTATGGCAATTACTTGTTATATACCTGTATGTTAACTCTTATTACCTACCTTTATCAAACTTTCAGTGAAACCCAAGTTCTTCACAGCAGACCTAGAAGACAACCAAATTTTGACCATGAAAGGAGAATCTGTAAAATTTATTTGCTCTGCTGAAGGAAATCCTCTCAAGACCGAATGGAAAAGCAAACCAAAACATGAAAAAGAAGCCAAATTTATTGAAGGTAATGATAAAAACAGCAGGAAAGAGGATGGGTGGGGGTTGGTTGCAGTATTTTTAATAACCTATGAATAACCAGTTGGAAAGTCCCTGAGCTTTTGATAAATTGCACGTTTTTGCCAATGAAACACAAACATTACTCCTTGATCTCTGTTCTTTGAATTTATTTTATTTTTACTTTTTTACCCAAAGTTGGTGTCAACTCATCTGATTTTCACTTGTCAACCATGGATAAGCTGAAAAGTCATTCACTGAATATAGGTAAGGTGGATTATACCCATCGTGGGAATTATTACTGCTGCGTTAAGGAATCCAACAATACTAGAAAGGAAAAACACATTAAAGGCTGTCAGGTGTTCACTTTGAGAGTCAAAGGTATGTTTGAAGGTCCATTTACTGTATGTGGTGTAGTTAGTATTTACTTAGGGTGAGGTCCATTTACTGTATGTGGTGTAGTTAGTATTTACTTAGGGTAAGGTCCATTTACTGTATGTGGTGTAGTTAGTATTTACTTAGGGTAAGGTCCATTTACTGTATGTGGTGTAGTTAGTATATACTTAGGGTGAGGTCCATTTACTGTATGTGGTGTAGTTAGTATTTACTTAGGGTGAGGTCCATTTACTGTATGTGGTGTAGTTAGTATTTACTTAGGGTAAGGTCCATTTACTGTATGTGGTGTAGTTAGTATTTACTTAGGGTGAGGTCCATTTACTGTATGTGGTGTAGTTAGTATTTACTTAGGGTGAGGTCCATTTACTGTATGTGGTGTAGTTAGTATTTACTTAGGGTGAGGTCCATTTACTGTATGTGGTGTAGTTAGTATTTACTTAGGGTGAGGTCCATTTACTGTATGTGGTGTAGTTAGTATTTACTTAGGGTAAGGTCCATTTACTGTATGTGGTGTAGTTAGTATTTACTTAGGGTAAGGTCCATTTACTGTATGTGGTGTAGTTAGTATTTACTTAGGGTAAGGTCCATGTACTGTATGTGGTGTAGTTAGTATTTACTTAGGGTAAGGACCATGTACTGTATGTGGTGTAGTTAGTATTTACTTAGGGTGATTTAATTGGTATATTTAAAGTCAGAGACAAAACATTTCAAGTATATTATAATGAGTTCTTACTTCAACTATAGTATTTTTAACTGTTTTGAATTCTCATTTTGATTTTCTTGGTTTTGCTCTTAGGTTCTTCTGTTGGCAAAGCAAGTCTCACGTTTCCTATCATCCTCCTCGGCTTCTTGTTCATTTGGTTGCTGCACGTATAATGGTCACGTCACTACTCCACCACGTCACGTGATGCCTGAAGATGTGCGTGTATCTGTCATATGACCGAAGGAATTCGTTGTCAGTGAAATGAAAATATTTGAATGAATCCTAATCTTAGAGAATCCTAGTCAACAACAATGCACTGCGCGCCGAAAACAATGCAATCCACCATTTTCTCTGCCAGGCAAAATGGCAGTTTTGTAGATAAAGTTTGGGAATCCATTCCATCGGTCTTGGAATTCAAACTAGAAGGTTTAAAACTATCAAGATATAATGATAAGTAGTTATTTTATGATTTTCGTAAGGTTTTATAAATTTTGGCAAGGAATCTAAGGTAAATTTCATCTGTAAACAATGTTATAGGCGAGTTTATTGCTGAAACCTTATCCCTGAAAAAAGCCATGAATCTACAAATTTTTACCGATATATGGAACAAGTAGTTTGCTTTTTTATTTGTAGTTTGTGAAGTATAACTTGAAGATGAATATGTTTGTTATTCATTTGCTTCTCGGTGTGTTTTATTCTAACGAAACAAAATAAAATGAGAAAATATTTTATTTGCGTCTTTCCTTTTCCCAGGAATCACGTCAAAACAAGTTTGCATGAACATCTCAAGATGGTTCATGATAGTTTTTTTAAATGGTATTGGATCAGTCACAACATGATAAAATACAATATTAGTCAGTTACTAGTCTAACATGCATCGATTATTTACACACACACACAAAATTTATTGTCTGGAACCAGCTACTCTTTCACTAAGTCTTGTAGACCTGTCAGGTCGTAAAACTCTCTTCATAATCTATAGTCGTGATGACACGCCATTTCTGTTATGACAGAGGGGTCAAAGCTACATGTAATCAAAACTTTGCACTATTTCAATAGTGTACATCAACTGGATTGTGTTACAAATTGTGGCAAGAGTCTACAAGATCAACATGCGTACAGCCAGTACACCAACAAGAACAGTGTGGAAACTGACCACGGCACCGAGACAACCTGATGATGTCAAAGAAATGAAAATAAAGAGATGTTTTTCAATAAAGAAACTATTTACACCAATAAACGTTACTCTATCGTGTCTATAAACAAATGAAATAATATTAATTAAAATATTAATTGACTAAAGAGTGGAGACCAAAAGACACACATAATAGATTACCTGACATTAACAGATCAAAATGATGTTGTCCGCCTTCGTTTGCTTTGCACACATACCGACCAGCATCATGGGATTGAAGGTTGCTAATGGTCAGTTTATATCGACAGTACGAGCAGGGCCTGGTAACTACATACCGTTGAGCCATTGTATTATTGACTAAAATAATAAGACATTGTATGAGAAACAAACTATTAAAGCCCAGAAACACTGGCATTCCACTCTACTTACTTGCATCTTTCAAAGGGACTTGTGTTCCATTGTTCAACCTCATCCATATAATGTTTAGTGGATAGCCTTCAGCTGGACATTCTATCACCACCCTACTCCCCTCAGTACCCACTACTTTCGTTGGAGCTTCAAAAAATTGCACTTTTACTGAAAAAGTAAACATAAAAACCAAGGTTAAATACCTATTACGTGTCTGGTCCCCATGGCAACTATCTGTAATGAATTAATAATAGCTATAAATAACTTGTGGTGATACTTACTCCTGAGTATTGCCGTTCCAAAAGACAAACTGACTGGTATTGTAGCTCGAAGTTTCACTACAGCCATGCAGTTATAAGCTCCTCCATCTCTGGCTGAAACAGCAGTGAAGATCAAAGGATCGATAGTAGTGGAGCCGTTCTTGATAGTCTTAGCGTTCTTGGTCCATGCTAGGCTCTCTAGTGGTGCTGTAACCTGGTTACCAGGATATGTTACATTACACGTCAGATTAGCAGGTCCTCCAAGGGTGGTATTTGTACCCTCGACTGTTGCTCTGGGTAGATCACTCTCTGTATATCAATATATGATCATCAGTTCTCGAAAACATTCAATTACAAAACTAATTGAGGACAGAGTGGTTCACTTACTTGATATGACATAGAGAGTAAATACATGTTTTTCAATGGTTCCCTGCCCAGGTATTGCAGGGTAAGCCCAGCACTGATACGGTGCAGAACTGTAGTGATCAGAAGGATGTACTGACTTGATATGGAGGACTGCAGTTCGTGTTAAACCTGAAAAGAAGAATGGATGCGTAACGATCGGTACTCAACAGGACTAGACAAGCTGAATGACACGTCACTATTCTATCAACATGTCTTTATTTTTTCATGACATTTGAGGTTCAACTGATCCATGCTTTCATTGTTTAATTTGATCGATGATATCAACACTTCATAAAATAAGATTTTGCAGTACAAGCAGAAAAAAAGCACTTTGGAACATTGCAATTACCAATGATGGATGTCGCTCTGATTTTGAAACAATAGCAGAAATCCACCTGCAGTAGAATGGCGGTAATGCATTGAGTAATATTTACCGTGTGTATCGTTCCTAGTTGTATTGGTCACGTAAACTCGCTGACTGTTTTGAATTTCATAGTAGGTGAATTGATCTGCGCCCCGTCTGGTGAAGATGACTTTACTTGGATATCCTAACGTGTCTCGTGCTGTGCACGATATCGCCAAGGAATCTCCTTCTATTGCTATCTCATTCTTAGGATAGGGAGTGATTATATCCAGGGCTGTCAACAACAAGGTATTCAACACATTTAGTCACATCTCATTTGTTTTTGTAATCTAATACCCGGCCTTAGTCATCCTAAATTTCCCCCACCCCTCAACGTAGTTGCTAGGGCTTCCTGTGGAAGAGCCTGAGCTATAAGATGAGCTTCGTTTTTCTATCCGTCCCAAATGTGCAACTTGACGCATGGCATTCACGTTTTATCGCCTACCGCTGGATGCGAAGGTCCGTGGCATACTTCGTGACGTAACCCCGAAAATTTTTTTTTCGAACAGGAATATAGCCTGTGTGCAGCCAGACTTTAGAGCGCAAACACTAAATCCATGAAATCAAATCAAATTGTTAGTGTCTAATAGTTTTTAGTTAGTGATTATTAGTGACTATTACTCATCCAGAACAGTCTTAATATCAAGAGACAGCTCATTATCATTTTTGACTCGTGGATACGCTAAGGGTAGAAACGAGTTATTATGAGGGGTCTGAATTTGCAAATGTGTCACTCACTCGCTCAGTCATATGTTAGCAGATCGTTACATAAATGATCATTTTACATATTGCCCTCCTTGATCGACTAATCAGTAATTTCGCCCCTTTGTATGATAAATAGTATTAATCATTCCATACTAGTTTTTTTTTTAAATATATCGTGCAAGGCTATGAAAAAAGAAAAAAATTAAAAGAAAAGAAAAAAACAACGTGCATGGGGTGGGACAAAAATATAAATATCATGCAAATAAAATTCCTGCAATTATGGCTAAACTGAAAAACTAAAGTACTAAACTTGACAATATCAAGCTGTTAAACATGGTTGACTTATTCATTTAACTTACCCCATGAAATCACTGAATATAATTCGATTTAATCGATAATCACAGTGGAGCAATATATCGGATTTTTATCATCGTCAGGCAATTTCCGATAAACATCGATTAATTATTATCAAAAAGTATATATCGACTTTTATAGAGTAATCGATTTATCGATTAGTTACGCCTGGCTTACTGACGGGCTTACTGACCAGAGTAAGAGTCGAGCTGCACGCAGGCTAGGAAGATAGGGAATAATATTCACCACTGGCCAAATGGTTACATCATCCAGAACAGCGAGGGATACACGTTATCGATGGTTTTTTACCACGTGAGATGAACTTCGATCAAAGGAAAGGTCAAAGTCCAGTTTTTACTCATCGATATTTGTGTGTCTTACGTGGCGGTGGAGCAAACACGTGACAAGAACAGAAACTGATAGCAAGTAGTTGGTTTGGCTATGACGCAGTTACAAACTGGCATAGTTGTATTGGCGAGTGTGCATAGGATAGCAATGAATGATTCACGATTATCACAACAAAATAACAAATATTACTTTTTCAGTAGGTTAGTCCTGAAGTTACGGAGTTAGTTAAACGAAATGTTCCACACATATGATACCATGAATCAAATGCTTGTCAACAAAACATGTTTTCTTAGATTTATGCTGCTCTTTCAACCCAAATATTCCTTAATAGTCAACACATGATTCACACGATAAATTGTGAATACGTTTTTCGAACCAAAAACTGATTTTCACTAAAATCAATGTCATTCTACGGTTCTGCCGACGTTTTTTTCTTGATTGAGGTAATTAAAAGAAAGAAAACTTGTTATTTACCTGTAATCCTGGATGCGATAGTCAGTAAGCAATACAAGACCAGTACAGCGGTATTCATGGCTGGTTGTTCAGTCCAAAGTGAGCACTCAAGTGTTTAGTTTAGTACCTCTTTACACTGCCTTTTATACCTGCACATTAACTATGCTAAGCAAAGACCAAATGCGACGGTTCAAAATCCACAGTTAAATATGATTGACAGGCAAATTTACTCAAATCCGTAGCGGCGCATTGGGGGAGGGGGAGGGGGGAGGGGGGTAGGGGGTCTCACAAGATAAACAATAACAATATTCAATTGAGTATAATGGTAAACCCTTTCCATATAACTGACAAGAGATGACGTTGATCAGTGTTTTCTATCTAAAGTCCATAAGAAAATAACCTTTGTCAAGCACGACTGAACGACAGTTTACCGCAGGGGAGTACCCAAGGGCTGTTGTCACCCACTATTAATTCTAGAGCTTCTGCATTTTTTTACATTTATAAACGATCAAAACCTCCCTCCACCCCTTTGCTGGTACGAGATCCAGACACATTGATATCATTCATATTTATAGAAGCATCATATAAAGCTTGTACAAATTAGACGATCTTGGAGCGTTTGATCGGGCTTGTGAAGCAGACATTTCCACTGATGCCTCGAAACATGTCGAAACACATGGGGAAATTTATTTTTTTAGCCAGTAAATTCTGATTGATTTTAAATTTTGTAAGGCAGTGAGTAAGGAGCACCTTTTGTCACCCGTCTGCTCCAGCGCACGTAAGAGACAAATATTGATCAATAAATACTGGACTTTAACCTTTCCTTTGATCGAAGTTCATCTCACGTGGTAATTGAGCTTCAAACTGAAGTGTATATTTTTCTTCGAGGTGCCAAACTGGAGTCTTGCGGTACTCATCAGCGTTCAAGTAGCTTGTTTCAGTAAAACAGTTCCCATCGTCATAGTTTCCTGAAATTGTAGTTTCGTCATTTGTATTTTATATGAGCTTATTTAATACTAGTGAGATGTCAGTATGATTGCCGCATATTTGCTCACGATGCTCACATTACCAATTTCATTTGAGTTCGCGAAACGACCCGGTCCGAAAAAATCATTGGTGCCTTGCTGTCCCTCGCTGTTCTGGTTGATGAAACCATTTGGACAGTGGTGAAAATTATTCCTTATTACTCGGAAAAAAACATTCGGGGTTACGTCACAAAGTATGCCACGGACCTTCGCATCCAGCGGTAGGCGATAAAACGTGAATGCCATGCGTCAAGTTGCACATTTGGGACGGATAAAAAAACGAAGCCCATCTTATGGCTCGGGCTCTTCCACAGGAAACCCATGAGTAGAATTTAAATGATTTAGTACAGGTGAGTGTTGTTAGCCACAAACAAACAAACAAACAAACAAACAAACAAACAAACAAACAAACAAACAAACAAACAAACAAACAAACAAACAAACAAACAAACAAACAAACAAACAAACAAACAAACAAACAAACAAACAAACAAACAAACAAACAAACAAACAAACAAACAAACAAACAAACAAACAAACAAACAAACAAACAAACAAACAAACAAACAAAAACAAAAACAAAACAAAAAAAACAAAAAAACAAAGAGACAAACAAACAAACAAACAAACAAACAAACAAACAAACAAACAAACAAACAAACAAACAAAGAGACAAAGAAACAAAGAAAGAAACAAATAAAATATTGAGGGGTCTGGGTAAGAATATGTCGATAGTGTCGGGGTGTACCTGGTACCTAGTGGTGATATCAAGGTGGGTCAGTCAGTTCAACAAAATGTCGAAGCTCGAGTTGAAAATCTGCACAATTATTTTACCTTTTCTTGCCATCTACTTGGTTTCCTGTGTACATGGTGAGTAGAATATACCTTCGCTTGTCTGGTATTTACAAATACGATGTGTTTGAACCCAAAAAGCTTGTAAAAACTGCTTGAAACACGAATCTTTCTCGAAGGTCGATAATGCTGAATTAGTGAGATTCAAAAAGAACGACTCGTTGTATATTTAAGATCTGCTTTCGTTTGCTATGATTACATCGCTAGAAAAGCCAGATGAAGTCCTTTATTCTCAGTGTATAATTGGCAATTGATGATATTGATGATGAGGCGTTGTTCAAGACTGGGATTCGTTTTGTTGTTATGTTATAGCTGGCTTGCTTCAACATCTGCAGATAATTGTGTCACTGCTGTTCAATATTTATGAACCAAACCTGATCGATCGGTTCTTCAAACCACGAATCAGTTTTATTCGTATTCTTACCGATAAATCATTCCAAAATATCTACCCAAAACTAAATACTTTTGCATAAATTCATGAATACTCTCTTGTTTGAATGTCGTTGCATAAACATACCGTTCAAATGTTTTTATTTATATTATAATGATTATACATATACATAGTTTATAGTATTACTTGTGTGTTTTGTTGTTCGGTGTATCAACTAGAAATAAAAAATATTCGTGATCCAAGGATATCAAGAGTGTAGCTGCTGCATTTACGATTTAACAACATTAAACAACACTTTGCATTTTATGATCTCAATCTTCTCTGTAGATGTCATACTTCAAATAACCTTTCAATTTACTGTAGCAAAGGAAAATCTCTTTCAAATGTATTGTTTTGTCATATTTTACTCAATTTGCTGTGAAAAAGTTTGAATGGAATTTCCTTGTTCAACATCAATACAGGTGCTCCTAAAATAGTCGCTCCTTATCCAAATAATGTCTACGCCATTCAAGATGATAAAACAAAAGTTACCTGTGTAGTATATGACAGATCCAATCCAGATGAGATTAAGTTTGTGAGGAAGAGTCGTTTTGGAGACATCATACCCATAACAGATGAAGGACCTGATGGACGCATCTACTATGAAAAAAAAACCTTGGGTTAGTGAGCTGTTAAGCTATTGCCTAATTGCTAATATTGTGCATTTGTGTTGCAAAAAGCACTAAAAACCCTTGATGGACCAAACTTTAAGAAAAACCTTCAAATTTTAACAATCCCTGAAATAATCTCTGTGCTGATCTCCCAAATTGAACCTTCAAACAACTAGCATGGTTAACTCACAAATCAAACCCTTAAACAACCTCTGGGCTGATCTAAGTTAGGGCATGGCTAACTCACAGATCGAACCCTGAAACAACCTCTGGGCTGATCTAAGTTAGGGCATGGTTAACTCGCTGATCAAACCCTGAAACAACCTCTGGGCTGATCAAAGTCAGGGCATTGCTAAATCACAGATAAAACTGGAGGAAAACCAGAGAACCCAAGAAAAACCCTAGAATCAATGTAGAGACCTAATAAGTGCTACTCATATGTAACACAGCTGAGTCCAGATATCAAACCCAAGAGGTGAGAGGCACTTATTAGTACACTACTGCTACTGTATATCAGCCTTGATTGCCTTCAAGACTTGCAGACTTCAGGACTCTGATGGAAAATTATGATGCATACAATCTCTAAATCTGATCCCTGTGATCCTTTTTGTTTTGGATGATTGGTTGCTTCATTCTACTATAGTTTGTTTGTAGCTCACATTTCCAATTGTTCATAGAAAATGGAACAAAGCTTCAAGTTACTCTTCATTTCAATAAAGTCGTCTTAAACGATGATTCAAGAAATGGCGGGTATGAATGCCAGGGACACACAGGAGGTAGTCAACATGAATATGGATTCACTGTCACTGTTATTGAAAGTAAGTGGCTAGTACATCAACACATGTATGGTACATCTATTGGTTAAATTCACCCTGTTTTCACTGTTAAAGCTTCAAATTTTATTGAACTTTTTGATTAAATCACGAGACAAACTGGAGAACCCAGATAAAAACCCTCACACCAGGGAAAAGAGACCTGAAAAAGTCTGCTCACATGCGATGCGGAGTCAAGGAAATAAATCTGAGACTCCAGAGGTGAGAGGCAAGCAAGCTAACTCTATACCATTAAGTTCTTATCTACATGACATGCTAAATGGTTTTCATGCTTAATTCTATTTGATTGTAACAGGAAATGAGCTTCCAGGTATTGAAGTCTCTAAGAATGTATCAGCAAAGTTTGGAGATAAAATCGTACTGAGTTGTAACCTTACCATCAGTCAAGCTGCTTCTGCAGATCAGACTAAACTAACCAAGCTGATGTGGGCCAAAGATGGAGGGCTTATTGAAGAAGTTCTTTATCCAAGAGAACAGTCCCTTAAATCCCTCAAGATTGATGTGGACCGTCCTGAAGTTGGTGGTATCTACACTTGTCACTTGACGTCCAAGCTAAGAAATGTTAAGGAGTATAATGTTACTGATAATATCTATGTGTCAGGTAAGAACTACATGAAATGTTTCTTAGAGAGTCCTATCTCTTTCTTTATATTCAGAGAGAGAGATAGAGAAAACAAACTGTATACATTCACTTACATCCTTACGTTCAAAGATAACCTTGACAAAAACCTTTTTATCATTGAAATGGTACTAGCTAATTAAACCTGTTTGTTTTATGGCAATTACTTGTTATATACCTGTATGTTAACTCTTATTACCTACCTTTATCAAACTTTCAGTGAAACCCAAGTTCTTCACAGCAGACCTAGAAGACAACCAAATTTTGACCATGAAAGGAGAATCTGTAAAATTTATTTGCTCTGCTGAAGGCAATCCTCTCAAGACCGAATGGAAAAGCAAACCAAAACATGAAAAAGAAGCCAAATTTATTGAAGGTAAAGATAAAAACAGCAGGAAAGAGGATGGGTGGGGGTTGGTTGCAGTATTTTGATTACCTATGAATAACCAGTTGGAAAGTCCCTGAGCTTTTGATTGATTGCACGTTTTTGCCAATGAAACACAAACATTACTCCTTGATCTCCTTTCTTTGACTTTATTTTATTTTATTTTTTTTTACCCAAAGTTGGTGTCAACTCATCTGATTTTCACTTGTCAAACATGGATAAGCTGAAAGGTCATTCACTGAATATAGATAAGGTGGATTATACCCATCGTGGGAATTATTACTGCTGCGTTAAGGATTCCAACAATACCAGAAAAGAAAAAGACATTAAAGGCTGTCAGGTGTTCGCTTTGAGAGTCAAAGGTATGTTTGAAGGTCCATTTACTGTATGTGGTGTAGTTAGTATTTACTTAGGGTAAGGTTCATTTACTGTATGTGGTGTAGTTAGTATTTACTTAGGGTGTGGTCCATTTATTATTATTATTATTATTATTATTATTATTATTATTATTATTATTATTACACTTTTATTGAGGGTATCACTTAATATCTTAGTTGAGATAATATACACATGGCCCTCCGAGAATAAAAACTATCTTAGTTGAGATAATATACACATGGCCCTTCGAGAATAAAAAATATCTTAGTTGAGATAATATACACATGGCCCTTCGAGAATAAAAAATATCTTAGTTGAGATAATATACACATGGCCCTTCGAGAATAAAAAATATCTTAGTTGAGATAATATACACATGGCCCTCCGAGAATAATAAATATCTTAGTTGAGATAATATATACATGGCCCTTCGAGAATAAAAAATATCTTACTGTATGTGGTGTAGTTAGTATTTACTTAGGGTGAGGTCCATTTACTGTATGTGGTGTAGTTAGTATTTACTTAGGGTAAGGTCCATTTACTGTATGTGGTGTAGTTAGTATTTACTTAGGGTGAGGTCCATTTACTGTATGTGGTGTAGTTAGTATTTACTTAGGGTGAGGTCCATTTACTGTATGTGGTGTAGTTAGTATTTACTTAGGGTAAGGTCCATTTACTGTATGTGGTGTAGTTAGTATTTACTTAGGGTGAGGTCCATTTACTGTATGTGGTGTAGTTAGTATTTACTTAGGGTAAGGTCCATTTACTGTATGTGGTGTAGTTAGTATTTACTTAGGGTGAGGTCCATTTACTGTATGTGGTGTAGTTAGTATTTACTTAGGGTAAGGTCCATTTACTGTATGTG
This sequence comes from Anthopleura xanthogrammica, assembly GCA_964019055.1. Lineage (NCBI taxonomy): Eukaryota > Metazoa > Cnidaria > Anthozoa > Actiniaria > Actiniidae > Anthopleura > Anthopleura xanthogrammica. The sequence goes on from OZ025217.1 coordinate 12,379,756, forward strand.
GTGTAGTTAGTATTTACTTAGGGTGAGGTCCATTTACTGTATGTGGTGTAGTTAGTATTTACTTAGGGTAAGGTCCATTTACTGTATGTGGTGTAGTTAGTATTTACTTAGGGTGAGGTCCATTTACTGTATGTGGTGTAGTTAGTATTTACTTAGGGTAAGGTCCATTTACTGTATGTGGTGTAGTTAGTATTTACTTAGGGTGAGGTCCATTTACTGTATGTGGTGTAGTTAGTATTTACTTAGGGTAAGGTCCATTTACTGTATGTGGTGTAGTTAGTATTTACTTAGGGTGAGGTCCATTTACTGTATGTGGTGTAGTTAGTATTTACTTAGGGTGAGGTCCATTTACTGTATGTGGTGTAGTTAGTATTTACTTAGGGTAAGGTCCATTTACTGTATGTGGTGTAGTTAGTATTTACTTAGGGTAAGGTCCATTTACTGTATGTGGTGTAGTTAGTATTTACTTAGGGTGAGGTCCATTTACTGTATGTGGTGTAGTTAGTATTTACTTAGGGTAAGGTCCATTTACTGTATGTGGTGTAGTTAGTATTTACTTAGGGTGAGGTCCATTTACTGTATGTGGTGTAGTTAGTATTTACTTAGGGTAAGGTCCATTTACTGTATGTGGTGTAGTTAGTATTTACTTAGGGTGAGGTCCATTTACTGTATGTGGTGTAGTTAGTATTTACTTAGGGTGAGGTCCATTTACTGTATGTGGTGTAGTTAGTATTTACTTAGGGTAAGGTCCATTTACTGTATGTGGTGTAGTTAGTATTTACTTAGGGTAAGGTCCATTTACTGTATGTGGTGTAGTTAGTATTTACTTAGGGTGAGGTCCATTTACTGTATGTGGTGTAGTTAGTATTTACTTAGGGTAAGGTCCATTTACTGTATGTGGTGTAGTTAGTATTTACTTAGGGTGAGGTCCATTTACTGTATGTGGTGTAATTAGTATTTACTTAGGGTGAGGTCCATTTACTGTATGTGGTGTAGTTAGTATTTACTTAGGGTAAGGTCCATTTACTGTATGTGGTGTAGTTAGACCTGTTCTCAATACCTAATGAAGTATCCAACCTCCCCAAAAGATATTTTCAGTATAATCCAAAAATATCTGTGTTTAAACCTTGTCATTATCATGAAAGCCAGAAGAATGTTCTGTAGAATTTTAACTTTACTTTCAAGATTTCATTTTTTCATTTCAAATACTAAGGCAAGTAGGTTCCATTGGAATACTGTTTACTATTCAAAAAATTAAAAACTAAATCTTTAATCTGCAAAGGTTTAACTAAGAATATAGTACTTACAGTATTTTTTTTTTTTCACAGATCCACTTGGACCTCTTTGGCCAGTTATTGGTATTATCATTGAAGTCATCCTACTTTTCATCATCATCTATGCTTCTGAAAAGATAAAGAACAAGAAAAATAAATGTAAGAATTCTGAATGTTGCTAGATTCTTTTTTGTATTATTGTTTTACAATTTATTTATTTATTTATTTTTATTTTGTTTTTCTTGGTGGTTATCTTTAATTCTGGACCCACATTAGCAACCAAGTAAGTGAGAAGGTTGTCATTAATGTATTAGCAGCAGCTTTTACCAAATCACTTGACATTAAGTCTATATTCTTGTTACTTTTAGAGCGGATGACCGTGTTGACTTTAGCTACAGTTCTACAGATGATAATGGTGACAAGGGACATGTTCGTTTGCGGCAAACTGCAGGTGCAGCCCCCAGTGATGCATAGAAAGCTTAAGTTCTATTAAACTTAATTTAAATCAAGGCAGCACTTGTTTCTAACATGGTTTTGTTTACTTATGTGAAAGATATTGTTAACTTCCATCATCAGATTTCTTGAAAAATAAGACAAACAGACAGAATGACTTGCCAACTTGGATACAAGTCATTCAGTCATGTGGCAGAAAGAGCCCCAATGAACAGACCCTTAAGACTGACAGACAGATCCCTTGAACCCACTGATCATTACACTGTCAGACAGATTCCTTGAACCCACTGACCATTACACTGACAGACAGATCCCTTGAACCCACTGACCATTACACTGACAGACAGATCCCTTGAACCCACTGACTATTACACTGACAGACATATCCCTTGAACCCACTGACCATTACACTGACAGACAGATCCCTTGAACCCACTGACCTTGATCTATAAACAAACCATAAGACTGATAGACAGACCTTTAGACTGATAGACCGCTGGACTGATAGACAGACCCTTACACCGATAGACCAATGGATTGATAGACCATCTCATACACAGACCTTTAGACTGATAGACAGAACATTGGACTGATAGACAGACCTTTACACCGATAGACCATTGGACTGATAGACCATCTCATAGACAGACCTTTAGACTGATAGACAGAACATTGGACTGATAGATAGACCATCTGATAAACAGTCCAATGGACTGATAGATAGACCATCTGATAAACAGTCCAATGGACTGATGGATAGACATTTATAATGATTACTAAAGATTTCAATCGGAACTTTTTGACACATCAAAGGATGTAAGTAAATTGTATGACACTTTGAGTTACATTGTGGGTGTCATCACTTCTCAAATCGTCATTGTTTTTAAGGTGGTGATAACTAGTATAATCAAGAAACCCAGTCATATTTGCTTGCTGTGTTTTCTATTGTTTAGCACTCAATATGTTGTTTTTATATGAATCAATGCTACAGATAATTTATACTATAGTGAACATTCATACCATTACTAATGGGATGATTGCTTGATTCTGTCATGTACAGACACTACCAGAAACAGACATTCTGTTAGTCTTGCAAATCATCCTGTTAAAGGGTTTTTGTACATGAACAAGATGTAATTATAAGGTTATGATAATCCCAACATTAGGTAGACAACAAGTAGATTTAGGCTTTGACTGTTGTAAAGCAAACTGATAATAAAGTGGAATATGAGCAAAACGAATTGTTTAACTGCTTGGAGTTATACTTGTTTCTAATGCCCATATGCTATGCTCATGTTCAATACAGCTGTTTGAAAACTTGGTCTCCTATCTCCCTAGGTGTCCTGAGATCTCTCTGACTTGTGCTCACTGCATCAATTCTCCCCTCACTGCCTGATCTTTGTAACTGCATAATTTTTTTTTTTTGAGACTGGGACAACAGAAAGATGAAAGTGTATAGCTCTAGAATTCTGACTTGAACCCCTTGATGTAGCTCCCAAAGTTGTGAAACAGAATGAATATATGGAAAAGAAAGAATGAATGAAAGGGAATAAACAGAGGAAGCACACTTCAGAGTTGTGTGGGAGAATGGGAAATGGAGCAAAAGTTATTGACTGATATGTATAACAAGAGACAAACAAAAGACAGTTGATATAACATGATCTACACAGCACAACAATGTAGAAGAATTCTTGTATTGACAATGAGTAAAATAAACTCGCTAACAATCTCATAACTGATGTGAGACAAAACGAGGTTTGGAATCCACTTATCAGTCTTCAGATATATGTTTATGCGCACAGTCGTTTGCATCTAAGTGTGAACACCAGAAACATCAAAACATGTACTGTATTGCCGACTTCAAGTCGAGAGGGGCTGGGTATGAGTTCCTAAATTTTGACGATGACAACACAAAACTCACATAATCAAAGAGAGTACATCGAGCTATACAAAATTCCGAAGTTTGGTGTTAAACGGATCAATATTGATGAATCTACAGCCATTCAAAAATGCTAGAATTTACAAAGAAATGTATGTGTCCCGACACCATATATACATTTCTTTGTATTTTTGAATGGCTGTAAGTCTTTCAATATAGAGAGAAGTTCTATCTGTAATCGAATCGCTCAACGTTAGCAAGGCTACCGGAACAGATGGAATCCCTGCCAGAATCCTGAAAGAAACAGCTGCAGTCATAGCACCATCTCTATGCTCTCTGTTTAACAAGTCGCTTCACACAGGAATAATACCCAAGGGTGAGTGGAAGCTAGCTAACTTTGTCCCAGTGTACAAGAAAGGCGACAAAGAACACTCCGAGAATTACAGACCCATCTCCCTACTGTCAATAGTTTCTAAAACCTTGGAACGGTGCGTCCTAAAACAACATCAAAGATGACCTGTATAATATGGTTATGAGCAATGGGGTCAGCAATCAGCACGGCTTCCTTACAGGCAAATCATGTGTCACCAATCTGATGGAGGCCCTGGACTACATTGGTCAGTTCTGTTCTGGATGGCGGTGGTCAAGTAGATGATCTCTATCTGGACATGAGCAAAGCGTTTGACAAGGTCAGGCACGAGTCACTCACCCAAAAGTTAAAGGAGTAAGAGTTTGGAGGGCGACTTCTCCATTGCTCTGCACATTACCTGTCACTTCCGGCGTGCCTCAAGGCTCGATCCTTGGTCCTGCATTTATATTCCTCAGTTATATGCCATAAAGTCAAGTAGAGTATCAACGTTCGCTGAGGACACTAAGATATTCAAGGAAATCAGCTGCTGACGCAGACTTACTCCAAAAAGACTTATCCAATCTAGAGTCGTACCGCGTGGTCCACAGCTTCTGTTCTCCTCTTCAACAAAACACGTGCCACTCGCAGTCCATCACGCGAAAGACCAAGCCAGTGATCACCACATACAAGATCAACGAATCTAATCTATAGTCAACAAGATGTGAAAGGGACTTGGGTGTCTGGGTTTCCTCAGACCTTAAATGGACAAAACAAGTTTTAGATCAAAATGCTCGCGCTAATAAACTTCTAGGTTATATTAGGTGCAACACGCGATGCATTGGAAGTATCGCTGTAAGGAAATCTATCTAATTCTCGTTGGTGCGCTCTCATTTAGCATACGCAACTCAGATTTGCTTCCCACAGATCATAATGCTTATTTCTCTACTGGAAAGAACGCAAGGGCCCGCAACTAAACATACTTTTAAGCTGCCGTTTCAATGTTCTGTCAGCTACTCCTCTAGGTTACAGTCACTGAGTGCCGTGCTGCTGGCACGAGTTCTTAGATATGTTCTTTTTCTTCAAAGTAGTCCGCCAATGGCCTGGTAACAGTAGATCAATCTATCTTACCTCGCATCTACTGTCCTACCAGACAAACCATGCAGGTCAAGCAGTAACTCCAATATCATTAAGTCAATGTACCACCAAAGTGTAAATCCTCTACTTTACCAACGTTCATTTACTGTAAGAACAATTAGAATCTTGAACATACTCGCAGAAGAACTGAACCTTAATATGGTAAAGTTAAGCTCATTCAGCTCAAAGAGTGTAATGTTCTATTAATACTACTTCAAATCACTGCAAGCTTTTTACGACCCTGAAAACCCTAGAACCGTTAAGACTGTTTGTCCGAAGTGCAATACCTCGCGTAGCCCGACACTGCCCTTAACCTGCTGCTACTGAATTTAGTGTTTTGCCGTATAATTATGTTTTATTAGTGATAGTACGGGCCCGCAGTATTTGGCCTACCACGGCTGTTGCGGCTCACCCTGCCTTACATTTTTGTTGTTGTTGTTGTTGTCGTTGTTTGTACACAATTGGTTATTTGGCGAAGCTAATAAATAAAAATAAAATAAAACAGGTTCTATCAGCAGGAATGGACTTGATATTCATATGTGACAATTGTTATAACACACAGCACAGTTGACCTCAAAGATAAACATCTATTAGACTAATTCTTGCGTTGACCATGAGTAAAATGATAAACTGCTCGAGAACAATGTATTACTGATGCGAGACAAAAGGACTGATTATACAAAAATGGAAGATTTGTCTGTCTGTCTGTATAAATTAGAGAGACAGCCATGTTTACGTGTTTCAGCAGGTTTAGGGTGATGTGTTGACTGGTTGCCGGGGATACCGTAACAAACAAATCTTAAAACTGATGCTCAGTAAAATACGAATTTCACCCCACATTTCATGCTATCATGCCATCTAGGTTTGGAATCCACTTCGATTTTTATAAATACGTATATGCATATTTGGTGCGTGATCACGCGTGTCTTTAGCGTGACTGTAGCGTGACGTCAATAGTGAAGGGCACCTCTCAAAACATCATCAAGATGGCTTGGTTTCACTCTTTTCTCGCTGTAAGTTCTGCCATCTTTTTCATCGTTTTTGTGGTTCCTGCTTCAGGTAAGCTTCATTATTAGTTTAAGAAACTTCTTGAATCGAAAAAAGTACCAAAACTAACCAGAAGGACGTAAAAACCAGTTCAACTTCAATATTGTTTACATATGTTGATAGCCAAGCACTGAATTATTCGAATATACATCAAGAAGCGATAAGTGATGACAGGTTTTCGATAGGTTTTCGACAGATTTTCTCATTCCCTACTTACCTAACTCGATATGTTTGTAATATTATTGAGTACTCAGTACACAGGCTGTGAGTGTATTCTATTCCACCTGCATCTACTGGCCGCTCGGGATTTCGCGTGCAAGGAGTGCCACGGAATAAACAACTTTATAAAAGGGCTTAAAAACGAATAAAACAAACATCGAACTACCGCAAAAGGGAAAAATCGGGCAAAATACAGTGTTTAGAAAACATATTTAGAAAAAGTTTAGAAAAGTTTCCTTTTCCTATATCTAAAATAAAGTTTCGAAAAAATATTTCATTAGGAATGCAGTGAAGCACAACAGAATATTCGAGTATCCCGTTAATCGAAACTCTTTTAACTCTGCATCAAATTAAAAAGAAAATAATGAGAATAAAAAATAATAATAAAATAGTTTGGAGTAGAGCTAAAAACTATTTCATCCATGGTAAGGAATTAAGGAATTTGTCTACACATTTTGCTGTACATTGTGTGAGTAGACAAACATCGATGTACCGGAGCCTGCATTAATATTTCATTGTGTGTTTGGTTTTCCAATTAACCAACACAAGAAAATTCTTTTGATTGCGTGCTTTTACAACTTGTTTTAGTAAAAAACCTTAAAAGCTAAATAAAAAAAACTCGATCTTTTAATCTGATGCATGCCTGTGCTCGCTGGGCTGATAGTGCGGGGTAATGACGCAATGACGTTATTAGTGTCCATGCCATCCACACGCAGATAGACAGAGAAAGACATAGACAGACAGACAGACAGACAGACAGACAGAAAGACATAGACAGACAGACAGACAGACAGACAGACAGACAGACAGACAGACAGACAGACAGACAGACAGACAGACAGACAGACAGACAGACAGACAGACAGACAGACAGACAGACAGACAGACAGACAGACAGACAGACAGACAGACAGACAGACAGACAGACAGACAGACAGACAGACAGACAGACAGACAGACAGACAGACAGACAGACAGACAGACAGACAGACAGACAGACAGACAGACAGACAGACAGACAGACAGACAGACAGACAGACAGACAGACAGACAGACAGACAGACAGACAGACAGACAGACAGACAGACAGACAGACAGACAGACAGACAGACAGACAGACAGACAGACAGACAGACAGACAGACAGACAGACAGACAGACAGACAGACAGACAGACAGACAGACAGACAGACAGACAGACAGACAGACAGACAGACAGACAGACAGACAGACAGACAGACAGACAGACAGACAGACAGACAGACAGACAGACAGACAGACAGACAGACAGACAGACAGACAGACAGACAGACAGACAGACAGACAGACAGACAGACAGACAGACAGACAGACAGACAGACAGACAGACAGACAGACAGACAGACAGACAGACAGATTCTGAAACAAAAATCCATTTCGTATGGCTCCACTGAAAACCCTCTTGGAGACATGGGCTCCCTATTTAAATATCATAATGTATAAAACACGTGATTACTAATGCAGAGATGATTGACAGGCATACTGGAAGTCACCAGGCCATACCCTGGTCACGTGGTTGCCATTCAAGGGGAACAAATCAACGTCACATGTGTAATAATCAACCCTGAAAACGACACTACGCATGACAGCGTTACCAAGATAGAGTTCTACAAAATCATAAACAGATTTGGACTACAGAAACGAATTGTCAAATACCCTTATGACCACAAGACGGACTGTAAGTTTGATAATAATCACTTGCTATCTCTCAGTTTTATCGATTACGTCTTTTGAAGTAACTTTGATTACTACTGATATTCATGAAATACTAGAGCGTTTCTAGGCGACAGGTGTCAACTGAACAGCATTGATTCATTCAGAATCCAAAAAGGGTACATGCAGTACTAGTGCTAACTCTTTGTGTTGGTTGATCAACAGATTTTAATGGCGTTCCAAGATGGAATGGTACCTTGGTCATCAATAACATTACCAAGGCCGAAATGGGTCAATACGAGTGTCGAGTGAATGAGACGTTTGCAAGATATGGATTTGGGATCAGCTATATCGAAAGTAAGTAACCCTGCCTGAACATGACAAGGCCTACTAGGGCTACTGCTACTAATACATGTCATAATAATGTCATTTATTCATTACGGCACGGTGCCATTTTGTATCTGTTCAATTGCTGATTCCTTTCCAATACTTTTCTTTCCCGTTTCTACCTTCCTTTCCTTTTCTTTCTTTTCTTCTCTTCCACGAATCTTTCTCTCGTTTATTCCACCACTTCTCATTTTTTTTCCCTAACAGAGAAAGATCTTCCAGTGATCAAGTATTCCCAAGATGAAAAAGTGAGTTTCAACGACCCGGTGACTCTGTCGTGTGACTTAGTCGAAAAAGGAAACAAGGTCAGTGTTAAGTTGGTCAGCATCGCTTGGTTCAAGGGAAATACGAAGCTTCAGGAGATTAAACATCCTGAAGATGAATCACTGAAGAACCTTACTCTGAACATGAAAAGCCCTGAGGATGCTGGCACCTACAAATGTCAGCTCACTTCAATTCTTCGACTTCAAAGAGAATATATAATCACTGGTACCATCCAGGTTAAAGGTGAATGTACAAGGCATCTTTGTCGTATACGCTTCTCTCCCAAAGGTTGTCTCCATACTATTCAATATTTGTGACAAGAAAAGACGAAAAGTCCCTTGCGGCTAAATGGTTATTTCGATAACTAACAGTGACGGAGCTCTTGTGCGAGTCCCCATCCCCTACTACTACTTTTATATGACACTGAACTAGTTTTTGTTTCATGACTGTCCTCTTTCTGTACAAACAGTGAAACAAGAGTTCACGAAAGAATCTCAGGAGCTTCAAGACGATGAGAGGAATGAAATCACTACGACCAAGGGGGGTAAATCTGTTACAATCAACTGCGGGGCTAGAGGCAACCCAATAGAGATCATATGGAAAAAACAGGGACGCTCAGAATCCACAAATAAAAACTTAAGCCAAACAGGTCAGTAGATCAGTCACTAATCAAGACCACTGAACATGTTATCTATTACATAAACCTTGTGATCCTGACTTATATGCTATATTCTGTAGCAAACTCTACAAAGTACATCTTCAGTTCAACAACTAAGTACGAAGGATTCAAGTTAGAAATTCCTGACCCGGACTATGAAGACCGTGGTGAATATAACTGCTGTATCAAATCATCTAACACTAGTGTCCCTGATCAGTGTCAAAAGTTTACTCTCAGGGTGAAAGGTATGTTGCCATGCATTATATGGTATAATCTAACACTAGTGTCCCTGATCAGTGTCAAGAGTTTACTCTCAGGGTGAAAGGTATGTTGCCATGCATTATATGGTATAATCTAACACTAGTGTCCCCGATCAGTTTCAAGAGTTTACTCTCAGGGTGAAAGGTATGATACCATGCCCTCATAGAAGTAAAACCGACAGCCTAAACAACTATAATGTCCATTCCATCTTGTTCCCAGATCCCCTTGGCTGGCTGTGGCCCCTTATTGGAATAATATGTGAAGCTATTCTGATCATCCTTATTCTACTGATTGCCGCCAAATTCAAAGCAAAGAAAGAAGAAAGTAAGTACATGTCCACCAATGTCTCGTTCGTTCTGCGAAGATGTTCTAAATTCAAAGCAGTGATCTCGTGGTGCAATGGATTGTGGGACTGAAATAACAGAGCTTTGTGATCTCCACCCACAATCCTTTGCACCAAGAGATAGTTACCAGTCTTCCTCTTGATGTCGAACCTCGTATAAGTCTTGTTGAAAATGTTATGCACTCTGTCGTGCTGCTTACACATCGCACACGATATGATCAGAGAGAAAAGTGCTGTGATTCTACCTTTCTAATCCAAACAGAAGCCATGTTAGTGTCTAACATTCCGGACTAACTTAGTATTTTCTTCTTTTTCATTAACAACAATGCCATGACTACAGCTTACAAGTAAGTATCGTGTTTATTGTCAAGATGAGAAATACATCTGAACTGAATACTGAACTTGGTTTATGGTGTTTGATTTTAGATCTGATGCCAACACAGAGCTCAGCTACACTATCAGCAATGAAGGAAGCAAGGGAAACATCCGCTTACGTAACACACGAGCCACAACCAATTAGAATATAATGCATAGTAAATGAAGTCGTGCCGAACCTTGAGGAGTGTTAAAATACTTCTTGTCGGGTTCCCCTGGCTGCCGAAACATTTAGCTGCCTCCAATACCTCTGGGGGTGGGTGGGTGGGGTATGTAACTACTCTTCCTAACAGGATGAAAGCATTTGACACACATGATCACAGATTTTGTAGCATAATTGGAATAAATACAGGCATCAGTGAAAATCCTCTCAGTATATAGATACACTGAGTAGCCAGGGACGTTCCCAGGAGGCCGGAGTTTTTCATACTTCACAATGATCGGCGCATGACAGTTTGGCATTAAATATAGACGTTTGTGTATAGGCGTGTTTCATTGTTGAAATATATTTGCCAAAATCTGACTTATCAAGTTATTATTTTGTAAAAGTACTTTGCTACTATAAAACTGATTCAGTATTACAATCACTTGTAGTATTATATACTAACCTGCATCAGGTGCTGGTGTAGATCATATATAGCAGCTTTTTGCACTCCATGGTATCAGCTCTCAGTCCTGTGACATGACAATCAAAATGAGCATTAATATAAACCATGGTAAACTATACAACACAACAGTAATCAATATTGCACATTGTCGTTAACATCGCGCGCTAGCTAATTTAACCGCGTTGTAAGTCATCAAAGTTGAATCAGTGTTTGGATTTTTAATTTACGCGGGATACCACAAAACTCTAGATAAACAAATCACACAGATAAGACTAGTTCATGTGACCTTTTGTATTCTGGAGGATACAAGACCTGCAGAGACAGGGAAAAGATAGCACCTATAGCTTTGTTTTGTAGAAATAAAAAGAAATGTACTTCACCAAACGGTTGTGTAGCATACAGTATTTTATCATTATCTAACAAAGATGATTCCCCTTTCTACCCTGTCCTCCCATCCCCCTCCCCGCTTGGAGGGCAGACTGGAGTATCATGAGTAGCGGGTTTGTTAGGTGATGTGTTGTTTATTTATGGTAATGTTATTAATAACACTTAAACATTGAACGATCAGTCATTTGTTATATCAGGCAAGATACTAGTTGTAACAGATTCGAGTACTGCCTATATACAAGCGATGGTATATGTACCATAGTTCAGTTCAGTTCACAGAATAGCGCCGCCAGGTAATATAATAATGGCGAGACAGCGAATCTTGTACAAGTCTTGTGTATTTTTTAATTGTTTTTTGGTTGTTCTATCTCGTGTTCAAGGTAAGTTAGCTCTGATGTATATCATTTAGAAAATGGAAAAAGGGATACGAAGAATTTCAAATACCTCCAGTATGGATATGGGTATGGATACTGTAAACGTTCTACTAACATCACGAGAAACATGGCCTGTTCAAACCAGGAGTCCAAAGATCAACGTCTTGCATCGTGCATTGGGGAACGTAATAGGTCAAAAGTACACTCATATATTCAAAATAACGCACGGGATTTGAGTTCAACGTCTTCAGTCTTATAAAGATTTTAGATCGGGTATATAAATTGAGATAACGCACGGGATTTGAGTTCAACGTCTTCAGTCTTATAAAGATTTTAGATCGGGTATATAAATGGAGAGATGATTCTAATCAGTATTATCCTACTTGTCTAGGAGTCCTAAGGATAGTAGACCCGTTACCAGGTCATTTATTTATTTATTTATTTATTTAGCTTCGCCATTAAAAACAAAACAAAAACAAAACAAAACCCACACACACACACACTCACGCACACACACAATATATACAAATATATATACATAATGGCTGGGAATCCACTACAGCGTGTGCCAATTACAGTGGCCCCTCACATATATTAATATTTTGAATTAAAAGTTGAAGAATTAAATTCTTCAATTATAATAATTAAAGTTTTTTTTTTTTTTTTTTTGTCTTTTCTTTTTCGTGTTTGTTTTGTCCTTTTTCCCCCTTATACTTCTCTTTTATGAAGAGAAAAAAGTCAGTAGCAGCAGGATGGAGTGCTCTGCAAGCCACGGGCGGCGTTGCATTTCGGACAGATGGACTTCCATGTCCGAGGATCGTCCTGATCATAGACCAGGTGTAGAGCATGGTGATAGTACTCCAGGAGAGATTTCTTGTACGCAGTCAATGATATGTTCTTCACTCGTAGTGTTATAAAGATTTTAGATCGGGCATATAAATGGAGATATGATTCTAATCAGTATTATCCTACTTGTCTAGGAGTCCTAAGGATAGTAGACCCGTTACCAGGTCATAGTGTTGCAATAGAAAATGAAACACTTCGCGTGACGTGTGTGGTGTTTGATGAGGAAGACCAACATGTCCAACCGACTGGTGTAAACTTCTTTCGTGTGGATGAGTTTGGTGATATGATCCGCATAGTGGACCAAGGTCCTGCAGGAAACTATGTGTTCCAAAACAGAACAGAAGGTGAATAACTTCAAGTTGTTTTTTGATCATAGACAAAAGTGATGTAATATATAAGGCATATATGACCGGACAACGTCACTAGACAACAAAAACATAGCAAAGTGAATAATGACCCATGAAGGGTCTATTTCGGGTATTTTGACTGAAAGTTCAGTGTAAGTGCACTGTTTACTAGAGGGAAGGAGAATGTTAACAGGTGGATCACAGAATGCCACCACTCCTCATATAGTTTCAGTTGGACGTTTGACGAGTGAAGGAGGGAAGGGGAGGGGAGGATAGATATTTTACTGACTATGCGCAGGTCTGACATGTTTTGTCAAATGTCGGGACCAGGGCCTGTAAGGTTTGCTCAACATGCACTTATTCTGATATTACAGACGTTTTCTCGCCCCAGTGCAAAATCGCCGCGTCAGGTACCGAGAATTACTAGAGTGGGCTGAAAATGAAATTGTTTTCATGACATCCAGATGGATCCTTTATTTTTTGCAGTTAATGGTAGAAAACTGTATGTTACCATGGTGATCAAACGAATCCAACAGAGTGATTCAGGGCAGTACAGATGCACACTACCTAACACCACTAGTACATCTTATGGTTTTGGGATAACTTATATTGCAAGTAAGACTATTACTGCACATTGATGTCCAGTGATTAATACTGTGTCTTGTTGTAGTTCTATGTCAACCTTCTTAAACCTTGTTATAATTATTTTAGAGTCCGATCTACCAGAGATCAAAGTGTCACACAATGTAACAGCTCAATACTGGCTGCGTACATGATTTCATAATCACTGTTCAGTTGCGTATAGTTCTATTAGTTCGTATAGTTCTATTCCAATCTTTTTAAACCATGTTATTTTAGAGTCCGATCTACCAGATATCCAAGTGTCACAAAATGTAACAGCTGAATTAGGCGAGTCTGTTCGTCTGGCATGCAATATAACCAAGAAGGGTAATACATTCAAAGTACGGCTGGTCACGATTGCATGGGTTAAAGATAGTGAACGTATCGCTGAAGTACCTACAGCTGAAAGAAACCTTAAAGACCTTAAACTAACGATGAACAAACCACAAAATGCCGGTCATTACAAGTGTAAACTGACATCCATGCTTCACGCTCAGAGGATATATAACATTACAGGGATTATTTCGGTGCAAGGTAAATGATATTAAACTGAACTAGAAATGCCTTATTTAGTAATTTTGTGTGAAGAAAATATGACAGACAGCCCTCGCCTCCCGCCCTCCCCTCCACTTCAACAGCACAGTTCTCGACCAATCAGAGCGAATGCAACAGGGTTATTTCCTTCACACATTCATTGATGAACCGCTCTCTATCTAATATGTAAATTATGGAAAGGCACGGCTACCTTTCAAGATGGCGCATGGTACTGTGAAACCCTGTGGAAACGCGAGTACAGGTAACCAAAGAAAGTGACACTGGACTGGTTCTCATCTTGCCTCCATTTTTCACTAATGTGATTTGATGATTACACTTCAGTAAGACCGAAGTTTGGCGCAGTGGATTTAAGACACAATGAAATCATTCGGACAAAAGGACAAGCAGCTGAATTCCAATGCAACGCCACAGGAAACCCGATCAAGGTTGTGTGGAAAAGAAAACTAAGGAACAAAAACTTTGTAATCACACTTAACGAAACAAGTAAGCACACTAGTGTACATCAGTCACGACCTGAACATGCTCTGATAGGTTGAACCTCTTCTTACAGGTCACTCTAATCAAAGTCTGCAAACGCGTTACAAGTTTACAAGAAAAAGTAAATACGAGGGATTTAAGCTAGAAATTCCTAAAACAGATTATGAAGATCGTGGTGATTATTACTGCTGTATCAGATCATCTAACACTAGTGTCCCTGATCAGTGTCAGCGGTTTACTCTCAGGGTGAAAGGTATGTTGTCATGCATTATATGGTATAATCTAACACTAGTGTCCCTGATCATGTGAAGAGTTTACTCTCAGGATGAAAGGTATGTTGCCATGCATTATATGGTATAATCTAACACTAGTGTCCCTGATCAGTGTCAAGAGTTTACTCTCAGGGTGAAAGGTATGTTACCATGCATTATATGGTATAATCTAACACTAGTGTCCCTGATCAGTGTCAAGAGTTTACTCTCAGGGTTAAAGGTATGTTACCATGCATTATATGGTATAATCTAACACTAGTGTCCCTGATCAGTGTCAAGAGTTTACTCTCAGGGTTAAAGGTATGTTACCATGCATTATATGGTATAATCTAACACTAGTGTCCCTGATCAGTGTCAAGAGTTTACTCTCAGGGTTAAAGGTATGTTACCATGCATTATATGGTATAATCTAACACTAGTGTCCCTGATCAGTGTCAAGAGTTTACTCTCAGGGTGAAAGGTATGTTGCCATGCATTATATGGTATAATCTAACACTAGTGTCCCTGATCAGTGTCAGCGGTTTACTCTCAGGGTGAAAGGTATGTTGCCATGCATTATATGGTATAATCTAACACTAGTGTCCCTGATCATGTGAAGAGTTTACTCTCAGGATGAAAGGTATGTTGCCATGCATTATATGGTATAATCTAACACTAGTGTCCCTGATCAGTGTCAAGGGTTTACTCTCAGGGTGAAAGGTATGTTGTCATGCATTATATGGTATAATCTAACACTAGTGTCCCTGATCATGTGAAGAGTTTACTCTCAGGATGAAAGGTATGTTGCCATGCATTATATGGTATAATCTAACACTAGTGTCCCTGATCAGTGTCAAGAGTTTACTCTCAGGGTGAAAGGTATGTTGCCATGCATTATATGGTATAATCTAACACTAGTGTCCCTGATCAGTGTCAAGGGTTTACTCTCAGGATGAAAGGTATGTTGCCATGCATTATATGGTATAATCTAACACTAGTGTCCCTGATCAGTGTCAAGAGTTTACTCTCAGGATGAAAGGTATGTTGCCATGCCCTTATATGGTATAATCTAACACTAGTGTCCCTGATCAGTGTCAAGAGTTTACTCTCAGGGTGAAAGGTATGTTGCCATGCCCTTATATGGTATAATCTTATATACATGTTGTGACTGGATGGTAAAAAGGAAACCATTCCATCGTTTGGTGTACCGTGTACTTCCTGCTTATACCATAACAGCCGGGTTGTCTAACTCTAATACACTTACCCTCCTTTCCAGACCCTCTCAGGCATTTGTGGCCGATACTTGGTCTAATAGTAGAAGCTATCTTCCTCTACATCATCATCATATCATCTGAGAAAACAAAGAAAAACAAGAACAAAAGTAAGGTCACAAACATGTCATGTATTAGTGTGCATTACTGGCTCCAGTTATGACCACAAAAGTACCCGTACCCGTAAGTACCCATCCAGCGAACCTAGTACACCCGGCATCCAATCTACCCAGTCTACCCAGTCTACCCAGTCTACCCAGTCTACCCAGTCTACCCAGTCTACCCAGTACACCCGGCAACTAGTATACCCAGTACACCCGACAACCAGTATACCCAGTACACCCAGCAGCCAGTATACCCAGTACACCCAGCAGCCAGTATACCCCTTATACCCGGCATCCAGTATACCTAGTACACCCGGCATCCAATGTACCCAGTACACCCGGCATCCAATATATCCAGTACACCCAGCAGCAAGTATACCCAGTACACCCAGCAGCAAGTATACCCATTACACCCAGCAGCTAGTATACCCAGTACACCCAGCAGCCAGTATACCCAGTACATCCTACATCAAGATTTTTTTTCAATGTCCATCACGCCAAAAAAAAACAATCCCAAAATATTTCCATTGACAACTTACTAATATAATATACGTGAATGGATGAGATAACCAAAACAACTTAGAAAAAATGAGTAAAAATATTATACAAATAATCCCTGACCAAGTAGACCGTACTTAAAGGCACCGATATGATTGATTACGATATTATTGTCAAAGCATTACCAGTAAACACAAATATCATCCAATATGTAATACTGTATGGTATAACCATAGCAACCATGACGTCATGTTTATCATTATATTTACTGTCTGTTTATATTTCGCATGCGTTTTGTCTTGATGTCTAATGGTTTAATTCTACACAGTTTCAAGGTAAGGAACACGAAGAATGAAGCAATATACAACCACTACACATATGCCGTGCTAGATTCTTATCAACAAAACTCGCTCGTTCGCTAGCATGCATCTTCTTCCAGTCCTGCTCAATACTAATTGCTTTTCCATTTCTATTTAAGATCACATGTTACTGTTGAAGACAGGTCTACAGCTGATGCCCGCAAACAAGAAAAAGCTCGCCTGAGAAAGACAACTCTTAGTCCATAGTGATAAAACGTCTCCCTACCCACCCCTACATAGTACTAGCTGTCGCATTTTACTCTAGAACCAAAGCTACAAACGTCTCCCTACCCACCCCCACATAGTACTAGCTATCGCATTTTACTCTAGAACCAAAGCTACAAGCGTCTCCCTACCCACCCCCACATAGTACTAGCTATCGCATTTTACTCTAGAACCAAAGCTACAAGCGTCTCCCTACCCACCCCCACATAGTACTAGCTATCGCATTTTACTCTAGAACCAAAGCTACAAACGTCTCCCTACCCACCCCCACATAGTACTAGCTATCGCATTTTACTCTAGAACCAAAGCTACAAGCGTCTCCCTACCCACCCCCACATAGTACTAGCTATCGCATTTTACTCTAGAACCAAAGCTACAAGCGTCTCCCTACCCACCCCCACATAGTACTAGCTATCGCATTTTACTCTAGAACCAAAGCTACAAACGTCTCCCTACCCACCCCCACATGGGGGACCGGAATTAGTTAATAGAAAATGATGGTGCAATGCCTCCCACGCGTTCCTATCATGAAGTAAAGACTAAGGAAAGGTAATTCAATTATCTTATATTGTATTATGATAACAAGAGACATTCTATAGCAGACCTTTTTCGCTAAATCCAAATAAGATTGACTTTTCCGGAATGAACATTGATTTGTGTTTTTACAATAACGAAGAATATGAATTCAAGCAATGAAATAAAATAGAATCAGGATAGAATATGTCATGTTTTGGTTTTATTCTTCCTGAAGCTGATTCTATATGTATAGAATATGTGCGCGTGTTGTTAAGGTGATGTTGGTTATAAAGGGGATCTGTGCGCGCGCTCTTTTAAATGGTTTCCCAGGTAAATGGGATTGATGACGTCACAGCAGTTCTACGTCATCGGATTAAAAAATTATTTGGTTGGTTGGAACCTGGCTGTGACTCTTTGATCTTCCAAATCCTTTCTTGGCGTGAAGCAAAATAACTCACAATAATGTGACAGGTTTCGTTTTCCAGCACACTCTTTGTGTGGTTTCTGCAATTAAAGCCTTCAAATGATGACTTACGGCCAATACCAGAAACACTACAAATCGTAGCAAAAATGGCCAAATTATGGAAAATACGTTTGTTGAATCTTGAAGAATAATGAGTGATTATTTCAAGATTACAGCAAAGTAGAGTTCCAATGGATGTGCAGAGTAGTGGCGGCGAAATGCATGAAGATATTCCAAGCACCGAGGAAGAGAATTTATCTGACGTCTGCGACATTGGAAAAAATATTGACAACTCTACTGAGCCGGAAAATGAGAAAAATATCGAGGCTCAAGAAAATCAAGAAGCCGGTAGTCTTGAGACAGAGAAAGAAGACAAGCAGCAACCTATTGAAGCAGTAATAGTGAATATTGAAGAGACTGAAATGATCGAACAAGAATCTAGTAAGTCAGCAAGCATCGAGAAGATAGAACTAGAAGATGTGAAGGTGATTTCGCACAAGGACGATCTACTGGACAAGACAGAAAAAGAAATGCGGGCAAGCAGTAATATTGAAATACGAGGTTCGTCGCACAGAGTAAAGAAACCTAGGAGATCGTTAAGTGTACGAGAACATGTCAGACAAAAGCACGAGTTAGCAAGTACTACATATATTTCTGCGAGTGCCCCACATCTGAGTGTAATGGAACCATCTGTAACAAATACAATCAACATGGTACTGAGATCCTGGTTACAACCTATGGACAATAGAATGAATATGAAAGTATTTGGAAGTAAGAGAGCAATGAAAGACGAGCAAGAGAGATACAGTAAAGCAGGATTTGTAATTCATCCAACCAGTTCATTCAGGTCAGTAAACTATTGATAATAGAACTAGGCTGGCTGGCTGACCGCGGTGGAATGGGACAATAAAATGTCTTGTATTGACTTGTCCTTCACCTACTTGATCAGTAATGGGTTAAATAATATGTCCTTTCATTTTCATTTTATCTCTTTGTCTTTTATTCCCATTTATTGATCGAATCATCCAACACACAAACTGTAGATTTTTTTTTCCAGTCACTGTGAATATAGAATAGAATCGCGTCAAAACACTGGAATGTAAAATGGAGAAGAGATTTTGGTGATTGATTCATTCATTGTTAAACTAGATTCTTATTCATTGAATGCAAATCTTTTTCGGAAGTGCTTGGAAGAATTTTCTACAAGATTGATTTAATTAAGAAGCGCAAATTCTCTTTCATTAACCAACCACACTCATAGCCAACAGCGATGAATTATAGAATACTAAAATATAACCGTCATGGATTTTTCTTGAAAAACACCTTGGAAAATCTTATTTGCTTTTGTTAACATAAACATTTATTTTACTCTCGAATGAACGTATATCGAATCGTAAATGTTATTTTATCTGTTTATACCGGCTAATACTAGAAGTTGATGAACGCACACGGCATGATTCTCACCATCTTCCAAACTAAGATCAAAGTGTTGTCTATTGGTAATTAAAACCATGGTTTAGATTGAAGTTTTGAGATATTCTTTTCACGATATCATACGACAAATCAAAATGCTTGAATAATAATATTTTTCTAATTGTGGAATAAAAAAGCACAGCTTTGGTTTGAGTGTTGAATATTGACTCGTTCGTCGGTGTGATATTGTAGGACGTGCGTCCTGCTGATCTTGGCGCTTACTATTTATGTAGTCTTCCATCCTTTACCTGCAGACTGAGGACGATCTTCCTCAGACTGACAGATAAGCGCAGGTGATAATAATATTAATATTTGCTAACTGAATAATAAATAAATATAGGCTAATAATTCCACAACATAGCTGCTTGAAAAAATCAACAAATTGATGTGTTATAACAAATCAGCTGCAACATCTTCTTTCATCACCTGTCGTTATTCAATTATCGGGAGACATATAGAAAAACAAGCAATATGACGTCATGGATTGATAAACAACGAAATGGAAATGATTGAAGATACTTTGAATAATAACTATTGCAGTCATTTGATACACAAGAGATGTAACAGAACCTACAAGGTTGTGCGCATTAGTCAGAATTAGAATTTACGAGATAAAAAACTAATTATGTCACTGCATGGCTAGATTCTCTCGATTCTCTTTTCCCTTAGGACTTTCTTTGCGTGTACTCTTGTCGTTTTTCGTTATTGTTCCTTTTTTGAAGTCTTTGCTATGGTTTCTTTTGCTTAATGTTTAAACAGCTACTCGCTTTGAGGCTGAAGAAAACCAGAAATATATTTTTATATCATGCAGTAAGATAAAATCTGTCTGTTAAAATAAGGAAATACAGTGGAGGCTCCCGCGTTGTCGGATTAATAGTTCAGTTGATGGTGGCATTTATACGACAATGATCAGTACTGAATCGATAACAATTAAAGGAATATTGATATTGTTATATTGCAGATTAAACTGGGACATCTGGGTGCTACTGCTGCTTATGATCAATATGTTTGTCCTGCCGGTAACCATATCATTTTTCGGAGACGGGATTAGCTTTGGTTTGCAAGTATTTTACTTTATCTCAGATGCAACGTTTCTTCTGGATATCTTACTTAACTTCAGAACCGGTGTGCTGGTCCATGGTTCTCCTAACAAGTTTATCTTAGAACCCAGGGCTATTGCCGTACGGTAAGACCACATTTGTTATCTTAGGCAATGAATGAATGAAACCTTTTTCTTACTAAACTCCAGGGTAGTCCTTCCAGAAGAAAAGAATGCTATATATAGTGCTGGGATTCCTGTGCAATAACTGTTTACAAAGCGGTTTTGGTGGGTGGGTCGGTACACGTGTATATAGGGCCTACAGGCTTCCTTATGAATCATAATCATGATTGTGCTTGTGTTTTATGTTCTCTAGATACGTCAAGACTTGGTTTTTCCTTGATCTCATCTCTTCATTACCCTTTGACTACATGGTAGAAGCTGCTACACATTCACAAGGAACAAAGCTGTTCGGTGCATCACGTGCATTGAAGATACTACGACTAGCAAAACTTCTTAGTTTACTGAAGCTACTTAGAATATCAAGGCTCGTCAGATATGTTCATCAATATGAAGAGGTTAGACATACTATAATATACGATTAATAGAACTTCTAGATAAAATGAAAGTTAATTAGAACTGTAATGGCTCTTAGAAATTATTGTTTAGTACACTCTAAAACGGATCCTATAACAGTGAATACTAAGAGTACTAACAATTCTGTTTGATTCAAACAGATCCTGAATATAACACGATCTGTGATTCGCTTTACCAATCTTATTAGCCTTATTCTACTGGTAGCTCACTGGAATGGATGCATGCAGTTCTTGGTTCCTTATATACATGACTTTCCTGATGACTCATGGGTTGTCATCCATAATCTTGTGGTAAGTGACTCTCGCAGTTCAAACCCCTTTACGATTATAGTAACAGGATTTGCTGGTTCCTCACACAGAATGCGTCTTGGGGTGATCAGTACTGTTGGTCTTTATTCAAAGCTCTGTCGCACATGCTGTGCATTGGTTATGGTCGCCATCCTCCACAAAACATCCCCGAGGCTTGTGTGACAATCTTTAGCATGATGACTGGTGCTACTTTTTATGCCTTGTTCATCGCTATTTGTATTAGTTTTCTACAACAAATGGATTCTCCTACCAGACAATTCAAAGAAAAGGTTGGTACGACTAATTAATGGCTTCTTCTTGGCTTCTTCTTTAATTGCGAATTTCGAGTGACCTAGTCTACCTCGGCCGGATATCCCAAGCCAAGTATCACGTGCCTCACCACAACCAAATCCAGTAATGATCGAAGGTCATTTAATGACATTGAGCGATTACTCATCTGTAAGCCGAATATTTATATGGTTGATGTTTCTTAGATCCAGCAAGTGGAAGAGTACATGGCTTATCGAAGACTTCCAGTGGAATTGAGAGAGAAATTTACTAAGTATTATGAACACAGATTTCAAGGGAAGATGTTTGATGAAGAAAAGATCTTGGGAGAAATATCAAGACCACTTAGACAGGTACGATGATTGGAACCCTTTAAAACATAGATATCAATGGCACCTTAGGTAGTCTCCTACGCAGCCGCTGCTAGGGTCATTGCTACGTTCTATCCCCTCATAGAACGTAGAGAAACGTAGAGATGTTCCTAGCAGTGGCTGCGTAGGAGACTACTCACCTTAGGGGGCCGGGCACGCCACCAAATACCCATGCAGTCCCCACAGATTGCAAGTACCCTAGGGTACCAAAGGTTCTATGTACCTAGGGTACACCACCAAATACCCATGCAGTCCCCACAGATTGCAAGTACTCTAGGGTACCAAAGGTTCTATGTACCTAGGGTACACCACCAAATACCCATGCAGTCCCCACAGATTGCAAGTACCCTAGGGTACCAAAGGTTCTATGTACCTAGGGTACACCACCAAATACCCATGCAGTCCCCACAGATTGCAAGTACCCTAGGGTACCAAAGGTTCTATGTACCTAGGGTACACCACCAAATACCCATGCAGTCCCCACAGATTGCAAGTACTCTAGGGCACCAGAGATTTCTTACTTAAGGTACCCCATCAAATACCCATGCAGTCCCCCACAAATTGCAAGTACCCTGGTGCCCTATATGTACCTAGGGAATCGGCACTATCAAATAGGCATGCAGGCCCCCACAGATTGCAAGTACCCTAGGGCACCAGATGTTTAATCATATTTTAAGTGGTGTTTTTAATAACCTTTTGTTCAACGTAGAAAGTTATCAACTATAACTGCAGGAATCTCGTTCAATCAGTTCCGTTTTTTGTGGACGCCGATACGGACTTTGTTTCTGCTATTATCACTAACTTGAAGTTTGAAGTTTACCTGGAAGGAGATGAGATCATTAGAGAAGGTGAACTTGGAACAGAGATGTATTTCTTGAAAGAAGGAGTTGTGGATATTTTTGTTGGTGGAAAAAAAGTCAACGAACTGACAGACGGTTCTTATTTTGGAGGTAACAAGTAGAGCTTATCTTAAAAATATAACCAGTAGTTTCTGGCCCCTTTGCGTCTTTGTCCCCTACAAACTATTGCGTTATCGGTCCAAGCACTAGAGTGATTTAGCATCAAGAAGTGAACTTCAAAGACGACGGTGCAAGCGTTTTTTTTTTTTTTTTTTGCGTGCGCGCGCCATTCTCAACGTGGTTGAAGTTCTCAACCTGACATGAAAACGCTAGAAATGGCGGTCTGTCTGTTCTGTCGTGGACATCAACCACTTTGAGAAGAACAGCGCGCGCACGAAAAAAATTCGCTCGCGTCGTCGTCTTTGGCGTTCGTGTCTTGATGCTAAATCACTCTACTACCAGTAACGCTTCCAATACAGAATGACTGATGCTGTGTGTCACTTGTAAACGTGCAAATCTATTGCGGCCAAAGATATATTATTAGTCTATCTTGTCTCTCTGTGCTGATTTATGTAGGACATAGTGCGTGGGAGGGACGAAAACGAGTATTGAACTTGGGCGGTAGAGCGTAATCATGTTGTATTGCATCTTCCTCATAAGGCCATATGAAGTACCTAGAGTCCTGTGTAAGTGTACATCGCATCTTATATCGTGTCTGATCAATAGAGCATAATCATGTTGTATTGCATCTTCCTCATAAGGCCATATGAAGTACCTAGAGTCCTGTGTAAGTGTACATCGCATCTTATATCGTGTCTGATCAATAGAGCATAATCATGTTGTATTGCATGCATCTTCCTCATAAGGCCATATGAAGTACCTAGAGTCCTGTGTAAGTGTACATCGCATCTTATATCGTGTCTGATGAATTTGATTTATCGTTGCAGAAATCTGTCTCTTAACAAACGCAAGGCGAACAGCTAGTGTAGTAGCACAGACTGTATGTGACGTATTTGTTTTACATGCTGAAGACTTCAGAGATGTCGTAGACGAGTTTCCAGAGATGAGGACTATTATGGAGAAAGTAGCAGAGGAACGGCTGAATAAAATGGGCAGACCAGTAGATCTATCCTCTGTAAATGTCAATTCTGCAGATGCGGTGGCTAAAGTGTCATTTGAACGGGAAAACCGCACACGTGTCTGTGTAGAGATGCCTGAAGCATCAAATCAAAATAATTTGCTACAATCACTGTCAATCTCTTGAAATGAATTACTAAACCTGATTACAGGGGAGCATTTTAGACTAGGATAATACTAGCTGCATGAGACTTTGTAACTATAAATGAATATGTTTATGTCAACAAAATCTACTTGACTTGCATATTTTTTTTATTTTTTGATCTATGATATGTGTAAGAAAAACGAACAACTGGAAAAACGTGACCAACAATAAACAGTGATGGTATATTATGTTTTGCTATTCTCATAATGCTGTTCCATACAAACATGAAATACAGCGGTTAGACTAGGAGCCAATCACTAAAAGAGGCCTAGAAATTGAGAAACGTAGCACACCCTCTACACATTTTGACTGACACCATAAAATGAAAGTAGGGTACCTAGGGAACATTTCTAGGTACGATGTACTAAGGTACCTGTGGGCCATCATTATGTAAGGGACCTTTTCTTAAGTACCACTATGCCCCCTCAACATAATGCACTTAAGAGGCTTTAACCGAACATTATAGTTTAATTTCGTATATCTTCTAAGAAAATGACTGAAATATCTCCAAACTTTGACAGGATGTCTGTTACGAAAGTAGTGTTTGCATCGTGAGCCGAAACCATGGATACGATGTTGCCATAGTAACCGTTGCTAGGGGAAATTGAAATATTGAGTTAAAATGCTAGTTTTTGGAGAAATATCAATGCGATTTTTATGATAAATGCACTGGATCTAAAATATTGCACAGTCAATGCTATGCGCGCGCAACTTAATACGTTTGTGCTTATTAATTTCGTTCCCCGCGAAGCCGGTGGTTTTCTTGGTTTAAGCACCAAAAACACTATTGTTACTGTTGCCGTTATTTTTCTATTATTGAATTTTACAAGATTAAATGACCTCATCAATGTTTTAAACTGCGCGTGAGTATTATGCGCGAGTGCGTATGAGCATGCAGTTTGATCCTAAATCTCGTCTTGGTGCTGACCAGGAGAAACGCAGGCTCTACGATGGACACTGATCGTGCGCTTCTTACGTCACGAAATGAAGCCATAAGCAGACATACTTTTCAATACCTTATGGTTAGCGTCATGTTATGCAGTAGTCTATCATTATTACGAGAATAGTTTTGTACATCGGTTGACAAGGTAACTCGCTGTCAAGGACATGCGCAATATCACTGTTGTGATTAATTATCACGCTCGGGTGGAAATTAACTGAAATATGTCTGGGAAATGACAAATCCGGTTGGGGATGTATTTCATCTAGTTTTGATATATAATAAAAGAAAACTGTCAGCAAGATGACATGCCATATTAAATAAAACAAAATGATTCTGGCTCTAGAAATGAAAGCGATCGAGTATCTAAACAAATATCTCGGGGGGGGGGGGGACAATAATAAATAAAATAAAATGACGTACAAATTACAAATAACTCATGTGTGTTTAATATCGAGTTTGCATATGAGCCTGTTTATTGCTGGGGTTCAGTTGATCTCAAATCCATGGACAGTTTGATTAGCTTTTGCCGGAAATCCATTCGCAAACTAAGATTGTTTTGAGGCTGTGCGACATGCCACTTTTACTAGAGAAGTAATCAATATTGTACTAGCTAGTCAATGTATAAAAGAGTTTGTTTAATATACTGAAGCGTCCAATCAGTATCGGCTGACTCACCAAGTTAATTCACCTGATCAAAGGTTTGCACTGACTTCAAATCCTATCAAATAACATGTATAGATGACACAGTTCGCTGGTGAAAACAAGTTTGATGAAGAAATGATTATGGAAACAAGGAAAACTGCAAGGATAGTCAACGGTAAGCTAAATCGATCACCAGTCACTTCGAATCTCTTGGTCTTTTCATTCCTGGATCAGTCCTGACTCCATGCATCCGAACTGATGAGAGGTATAGAGTTGAGGTGGGATATAATATCATAGTAAGTATAGCTATAACAATTATTGTTGACTTGAAGTCAAGGAAAAAGATACATACATACATAGTTTATTCAAATCGCAAATAAATTGTTAACAACTAGTAAAATTAAGAGCAAATACGAGCAAAAGGCGATACAAATCGGACAATAAAGCTAAATAATAGGCGACTTGAAAGGAAGTTATGAGGTTAACCCTATGTAAAAACTCCCCCCAAAAAACGGCAAAACAAGACAAAAAATACATTAAAAAGAAAAAATCTAAGCAGCGTTATTAGCGAAAAATTCGTTGTAAAATGGAATATAAATATATAAACATATACTGATTAAAGAAGAGACAAGATCTCTCTCTCTCTCTCTCTCTCTCTCTCTCTCTCTCTCTCTCTCTCTCTCTCTCTCTCTCTCTCTCTCTCTCTCTCTCTCTCTCTCTCTCTCTCTCTCTCTCTCTCTCTCTCTCTCTCTCTCTCTCTCTCTCTCTCTCTCTCTCTCTCTCTCTCTCTCTCTCTCTCTCTCACATCGCAGCGAAATTTTAAAATTAACAAAGACAATTTAAATATTTGCCGATTCACAGACTGAGGGAGGTGGTAGACTTTTTTCTTTCTTTCATTTCTGGAATAAAATCTGCTATTTATCTAGTCGAATAACTAGAACAAGAAAATATCTGGTTAATATCTAGTTACTTTCTTTGATGTTCATGCAACTGGAATGAAATGATGAAAATTACGTACGCCGCCGGCACTCATATACAGAATGACAGATATGATGATCCTTCATGGGTCAGTACATCAAGAACACCTAAAATCATTCATCTTGGAGAAGAAAAAAAATGGCAAAAACTGATTTAACAATTGAATTCTGGGGATGATTTTATTCTAATCGTGGGGGCGGATGAAACTGAAGTAATACTGCCTGACATGTTGGGTTAGTATAAGTGTCACTGATCACAGGCAGGTGTTTGTAGGATAAAAACTAATTTATCAACCTTTAAACGAGCTACTGTATAGACAAATCTTTGGGCTAAAAAGCCAGACGATCAGTTTCTATGATCAAAGGTTCTTGAAACTCAGGAACATTTGTTATTTTGAGGGGATCTAGAATGCTGTTCATTATTCGAATAATCCTATTTTGGATGATTTCATTTTCAGCCTGTAATAAAGAGACGTCTGTAGCATATATCATGAAGTTCCAAGCATGAATGGGACGACAGACCAACAAGACGCCCTGCAGATTATCTCTGTTGCACAACTGGTATTCTACGTCATTGTTTTTGTCGTGGGTGGTGTCGGGAACGTTTTGGTACTTTTGATCATCAAGACAAAGAAACCCACACGTAAAATCAACGACTATTTCATCCTTAACCTTGCCCTTGGTGACATTCTGGTGTTGTTCGTTAGTATCCCTGTAGACTTTTACAAGAAGGTATATTCTATGTCGTTTGGGATATTTCATTGTAAGTTCTTGTGGCCTTTTATGACATCGGGATTATTCACCAGTGTATTCACACTGACTTGTATGGCCATAGAGAGATGTCGTGTTATCTGTACACCAACAGCATCCAAACTGGAGGGCAGGCGACTTTTGGCTGTCATTATTATGATATGGGTTGCGGCTGTGCTATGTGTATTACCGCTGGTCATTGTTGCTGCTCCTGATCCAATGAGCGACTCGTGCAAGGAAAACTGGCCCAGTAATAAAATGAGAAAGGTTTACACAGCATCAATAGTTGCACTCCAGTATATCCTACCACTCATCATCATAACTATTGCCTACTCAATGATATCTTATCGGCTCAAAATCAGTAAACAATTTAGGATAAGTAATATGGCTAATGCTTCTTCTAGCCAGCTTCAACGACATTGCAGCGAAAATTCAAAAATCAACAAAAACCTGAGAACCATAGTCATTTTGTTTGCTATTTTCATGCTTCCGAAGCATATCGCATGGCTTTGGTTGGACTTTGGACAGGGTAACCGGTACGAACATTTTGAGCAAGTGCTGATCTTTGCCGAGGTTTTCCTGTATATTCACAGTTCTTGCAATCCTT
Organism: Anthopleura xanthogrammica; assembly: GCA_964019055.1. Taxonomy (NCBI): domain Eukaryota; kingdom Metazoa; phylum Cnidaria; class Anthozoa; order Actiniaria; family Actiniidae; genus Anthopleura; species Anthopleura xanthogrammica. The sequence goes on from OZ025217.1 coordinate 12,408,087, forward strand.
TAGTCTATGGAACGATTATGAAAGATTATCGAGCTGGTTTTAAGCAGTACTTGAAAACAATATTTAAATTATGCTGTCACTGCTTCCTTAACAAAACCTCTCCAGTTGAAGGCAACGCTACCAGAAGACAAGACACCTTACCACACCTCTCTCCACAGTTTCATTTACAGATCTCTCCAGTTGAAGATAATGGTATCAGACAACTGCAGGACACCTTACCACACCCCTCTCCACAGTCTCATTTACAGATCTCTCCAGTTGAAGATAATGGTATCAGACATCTGCAGGACACCTTACCACACCCCTCTCCACAGTCTCATTTACAGATCTCTCCAGTTAAAGATAATGGTATTAGACAACTGCAGGACACCTTACCACACCTCTCTCCACAGTCTCATTTACAGATCTCTCCAGTTAAAGATAATGGTATTAGACAACCTTTCCACACCTCTCTCTACTCCAGTCTCAGAATATCGTGGAAATAATATGAATGAACAAGTGATAGAAAGAATGCATATACTGGGAACCACAAATATAATTTAAATAGGCGAACACATGGCATTAACCAGTTGTATATAAACAGTCAGCAATTCCAACAAAAAAAATTACAATAATAAATGAATAAATAAAGTCCAATGATTATTTCTAAACGTAAAATTACCGGATAAAATTAAATTCCCTGCTGTGTGAGGAACGTGCATGATACCTGGATTCATCATGGAACAGAAGGTCCCATATTATATATTAGCCTTTATCATATAGACACTATTGTTTTAAATAAAAGACTTACTGGGAAATAAGCCACTCGGTTTTTTCATACGAACTACGTCCGGGACCTCATATTTTCCGATATCGATGACGTCACATCCTATCTTTTCCCGCTCACTTTGACGCGCGCGTTGCAACAACCCAGGCCAGGATCAGTCAATATTTATAATATAAAAAAAATTAAAGGTTGGCTTGAAGATATGAAGTTCATAGGCGAACATGTACACATGACATTTACCGGTTGTAAATAAACAGTCAGGAATTCCAACAAAATAAATATAAATAAATAAGATAAATAAAGTGCAGTAATAATTTCTAAACAGAAACACCACCGGATAAAATTCACTGCTGTGTGAAGAACGTGCTACCTCGATTCATCATTGAACAGAAGGTTGACATAATTAAATTAAATAGCGTCACGCAATAACACTTCAACGAGTATAAATATCTTATAAGGAAAAATGAATGAAAAGGATAACCTTAGAGTAAACGAAAAACTTTAAAACATAACAATGAATAACCCTTCCTCTAAATAAGCTTACAGTTCCCTCAACACTTACCAGAAAATACCTGGAACAGTGCGATAAAAAGTACAAACTTGTTTACTGCTTTGCAGAAATTACACGAATTTGCTGCTATAAATAAAGTGTCCATGACTTACCAAGTCTATTGAGTTGCCTTTCCTTTGCCTTCTGCGAGAGCTGGTTGCTTAAAAAAGCTTAAAAGACTGAGCAACATCCATCCATGTTCATCTACGCTTCATGACCTCCATCCACGGCCTTCCAAACTCACATGGCCTCACGTCCATGGGACTGGGTCAACCTGGGGTCAACAACCAAGGCAACCCAAGCGCTGTTTTGTAATTTTTCATTTAGTGAAATTTAAAAACAAATACCTTTTTGGGAGTCATGCTGTATCACTTCATTACTTTATTTATTTATCTATCTATTTATTCATATTCTGTTCTCTGTTGCCCCCCAATCTTATTGTTACGTCGTATATTATTTTTGAAGTTTTATATGTATTTTTAACTTTCAAGGGCCATAAGTTAGATAACTAGGAGGTTAATTATGTTACCCTCGTAAAATAAAGATTATAATAAATAAAACAAATAAAAAGTGAAAATGCTAAAACAGAGCTTGGGTTGCCTGTGTTACCCATAGTGCATTGCTGGCTTGATAAACAAGATGGCGTCCAGTCAAGTAACTAAGACTATCGGTAGAGCTGTTGTTAAACCACTTCTTTCTACCACTCCTGGTGAAGCTAGAAGAAGGGTCTTTAATCTTTACAGAGCATGGTGGAGAGAGGTACTATATTTTGTATATCTTAACCACGTATTTTACTCCAATAACACTATTTAGCGTTGTTGTTTGCCGACGTCTTACTGAATCAAGTCACTTCTTTATCTATAAAACAGTTAGGTCTGGGCTCTCCATCTACAAATAAAATACATGACGATGTTTATGCTGTGTTATCTTTGTACTAGATTCCTCATGCTGTGCAAGCATTTGCCTTGGATATCACCGTCAAATCAGGCCATAAAAAGGTCCGAGAAGAATTCATGAAAAATGCTCATGTGAGGGATCTACGAGTGATAGATATGTTGATTATAAAGGTACATAAGCTATTTAAATCATCCACAGATGTGTCTGCCTAGATAAAGTGTAGATTTTGTATGGGTTCCCTTTCCAAATGCACTGATTGGTTGGTGTGAGTTTGTGTCTTTCTTTGATTGGTTCAGACTAGATGTCATCTGAGAGGCATGGCCATTTGCTGTTCATAAAAAGGGTCACAGCACATTTCCTCAATATAACTAATGATGTCTTAGATCTCTTTGTCCAGGGTTTTACCTGTTTTTATTCAGGGGTGGATCCAGAAATTTGTAAGGGGGTTGTCACAAATCAAAAAAGTGATAATATACTATTTGATAATGTTGGTTTGCGTATGATGATGGAATATGAAATATATATGTGATCGTACCATACTGAATGGACTCAGAAAAAATTTGTTTGTCACAATTAAACCCACATTAACAACCTACTCACCATTAGAGTCTCCAGCAGCTCAGTGGTAGAGCGTTCGACTAGCATACAGAGGGTTGTGGGTTCGATTCCCATCTGGGGCTCAGAATTTTTTCTGAGTCCATTCAGTATGGTACGATCACATATACATTTCATAATATACTATTGTCATCAATAATCCTGATCTGACTTTTTTGCACCTGACATTTATTTGGGGGTGTCCGGTATAACAATGGACACCCCCTGGATCCACCCCATTACTGACCCCATAATAGTGAGAGCACCAACAAAGTGGGTATGTTCTGGCCTACCCACTTTGTTTGGGTCTTAGTGTAAAATGGTTAACTCTCACAGAACCCTTCTCCCTCAAAGTGTATAATTGAGTACTAGTAACTAGTTTATTGTTGGGTGTTACCTTATACGGTGCTGGGGGGGGGGGGGTATTTGTGATGAACAAGCATTTCATCCAGGGTGGACAGTAACAGTTTAAAGTGTTGAAAATGATACCTTATTTCGTAACTGTTTTTAGGGCAAGATGGAACTAGAGGAAACACACAATATCTGGAAGCAGAGAACACATATCATGCGCTATTTCAAGGAGACAGAAACTCCCAATAAGACAGCATTTTTGGATCGATTTTATGATGGTTATGATTGATTATCATGACAAATGATTGATTGATTGACAGGGCTCGTTATTGTCATCGTCACTTATGTGTAAATGCAGTGTTGCAAATTTAATTACTACTCATCCTTAAATAAAACAACATTATCAATTAAAACGTTTTATTAAATATTTTCCTCGTGGAAATCAGACAAGTATTGGGATTTACACAAAGATTGGTTGCTATGGTAATAGTTGTATTTTTGGAATGAATATTTACCCATTCCATTATTCCAGTGGTCTGCCGAAGTTATTCGTTAATATGGTTTTATAAAATAAAATAAATTGAAGAAAAAAAGAAGTACGAACTCGATGAAATGACTTTCATGATTTTTGTGAATACGCAGTTTAGTAAGTGTTCAGTGTATATCCCGTAAAAAGTTCAGGACCTGACAATAGTAACATGAAATTTAATACCTCGAACTTCTTTTCATCGTCTGATTGTACGTTATCTAAGCTTTACCCTGATTATATAATCTCCGACGGACGTTTTAAGCAACTGACTTACTGTTTTCAAGTCTTCTTAAAATTATTTCAAACGGTCCCATCATTTTTGAAAAAATCGTCCGGGTTTAAATATCAAATCCGTCAGGAGCCCGGTCAGGAGATAATCATCTTAATCAAGACTTGTTCTTACAGCAGCGCGCCACCGATGTTCATGTTTGGAATCAGCAGCCTTAGTGTACAAAGTACCCATTAACAACCATTCCTTATTGTCGGCAGTGTTGATCAGCTGGCTAGGGCAAAGTATCAAGTCAAATGTCTGCGTGTTTAAATCAGCCAGTCCTCTAAGAAATGTCCCCGATATTCGAATTGATTCTTCTTTGTTTACCACTACTTGTTTCACTTCGATATCAGTGTGTTTGAGAGTCACTGACCTGGTTCTTAAGTTCCGCTGATTTGTTTTACTGTTTCCTACTAAACTAAACCTGCGCTGACGAAATTCTACGTTGGCAGAAAGTAGTTGTGTCAAGGTTGTTAGGTCTGGTTGCGAGCTTTGTTTATCCAAGACTGAATCAAGTTCAGTCACCTTTACCATCATACAATATCTACTGTCGAACCTTGTGCCGTCAGATGTCAAAAACTTTGGTACAAGATGAACTTTGACAACTTTGTTTAGAGGAAGGATGGTTGGTGGTATTTCTGTACTATTCTTGTTGCCCATGTGGATCTTGTTTTGCGCTCGTAAGACTCTACACGTTGTCTAAACATCGCCTGCCAAGATCAAGTTACAGTGTACTACTGTTAGCGATTACCGGCATGCTTCACTGAACACTTTGTATTGTGTACTTTGAAATATCCCGAAGATAAATGACATAATCCCCAATGAATAACGACTAAGCTTTCAGATCATATATGACATAGGACACACTGCGTGTTTCCATATGCCAGTATGAATAACAACTAAGCTTTCAGATCATATAATATGACATAGGACACTAGGACACACTGCGTGTTTGCATATGCCAATATGAATAACAACTAAGCTTTCAGATCATATAATATGACATAGGATACACTAGGACACACTACGTGTTGGCATATGCCAGTATGGTACATCGGGTCTTGTATCAACACAACAAGTACGCAACATGAAAGACGCTTGAAGCTGTAAGCAGTGTTTCCAATAACTGAAAGATCTTAAAATGGCGCCGCACACATAAAGATATTGCGCGCACTACTTGCGAAAATCAGCGGGTAATCCATCGAGTTAAGTTATAGGAGTGCGCACGCGCAAATCCAATATATTGTAGCCACGCAATAACTTTAAGTAATTATAGAATTATTTAATTGTATTTTATTTAGAAAGTTTATACTATATACACGCCTAGCTGTAAGTACACACATGCACCCAAAGAAAAATAACACTACTTGGTTGATACGGTACCGAGTCTTGGATCACTGATGGCATATCTGTTTGACCATACTATTGACCATACTAATCTGTCACTATTCTTTAAACACTTTTAAATAAGTCCAAACACCAAGGATTGGTCCACACAAAACCTACCTGGTAGTCCACTTTAGTCCACAATACTCCAGTTTCACATTCAATGGAAACCGCTGTTTTTGAAGACCACAGACTCATTTGTACAGGCTTAGCCTCGTTTATAAGTCATCTATTCAAAGGCACCATTAAAAGTCCGTGGTTTCCATCGAATGTGAAACTGGAGTATTGGACCAACTTTTCCCAATCACTATATAAAATACTGGGAGCAAAAGAAAAGCCTTCAAAACAAAGTGTGTGCGCGCGTGTGTAATCCGCATGTATGGGTTGCGCGTTCGAGAAGATAGAAGGGGGTACAGTTCTGGCTAAATGTAAAATGAATGTATGTCTAGGTCAAGAAACGTGCCATCCAATAACTGGTAGATGACACTTGTCACTATCCTGTTTGGAAGTGGGAATATTTTTGTTACTGTTTCTTTTTCGCGGCTTAGTATTAGATAATCCCTGCTCATCCAGTGATCCTGATGAATTAGTCTCTCTTGTTTTTGATGCTGAATTTCGTTCAGCACGGAACAACTGAGTGTCAGTAGTACGTGTTGATGGAAGGTAGCCTCCATATAGAGCAGTAGTACTTGAAATCCTTAGATCACTGTCAGTCATGCTACTCATTTGCCCAGGAACCATGTCCATAGTTCGCTTTGTATAAGATAGTTTAGGTATCATTTTCTTCTGTTTTGAGAGATGAGTAGGCATGGCTTGTAGGTAGTTACTAAGAGAAGAGTCACTAATTTCTCGTTGAACTGTAGTATTGACATCCCTAGCCCTACCTACTTGTTGTGTTGAGCCCCTTTCATCCAGATTTTCCCTTTCTGCTGAAGGCATGATAACCGATAAACCAAGTTCAGGTTTGTTACAACCCTCTGCATGAACATTGACAGTACTGTCATTCAACACTGCGGCATCACTGAACTTGGATTTCTTTTTGTTGGCATTTCTTTTACTATTAGCCTCACCAACAAGTTTGTTGCTGCTGTTGTTGTTGTTGGTTGTGGTGTTGCTGTTGTTGTTGTTGTTATTGTGCCCTTCAACCGGGTCATCTAACGCCCCAAAAGGAATAATAAAAACTGGTTTGGGCTCTATCACATCTTTACTGGTTGTAACACTTTCCACAGGTGGTAGATTAGTGGAGGATTCTAATTGATTGTCCTGCTTGTTAGTAACTCTTTCATTATCACATTTATGCCCAACAACTAAGTTTGGAAAATTGTTCTTACTCTTGGATGTTAATCTTGATTTGATATTGTGTTTGAAGACATGATCAATAGCATCAGAAGACACATCCTTCAGGTGACCCCCAGATACTACTAGTGACTCTGGTGCTGAATCACAGCGAAGCCGATGATGATGATGATGATGACCTGTCAAGCTATTTGGCTCTGTTACTTTGCCATCACTAAATCCTTTGTGTAGTCTACCATAATGAGAGACGCATGATGCATTTGTTCTCTTTTCATCTCTTGAAGCAAACCGAAGACTTCCTAAACTATGAAAAGAACTAGCACTAGATGAAATGTAGTGGTTGGCTGTCAGTACCTCCATGGATGGACTACAGGACTTGGTCTTACGATAATTCTTGCTGTCCTTGGGCTTTTGCTTATGAGGCTTTGAGCTGTTTATTCTCATTGGTTGACATTTGAGAGGATCAAAATATATATTCCCACTGTAGCCTTGCCATAGCTATGATATGAAAACAACAATCAATTGAGGGGAATTAATAAGCCTTACCACCATAGCATGAATTCAGTTGTGTAATGGAGAAGTTATCCTTGATTGTTGTGAAGAGGATTGTTGTGGTCACTGAATAGGGGGGAAATGCAATGGAAGGATCTCATAACTGTAATGGTGCAGGCTATTTGTTGTGAATAATTATATAATGTTCAAGTACTTACAGTGACGTGCTGAACTGTTGGCTGTATCTGATATGGTAAATAGCTTGCTGTGTTCTTGACAGGTGTTCCTGCATCTCTTACACTATTGTATGACACTAATGATGCACCATCATCATCATCTATTGTCAAATGATGCTGTTCATTTTCACTGGGAATAAAATAAGAAAAAATTGTTCACATGAGGAACATTTTTGAACCCATCATCTTGTGCAAACTAATAATTTGATCAATCAAAATCCCCATCATTTAACTCTAACTGGAAACTTGCTTTTCTGTTTGACCCTTAACTGCTACACCAGCACAGATGGTACAGCATCAATTATTCTTAGGTCCCTTCTCCTTGATAATAATATCAGGGTTCATGCATTTTCTGACTAGTTTTATGCTTGCCAATTTTGGTTTCTAAATTATAGAAAATATTTACCTCTGTTTGTTGTGATTATTGTGTTGTGGTGCAACATCCACATCTAGATTCCACTTGCTAAGATACTTTTCGCTGCCATAATTGTCAATCAGTTCTTGTCTGTCAATGTCACTTTCACAGCTGCTGTTCTCTCTAGAGTCTGGTAATGTCTTAAGATGTTTCATCGTTACCATCATTTGTTTTCCTGTACATCTCACAGGCAAGGGACTCATGATATCTGGTCACTATTGACAACACAACAAAACCATTCAGTATTCTATCTTCTCTACAGCAATAATAAATAGCCTTCATAAATCTGAATACTTTGCATATCTGTCACAAGAAATCAGCATCTAGGCTATTAAGGGTTTCAATTATTGTCATAGCCAATCATATCCTGTCTATAATTAACATGCTTTTCTTGTAAAAATTACTGGAAAAGTTACGAACATTCAAGCATTTCCATGTCATTGGACTCAAATAATTAATACAGCTCAATAGAATGTCAACAATTGAACATTTAATAAATAGTTGAAAGTCCCATCAGTAAGTTGGGTCTTAAAGCTTTTAATCAGTTCACAGGATTACAAATGCTTTTAGTACAACAATGAAGATAATACCTTTAATACATTCATCTGGTTTATCTGGGCTGTTAGGTGAATCAACAGAATGATATCAAATATAAAACAAACTGATCACAGACAGCAAGAAGAGTCTATTACTACCTGCATAGACTTGATGTCTGTTATATATATCTATTACATATCTAATGATATATGTACCCAGACGTTCACCTAAAGCCAGCTAGATAACTAAGTTACAGAATTCACCAAGAAGAATATTCCAGACTTTGATTGCAACTTACATCATTTATTTCAACATTCAATGTTGATAAACCACATGTATAATTTTACCATGGCTGATTGAAGGAATCACATGAAGAGTATCATGATTCTCTTCCATTATACGATAACATTATGTATTAAAGATTTGATAAAACTGTGAATCAAGGCAATTAAAGAACGTCCTAAATGGTATTCGTCCTAACCAAAGAGGCAAGGTAAACTCACTTGTGATAGTGATCTCCAAGGTAACATACCCAAGTACTTGGCTTCGGGTAGGTTAGACGACATGATCAACCAGACTCAACACAAAGCCTTGCTACGCAACCAGATTATGCACATTAAGACTTATGAATGATTCATTGTTTGACGACAATTGTAAAGGAGGAATAAATCAAACCAAACAACAACAGAGGTGTTGAGGTTACGCTAAACAAGACTGCGTGTGTGGAAACCAAGAAATACTTCAATTCATATCACAAAAGAAGACTCAAAAAAGTCATGTAAATAGAGTATTATTAACCTACCATGTTGACAGAGTGATGTAGTATCATTTAGCGTAAGTCAGGATGTTTTTAACCATTTTACAGATCCTTAGTTTTTGTTGTATTTCGCGTGTTTCGTCTTTACTCACTGAAAAGACGCTTCCCATGATGCCTTCCGGCATATCACATACAGGGGAGGGGAGGGACGGGGAACCATACCACAGGCATCCCGAGAAAACTTGCAATACATCTGGTCTTAATAAAGTTGCAGTGGCGTAACGAGGGTGGCAAGAGGGCAATCGCCCCCCCCCCCTAACATTTTCGGATCGAGCCTTTTTTTGGCTGATGGGTGATGTAAATGCCACTGGCGTAGAGAGATTTTTGCCGCCCCAGATCCTCTGTCCTCTCTATGCCCCTGTAAAGTTGGATAGTATATTTAGAAAATTCGAACCACCAAATACTATGTATTTACTGCCAGTCCATGAGTCGGGCAGCTCGCGTGCTGAATCTGGGCCATAAAATAGAGGCTATAAAGAGACATCTAGACACTTTTGAAACGGAGCTAGGGGATGAGTACATTAGATCATTGTCAGTCATCTGCCAATTACTGCAGCATATACGCATAACTGTTGAGTGGTCGGAAGGCCGATGAAATGTCATGCCTTATATCCAAAAAAACAAAGTGTAGGTGGGCAGTAAAAGGTAAAAACATGAATAAAAGGGTGAAAAAAAAGAATATTAAGGTTAAAAAAAATCATCTGCTATAAGATTCAAGCCAACGTGTAATGATATTAGAGCATCTCAATGAGATCATTCAGATAGTGATATATTGACTCCAAAAACTTTTGATTCGAATTCAAAAAGAAGTTTTTCCTTATCCATATAGATAAACACCCTCGAGATATTTAGGTTCATAAATGATAAATTGTTGTCAGTCAAGGATATAAGCCAATACATACATATACTAAGCTATAGGGTTTAAGAGCCTCCTACGTCACTACAGAACTGATCGATGGAGGAGTTCCTTCCGCTACACCGCTGTTGATTGAATGTGTTAAGAAGGGCGCTTCGATGGATTTACACTCATGAATGCCTAGAGTCTAGAGTTGCATGATTCAATGTAACGATCATTTGGCTTTCTTGTCATCAAATATATTTTAGCTAGGCCAAAACAGATCGCCAATATTAAAGCTCTGCATGATGCGCACTAAGTCTCAGTGGTTACCTCATTTTTCAATGAAATTACATGTATTGTACTTTTGATCCGTGTTCAGTGAAGCTTATTGTCCATCAAATTATTTAAGAATAGGCTTGATTTTTTCATTTATTTTCAGTTTTCATTGTAATTTGATAATCAGCGTTAACTCCATGTGAGAGATATCATTATGACCCTCTGAACCAGCTGCAACGACTTCCATAAGGAAAAAAATATCACTCGCAAAATCATGGTTCTAAAATTAAACTGGGCTGCTTTCGAGTTAAGCCTGGCAATTTTTTTTCATTTTTTTTACTGGATGAGAATCAATTCTCCCACAAATCAGAGAAAAAGGACCACATTGGTGGGGTACGTAGTGCCGCCAAGACAGAAACTTCCGGTAAATACATTGTTTGCAGGATTTTCCTTTAAACCTCAGCACGACACTGTACTGTATACAATAGAACTCATTTATGTATTTTGTATGGGATAATTTGAGCGCGTTAGCCCGTCCGTCAGCGCGATTCGGTACATATATCAAGTATATACAGAGTGCTACGCCCTTATTTATTAACCCTGTAAACACTGGAACATATTCAGTGTACTTAGTCTCCTATGGGACTTGAACTCTGTCACTTCTAACATGCAGTAACAACTGTACTTAGCTAAAAGGGAATAAATAGGATACGACAAACCCTTCATTATTATATTGAAAAATACCTTCTTTTTTTTAAATTCCTTATTCAAAGCACTTGATAAATCCCTGAAGTAAAAGTGTAAAGTAATGGTGATAGGAATCAATTAAATCGTAATCTTTGCATTATAAAGCACTGTTGACATTTTGAGTCACGTGACGTTTTATGCTGTCCATCATATTTGACTGGGTTGAATAGTAGTATATTTCACTTTTTGATCAACTACTTGCATGTTTGAGTTGCCACACAAGATTGCTGCCTCAGAAACCTTGGTTAACCGAGTACAGACAAAAGTACATTGGACGGTCAGTAAGAGGTATGCCATGATTTTAGACACTTCCAATGTTTGCGGTCTTCTAGCATCCATACATAATGTGCAGAGTTAGGTGCTTTACATACTGCGCCGCTCAAACAAGCTTACATGTCTTGGCAAGTGTTTATTTTTGAATTGGATATATAAATGTGACTGTTTGATCGACCTTAGAATGGATTCCGAGGTATTAGTTCGATTTGTCTTTAGCTTTAGTATTGTATTAAGATCAGTAGCAGTTGTACGAATGTTCCGTCCATTGTAAGCTGTACATTTTTCTATTATTTCACAGGACGAGACCAACATGGCGGATGGAGGTGGTTTCAGCTCAAAGAGCTTCGGTCTGCGAGCGCAGAAAAAGATTCTCGGTAAAATGGCATCGAAGAACGTAGCAAAAGCTTTCGTTGATGATGCGACAGGTGATCTACTGGATAACCTTTACAGAATCGCCAAACTCAACGGTTCAACGAAAAAGGAAGCTGAAAAGCTTATCAAAAATCTGGTTAAAATAGTAGTGAAGATCAGCATATTATACAGGAACGACCAGTTCAGCAAAGAAGAAATCTTAATCGCAGATAAGTTTAGAAAGACATTTCGATCTTCAGCCATGACGTTCATCAGTTTTTATGAGGTGGATTTTTCATTTGATCGCCAGTTTCTTACCAATAGCCTGGAGGCCTGTAAAGGGCTTTTACATCAACTTGTTCAACGCCATCTAACTCCCAAATCTCACGGCAGAATTGATCATGTCTTTAATTATTTTGGTAATGGTGACCTGTTAGAACGAGTATTCGAACCAACCGGACCATATCGAGGAATTGTGAAAAATATGGCCGCAGAACTAAACAAGCTAATGGAAGAAGATCACTTGTAAACAGAACAAAATACTAGCTAGGTTATTGTCAAGATTCGAAGAGTAAGAAAAAGGGCAGCAACATTTGATATTATTATTGATGTGTTATCGAGTTGAAATCCCTCTAGTTTATTTCAGCTCACTTATTATTGAAAATCGATGATCAACTTTGTTTCAGCTCAATGCAAACAAACAAACGAATGTGTGTGCACAGTTAGTCGATCCTGCCTGGCCTGCTATAGCAGGGAACAGATCAGCACAGGTCTTTTATGTGACAATGACTTTAAACCTTAAAATTTATTATTGATGTATACAGGTCAGATGTTTGAATGTCTGTTTTGAACCCATCTTATTCTTTACGCTGTTTGAATACGTGTTTAGCTTAACTAATATCCTATTACAGATGGTAGGTTTAGATAGCCCGAAAGTCTATCTCGAATTTGATTAAATATTCTGTTGGCTGAAAAATATTCACGTTGGCCTCTCCTGTGTAAATGGAAAGTCTTCAGATTGATTTTGGCACCTGCCCAACAGAGAGATCATAATTTGAATGAGAGAACAACATCTCATGAGAAATTAAAATAATGAGAAATATATGCATTTCATTTCTATTCCTTTCCAGCTTCAACATCATTTCATTCTGATTCTGTTATTTCTTCAATTTTCTTGTGAATGGAATTTACTGAAAATGATTTATGACGAATGAGTGGGTGAACCTTCTGTAATCTTACTTGCCTCATTTGCATGTATTTTGTGAAGGGTTTACTCGAGAGATCTGCTTCACCAGTCGATACACATCAAGATAAGGCCATGGCTTTTGTTTTAGAACAAAACATAAATAGTAAAAACAATGTTTTATCTTTCCATTTCTTCAAGTATATGAGCAAGACATTCTTGAATAGTTATCCATGTTATTGCAGTTCCTTTTGTTGCAATCAAAGATTTTATGTGAATTTGAAACAGAAAAAAAATATATTTAATTTTACAAGATGAAAAGAGTTCTATGGTATATACTATTGATTAACATAAATACACGACAAGTAATTACAGGATAATTAACTCATAATCAACACATTCAATTGTGTAATTTTAATTTATTGTAAGTTAAATATCTCTTAAACATAATAAATTCATTAAAAATGATTAACTAGCTCAGCTAGCGATCATGTCTGGCACACAGTATTTCTACTTAAGCTGAATGTGATATATATGGGTAAAAGTAATTAAAATTCTGATGGCAGAGTTCATCGTAATGTAATGCATTGAATCAATATCAGAGACAATGTACACTGTTTTCCATCATTGGCTAAAATGCTGTGATTAAGTATAATCTAGATCACACTGCAGGGTTTGAGTGATATGGCCTGCATGGAAGTAAACAGATTTTTTATTTTGATGTTTGAATTGTAATTTAATCTTCAAACACTGGGTAATTTCACTTTGAATGACAGGGATCAACAATATTTTGGTTTATTTTGATCTTTTAAAAATACTATTTTATTTTTCACATGAATAATTTTATGCATGGAAAAGAAATAAAAAGATTTGTACTTGCACATTGGCAAGTAAAACAGTTTCTTTAAACCACATCTAATCACCAAAAAATTCTGAAAGAGGTTGCACCTAGGGTGTGGAATATGTGAAGGGTAAAAACCATATAAAGTTATGAATATTCTTCTTTATTTCTTTAATTATTGCACTATATTTTTTTTACTTATGGTTAATACTTTTATTGACACTTTTCTTATAAAATTATAGTCTATTGAAATGAATGGATAATTATTTCACATCATGATGCAACATGTGCAGATATGAGATGCAAATGAAACTAAGAGAAAATCAAGAAGTTTTGAATGATTTTAACTACTAATCCAATGTCATCTACACATGGTGCAGCAATACTTATTATCCATTGTGTTTCTTGTACAGCTAGAATGTTACATCCACATATACACAAACAAAGAGTGGTCATGCAAGGCTGTACATTTGTGTATATACACTGGTCATCAACATTTAACTGTATAAAAATGGTTATTTTATCAGCACTCTTGACCCTTCAAACTCTCCATTCCATGCATGACTCTAGACATGATTTCAAAATCAAAACCTAATAATGGCATGCTTTAGCTTCATGAGATCTATTTTAAACATCTGTCATTCTCTATTATTATCCTATCAGCAGGTTTATAAACAGGTGGCTTTTTGAGAATTTTTGAGATGCCTTGACAAAAATCTCATGGCTTTTGTAACTGATAGCTATCTGGTTTTTAGCACTGTTAATTAACAGTTTTATATATTAGATAGGTGTTTCAGTAGGAATGCTTAAAGTGAGATAACCATTACTGCAAGTCTTTCTGCAAGTCAACTACTTCATCTTTGGAATCTACTATTGAATCAAAAGGATTGCTCAAAGATGACTCAGCTGTCAACAAGCCACAAGCAATTTTGTCTTCATCAGTCATAAACTGTGGATCAATAGCACTGTACCGTGTACCCATGAACTGACGAAGATGAATCTACAAAAAAAAATTGACTATCAATAATTAGGAAGAAAGCTAGGCATCTGAGCTGGATGTACCAAATTCCTAACCTATTGTTTTGAAGGGAAATAAACATTTGTGGCAGCTGGGTCTTTCAATACCTTTTTTACAAAGTGATTGATTGGAGGTAAGGATATGTATCAGGTCACAAACTAGTATCTACACACGCGCGAGGGTTAGTTAAATTAATGGTAAACTAGCTACTGTATACCATAACAAAATATATTGTTATTAAATTTTGCCCTGCAAGATTGTTATTGTTAAATAGCTTAACAGGCTTCGAATTAAATTTTTATTTTGGTAATTCACAGAAAATTGGTGTGGTTCAATTCAAATTGTTTTGTAGAATCCAAATGCCTCAAATAATTCTATAAATAAGAATGAAAAACATTTTATTTCTGATAATTGGAAATATGTTTTTGTGTTCAAAGTATGAAGCTAAATGTGTTTATTCATGTTCAAATGACAGCTTTCTTTAAAATGATTAATGATGAGGAAACGAACAAATAATTTAGCAAGGAACAAAAGGAAAAACATACAGTGAAGCAACCGGGTGAATGTCTAAAGGATGTATTGTCTGTCCTAAAAGAAGAAAAAAACATGTTTGGGGGAGGGGGAGGAAGAGATTACCTGCAGGTAGAGATTGACATCAGCACTTCTACACAAGTAAGGGAAGTTGCCACCTGACTTTAGGTGTGCTCTCTTTGCATGGGGGTAACACTTGTATAGTTCATCTTTGACAGGCTGAGACAGAGCACAGTCATCAAACACCTGTGAACACAAACAAATAAATAGGATAATCAAGATATATCTACTGAGTATGGATATTATAATATAATGATAACATGTATTTACTGTACTGACAGCTACAAACTTTCTTCAAATCAAGTCCACTCTTGACCCCAGAGCCCTGCCATTCTTACTGCACATGCTCAACGAAATGCCAGAGACTCTGGGAAACCCTAGAATTTCAAGAGCTTTGATTGGTCAAAATATTTGTCCCGATAGTTGATTGAAAACCCGCTCTAGCAATTACAAGAGCCCTTGCAATAATTCATAAGAATTGCCTTGATAGTTGATAAAATGGTAGTGCTGCTGTAAAGCAATAAAAACTTTTTTTGGGGGGAGTAAAATAAAAAACTGTTTATTTACGGAGCGCGCACTCTATCCATAATTCAAATTTGAGCATGCTCATGCTGTGGTAGATTTGGAACATGCGCATTATGCCCAATCGCCACAATCTGGCTAACGAGTGCTAGGGTTTCCCAGAGTCTCTGACATTTTGTCGAACATGTGCAGTAAGAATGGCAGGGCGAGAGTGAATCAAGTCTTGCAAGTACCACAGGTAGCCCAACAGCAACTAGAAAATGCATACCACACAATGTTATCTTTATAATCACTTACATCTATGATAGTAATTGCTATATTTTGTAGTTTTTGTGGTTCCACATAGGAGTCTACACAATTTAAGGTGAGTCGTGAGGCAAGTTCATTCCTCCCCATGTTTTCCAGCTGTCACAAAACAAGAAAAGATAGATACATGGTAAAAACACTGGTACAAGATTCTATTTTAACTATCTGATAATATCTAGTAATAAAGTAGTAGTAGACTAGAACATATAAAGCTATTAATTCTTACCCTTTCAACCATAAAATCAATAGAGTCAGCTATGTCTTCATCAACAATATCAACATTGAAGTTGTTCATTATCATCTTTTTCAGAAGAAAGGCTGGCAAAACCCAGAACCTACAAAAACAATGTTGATGGTCACATTACAAGTCAAAAAAGTGATTTTTAGGATTTATCAATGTTTAACTTTCTAATCTTTTCTTACGATGATGACACTGTTGTCTGTTGGAAGACTGAAGTATCAGAGAATGAATTGCAAAGAACCAAAGAGTTAATACGAGGACTCAGTGACGTCATCTCACAAAATTTTTGGGCAAGAAATCCACCAAGTGATGCTCCAAATACATGGACCTTGTAACAAGAAAGAAAAACAGTTATGAGATCAAGTATGAACAAGCTAATTCACTACTAACAATGAGGATTTTGAAAATTAAGTATGAGTGACTGTTAAATATTTACTTTGTCAAGTTGTAAATGATCTAAAAGTTTCTTGAATCCTTCAACCCATTCTGTGTATGTCCAATAAACTGGGTATTCAAGCTACAAGATAAACACAATCAAGGCATTTCATGTTACAGTTTTAACAAAAGGAAAAAAATGTCCAATTATCTACTAGAGACAATACGATATTGTCTTTGATATATACCAGGGGCATATCTATGGGGTCTAGGACCCCCTCCCCCTTTGTAGAAAAGGATTGATAAATATTTACTAATGATTTATGATTTATATAGCACCCTTAAATGGATATAATCAAAGGCCCTTTACAATCATGAGAGGTAGTATATAGTATGAGGTGTAGGCACTGAGGATTGTCACTGCCAGGGTTTCTTTACGTCCTCAGTGGTTCTTTTACATCCTTCTGATGTTAGTTAGTGATATAGTGTGGAGAGAACTGGCTGCTATTTAAAGTGGTCATCCAAGCCACTTGAAAGTCTAACCTTTTGTAGATGTAATTACAAAGACACACTTTCTCCTCAGTTACTCTAAGACCCTGAGGGTTGGTCCGGTCAGAACTTGGACTACGATCTCCTGCATGAAAGTCTGGTGCTCCACCAATTGAGCCAATCGGGCAGCTCTGATTGTAATGTCCAGAAGCATCTCCTGAACAGTCAAACTAGCAAAAACTGGCTGGTTGCCCAAGAAAAATTCCCTTCTTTGGTTCAGCTTTGGCATATCAAGGGACAAACGAAATGGTGGCAGATATGTGCACCTCCCTTTGGAAAATCCTGGATACGCCCCTGAATCAGGGCTTTCAGAATAAGCTGGCAGCTGCTTCGAAGTTACCAACAGCTAATTTTTTTCTATAGAAAAATTATTGGATCACCAAAAGCAAATTCAGAGTTTTGATGATATACTCCAAAATATTCTGAAAGCCCTGCGAATACATTTCCTTGACTAAATGGGACGTCAGAAACAGCATAAAATTAACTTACAGAAATGACCCTATAACCAAGACTTGATAAGGTTAATATTTGTTTGAAGAACACATCTGATGTACCACTTGCTGGAGGAAGACAAATGAGAGGACATCGCACAGACTTTGGTCCAGCATCATAAATCAGCCATTCTTTTTCACCAGATGAATCAACAATAACCTGTAAAATAATTTTTATTAATCACTTATTTATACTGCAATTTAGGTTGTTTGAATTTCCAGTAATGATCCTGCCCTGGTCATTACATACACAAGGTCAGGATGACTCGCAGATTTGCATATAATTTGTCCTATGATACCTTATATCTTTTAGAGCAGCTTAAAGTTGTCTTCTACATTAAGATAGTGAGACAACAAGTTATGGTTTTTTTAGTGATAGTTGTTAGGAACTCCATGAAGACGATATTAAGCTTAATTAAGGCATGTATACTTGTCACATAGATATCCCATAGACTTTAGACTTCAGACTTTGTTTTGTTCTCACACATAAATTATAATTGCAGTTTAAACTATATATTGAATTGGTTTAAGACATATAAAATGAAATGCGTTCTACTTATATTTAAACATAGAAACACAGTGTAGCTTACCCTTTTTAATGGTACAGTACTCCTGAAACTCAAGTATTCTTGTGAACGACTAATGGCAGACGACTCAGCCATCTTCGTTGCAGCCAAACTTATTCTTGGGAACAATGTAGCAAAAAACAAGACAGAAAATCAACAGATCACTTCAAAATCGAAAAAACTTTCAATATAACGTCTTTACAATTACATTGTTAATGTTTTAGAGAAAACATTAAGGTTTTATGAAACTACTTAGTTCCGGTTTCTTGACTGATCTCGTGAAAAACAAGAAAATCGAGGAAGCCTATGAACTAGTACCCAGTGGCTCTCCCCTTCTTTTTCCACCTACCCCACCCCCCTTGGTAATAGATTAAAACACGAGGAGGGAGGGAGGGAGGTTTGTGTTCAACAGCTTTTTGCATTCTGTTCAGTAGTACAACACAGATATTGACAAAAGCATGAAAGAAGTGTGAAGAGAAGGCTTCTCACACTTCTCAAATGTTTTTGACACACTTCCTTAGTATAGTGCTGTATTCATGAATGGAGCGGGTGTTTTACTACATCAATGTAAGTCCCGGGGGGGGGGGGGGTGGGGGTATTCAGGCAAGGGGTGGGGGTATTCGGGCAAGGGGTGGGTATTCAGCCAAGGGGTGGGGTATTAGGACAAGGGGTGGGGTATTCGGGCAATGGGTAATGATTTGAAAAAAATTAAAATGCCCCAGGGTTTGGAAGCAGTTGTCAATCCAATTGCACTAAATAACACCACCAAATGGAAGAGTTATTGTCATACATTTACTATAGAGTAAGCTTTTTTAAACGATCAATCTCCTGACCCAATGGCACATTTTTGCTATCAAATCCCAACCCCTTGCCCAAATACCCCCCCCCCCCATGTAGTTGCAGCTTAACAACGTCGTAGTTGTAACGACAAAACTTATGTCTCTTAACTTTCCTGTTTCTCACTCAAGTGATAAGCATAGTAAAGAAATCCCCAATGACTGAAGTTGATGATCATTAGTAATGGACAAACACTGGCAGGGTTTCTTTACGTCCTCAGTGGTTCTTTTATGCCCCTCTGGTACAGGGTGACATAATGTGGAGAGATAGGACTGACCCTGTCCTCCAGCACCTTGTACTAAGTTATTTTATTATCAGGAATATTAAACGTGTATATCGTCGATACACAAGTTTTATTACCAAGACTAGTCTGTTCAGCAATGAACACATGAACAGGAACCCAAAGCATGGGACATGTATAATATTACATGTTTGTCTGGCCAGGACTTGGAACTACTTGTACTCCCACATGGAAGTTTGATGCTCAACTATCTGTGACAACTGGGTGCCATGGTTCTAGATAATACAACAGCCTCTGAAATCATGCCGTATAACACTGAAACATCTTTATTACAAAGATAAACACAGTAATATTGGAAAATGGTAAAAATATATTAATCATTAAATATTATAATCACTTCTAAACACTTTATTAAATAAACAATCACTAATCGATTGTGAAGTTTACCAGAAACCCACTACCTTACTATAGAAACTTCCTTTCATGAGTAACATGTATACATTCATCACTTCCCATACATCCGTTCACTGGTCAAACACAAAGTCCACTACCTTGCTTCAGTATAACATCTTCGACAGTTGCCACCCCATAGCCAATCACACAGCAAGCAAATTTATTTTGACAGATCCCCCATTTACAAGTTGAACCAAACTCAGTCACAATGTTATCCAAAGAAAATAACTCTGATTAACTAAAAGATAAAGAAGCTGAACCGTGTGGCCAGAATACCAGCTGTTTTGTGCGCAGACTGCAAGTTATACAAGCGACAAGACTTGCTACAAGTAAGGTAGTAGAATATCTAATAAAATCAATAAGTACTAATGTTGAAAAAAGATAAATAATTGGTATCTCTAGTTCATTTTATATGGCATGATATGTTGGATTATGGTTATACATTTTATATATTAAACAATTTGGCTTTGAATAAATTATATTACTATCGTTTTTTATAAAATAAGAAGTCACTCCTATACACCAGGACATGAACACAATGGTGTGAACACTGTCACCAGTGCTACTAACAATAACTGCCATGCAAAAATAAACCTTATATTACCCATCATGTTCATGCCTTAGCTGGTATATCATTATAGAGGGCACAAGAATTCTGGGTGCGTATCTGCCAATAACAGAGGGATGAATTACTAAACACTACAACTAGCTACTTTACATGCCCTCTGTATCATAGACTTGTACCCAGCTGCATGGGGTCTAGTCAAATTCAAAATCAATTTCACTTGTGTTTTCAAAGTTTTCAACTAGCTCTTGTCGCTTCAACACCTTTCAATTAAGGAAAACTTTAAAAACATGAAAAATAAGTCCTAATTTTACAAAATATCACATGCTTTGATCCCCTACATGTATTTTACATCAGGGTGACTTGGATATGAGTAGGAGGTAATGAATGCAAGGGGGTTCAGGGTTCATACAAAACATGGAAAACAATAATCCACAACACTTTATCAAATTCCATGACCTCGTGCAACTGTCATTAATTTAGAATAGCTGCAGTAATAATAAAAGTATGTTATTTTTAAACATTCCACGGTGGAAAAATATATTTTGCAAAAATTTTAATTCCACAAAATTTGAATCAGGATTATTCCAGGCCTGGAATAAAAATGTCAAACTCCACAAATTTTCCATGACTGTATGAACCCTGGGATTGATATATATATATATTAATAATATTACATGTAACTACTTGTATACGTAAAATTAATTACTATCAAATTAGTAATAATAATTATAATAAAGTAACATAATAAATTTGATCATAAAGACTAATGATAGAAGACTAAGCCTTCCTTCACTAGATCTGAAGATGTTGTCGTCATGACAACAAAACGTAAAGTTCACAAAAAATACTTCTCCAGTGCAATGGTAGCACCTTGGTCAATAACTTGGACAGAGAAATAAGTAATACATGTAGCAAGACCATTAACTAGGTGTTTTTGACCATGTGTCAGATCTTTGAGAAAAACAATTGTTTAAGTTTCAACCATGCTCTGATGTAGTTAATATATATCATTGTCAGTTCTATTTTCTCTGTTAAAGTGAAATTAATATGCAATATGTTATTAGTACGGTATATCAAGAAATTAGTTAAACACCCTAGTTGCACCAATTACTATCATTTCTTATTTAGGTTCTTGGGATCAATTTCAACCTCATTAACTGAAGATTGCCACAAAAATTTTGAGCAAAAATTTATGGTAAAATATACCAAAGATTCAGTAAACAAAAGACTTCTGTTGGTACTGCTAACCATCAAATTACTAGCTGCAGAAATCACATGGAATTATAGAATTCTGCTCATGAAACATCTAGCAGACTCAGGTTTAACATCTAAGAATTCACCAATCTAAATCTCCCCATAGAATTCCCTGTAGTAGAGCAAGCAGAATAAAGTTGTGAAGGAATTAACTAATTCAGTTGGCATAGAAACCATCCATCAACTCTTTGTACATCTTGGCAACTATTGGCCTTCTGAGCTTTAAGGTTGGACCTAAAATAACAAGGACACATAAAAATAGATTATTAATAACTAAAAATAATAATATTAGTGGTTCTGAATCCACAATCAGCTTTTGTTTATGAAAACAAAGCAAAACAATACAAAACAAAATTTAATTGCATGCATAATTTTACAGCTGCATTGAAAAACCTGATATAGTCAGGCTGCCTACTAATAACCTCCATACGTATACCTATGTACCGCATTAGGTTGCTATCAACAGATGTCATTTTACTAGCTGAATGGCAAGTTTCATAATAGAAATGTGACTTAACTGAAGGCTAGTAATGACATTCATACAGATAATTTAAAGCAACTAATATGAATTTAAAATATTAGCGGAGCTCCTGCGCGGGCCAAAGCGGAGCAATGGTAACCCATCGAGTTGATTTTTCATGGCTTGATTACGTCATCACCTTGTCCATACATACATACATACATACATACATACATACGTCCGTCCATGTACCACTTTGCACAGGGTTCCTGCACGCTTTGCTTACTCACAAATGCACAGAAAAATTGCAATAATGTAGTCAAAGATGGATCAAGAAGTATTTTTTCTTATTTTTGCAATGCGAAAAATACATTTAATCGAAGTCATGTCTGTCTTAAAGTGAACAAAAACAATTTTTCGACTTTAGCGACTTGCTAAAGAAGATTTAGCGAGGGAAGATTCTTAATCTTACGATGAAGTTTCGTGACTGAAACTTCAGTGAGAGAAAAAGTGGCCTGTAGACCAGAAAAACCTGATTATACTGCAAGAATAATATTTCAGTTCCGTAGAAAACACTTCATAGAAGGTAAATTAATTAATGTTAACTTAGTCTAATATTTTGTAAAAAATCGACAAAAAATGTGTAAACTAGCCGTAGAAAGTCTCGACAAGCCAAGGACGTTGATTCGGCAAACATTGTCAGAAAATCTAGCATAGTTTGTCGTTTTTGCTGCATTTTACATTTTTATCATCATTTTTTTCATTACTTGTGAACCAGAAAAGCGATATTTGAAGCTTTGAAGTTTTGTTTTTGATCCCATTTCAAGAATAAAGGCTAAGACTTAGTAAAAAGACTTTAGCTTAGTTCTTTGAAAAAATATATTTGACGGCCAGCGAGCCTCACGCGAGGAATTCTGATGTCTAAACAAGATTCCATATTTCATGATCATATGGATATTTTGACATTTTTATAGATAAGTTATTTCCTGTTGAATGAAATAAGAAAAAGGAATACATATTACACCAAGTATTCGCTATTTATCGGGCTTTTCCAGCTATTATTATTACACAATCGCAAAAATGATGAGCTTGTTTTTTTTTATGGATAAGCTTGTTTTTGTAAGATATTTCGCTCGATAATAAAGTTAAGAATAAATCTGAAAAAAACTTTTCAAAGACCAATAATTACTAACAAAGAAAATTATTATCTTGCATTAATGAATATGTCTCTTGTTGCATGTGAAGTTCAAGTGAATGTAAGCTTAAGCTTATCAGTAATATTTTTCAACAAATTTCAGTGTGAGTTCACTTTCCACCCAAAAAAATCTTATAACTTTACATTTGCTGAACAAAATCCTTTGTTCTATACATATATGTGTTCATATATTCTATAATTTATAATTTTTTTTTATCGAATTGAAACGTTTTCTAATGCTTTTGAAGGCTTAAAATAATGGTTTTTCTTTCAGTTTTTTCTTCTGGGTTCTGGTAAAGAAGTGGTCACGCTGTAACCGGCGTTATGCCGCGTCACACAATTGTCACGTTTTTAGCACTATATATACTATTTATGGGAGCTCCGCTTTTAGGCAGTGCCTAAATCTATATATTAATGTGACTACCAACAAGTCACCTCAGTGTTGGTAATATTTATCAGTGAATATTTACCTCACTTCTTGAAGACTCACAGCTCAGTAAATATTCACTGATTAAATCACCTCAACTTTAGTGACTAATTGTTAGATTGTCATTCAACTTACCTAACTCTCCCCCGGGAATAGAAAAATCCTTCTCCAAAATGTGCCACTTTTGTACCTGAAAAAAGATTTATAGTCATCAGTCAACATTACCGTTCATAGTTACAGTTATCTAACTCACTTTATTACACATTTAGGGTCGATATCCATGAAATAAAGCTGTGAATAAAAACCATATCAGTGAAGTGATACGATATCACTTCACGTCAAACTGTCCAATAAAATCTCGCGATATATAATAATATATAATCGACGCTAAATGTGTAATAAACAAATTATTACATGATAAGAGCTGATACCATTATTATTCACTCGTTTTCCGTATCATATCGCTCACTCGCTCGCACACTAGCTTGTTCGTGATATGATACAGGAAACATGTGAATAAAAATGATATCAGGCTCTTAATAATTATGTGATAATCTCTATATACTTTTTGTGCTCGTGATGGTGCCTGTTCGTTAGCACGGTTCACTCCTTCTTGTATAGCTTTCATTATCTTTTCATCTTTTGTTGATATTATCTCAGACACTGTTTTTGCTTCACTTCCAATGGACTTGCAAAACTCAAGTGCTGATTGGTTCAGATTATCTGATGGTTCTCCTGAGTTTGGGTCAATATCAACCTAAAGAGTTATAATAAGATGAATATTAAGTGATAGTGTAATTATTAATACCGGTGGACTATAAGTTAGAACATAACTTCAGTACCTTTAGAGTCAAAAGACAACTCAGAAATTTTCTCTTGTCTCCTATCACCATAACATTGCTTATGAATGGCAATTCTTTTTTAATGTTATCTTCCAATAAGACTGGTGCAACATTTTCACCTCCTGCTGTAATGATCAGTTCTGCAAGAACAAAATCCAAATAGTTCTAAGCCATAGTTCCAATTCATTCATTCAACAGGGTCCAGCATCACAAAAATAATATTGAAAAAAACGTTTGCAAAACCCCAAAATGTATAACTCATTTAGCACTGCAATGATAATATTAATACACTGTCAGGTTAAAGACCTGAGGCCTTATGTGCCACGAGGCACAGAGGAATAGGTAACATGTAACAATTAAAAATGGATGTATTGGGAAATCGTTTTCCATTACTGGTATATTCCTATTTTGCAATTCAAAACTGTCAGAGGTGACAATAAGAAAGAGTAAGATAATGGACCAAATACCTTTTATCCTGCCAGTGATGTACAACTGCTGATTCTGACAGAAAGAAAAAGGAAACAAGTTAACACCTGGTATTAGTAAACAGTGTTGAATGCTGATTACTGAATAAAGAACAATTTTTCACCTTAATAAGACATCCTAACCCTGTAATGCAGTAATGCTGTTTTAAACATCAAATACAAACCTTGTCAATTTTGGCCACATCTCCTGAGTGTAACCAACCCTCTTCATCAAGACTCTCTTTTGTTTTCTCTTCATTGTTTAAATACCCCATGAAAACATGCCGTCCTTTGATGCACAGCTAAATTATAAAACAACCAGGAAATTACTGTCAATGGAGTAGTAAGGATGTATTTCTGAATGGAATTGGAATTGGATAAATTTTTGCTGGGAATTCAGATCAAGGCAGCATTGGATATAGGGGTGTGGTGGAGTGAAGAAAGTACTGAATTACTAAACAATTATCACAACAATGCTTTCCAACCTCTCCACATCCATCCTCATCTGGGTTAAGAATTTTTTGTTGACAAGCAGGTAATGGTATCCCACAGCTACCAGAGATGATGCGACCAGGTATTGACACAGTGTGAGGTCCAGAGCATTCGCTCATACCATACAACTCATACAATGGAATGTTGATGCTTTGGAAATACTGTAGAGTTTCCATGGTAACAGGTGCAGCACCAACAAATTGGAGTCGACAGCGGTCAAGACCAAGAGCAATCTTAATCTGTAATCAAATATATTATCTTATTATGGGTTACATGACAGATGTGTTAGTAAAATAAGAAGTTTTACTTCAATCAGATAAATAGTTTAGGAGAACTGCACTGAAAACCATTTTTTGTGATCACTTCTGGTCTCTTCATGCGATTTCACTACATTAAAAAAAAACACTAAAATTCACAACATTCCTTTTGCATTACTTAATTTTATTGATTTTTACATTATTTTCATTATTTTGAGCAATATTTTATACCCTATATTGCAAGGCTAATATCTCCAATGGTACATCAATTCACATAAATTAACTACTACAGGGGCAAAGAGCAATGTTTTCTCTTTACTTTTATCAATAAAATTTTGGGGCACTCGAAAAATTCGAATTTTGGCAAGATGAAATGCAACCCCTATTGACCCAAAAAATAACAACAACTTGAGTCATAAGCGGTTAGGCTTTATTTGTCCACAGAACACCTTCACCAATCTTTTCAATTTAATGTAGAACTAATACCTACCTTTTTCAACACCAGTGAGTTTGCAAGGGTCCACCCAAAAGGTACAGCTCTCCTATTTAATGAAAAAAATGTAAATGTACATGTCAGTAATCTTACAATTATTTATTAGTGATAATTAACAAATAGAAAATGTTTGCCGTGTTTACATAGCCTGATATAAACACGAGGGAAGTTTGGGAGAAGTCGAGAGCTGTTGTGTAAAACCGAGCCGCAGGCAAGGTTTACACAGAGCTCAAGACTTCTCCTAAACTTTCCCAAGTATAACGTTTTCTATTTGTTTTATAAAATATCGAAATTGCCGTGTTTACATAGCCTCATGTAAACACAGCTATCAGCCAATCAGAGCACGCGTTATATCTGAACTATTTTATAACAAATAATATAACATTGGAATTCAATTTACTGCATACCCTTGTTCAATATTCTGGTTGCCTTGAAGTCCAACTCCCTTTGCCCAATTTGCTATTTTCCTTTTAACCCCTGTGACTCTAGCACCGATCCCTAGCAACTTTTCCATCATCTTTTCCCAGACTCTACAAAACAAACAATAAAAATATGGCATGCCAAGTTTTAGTTCTTCTTCTTCTGAAATTTCCTGCATTGTTCATGGAATGAAACTACAGTACCTAATTTCTCTCATCTTCAAGTTAAGTAAAGTTTTCACTTTAAACACATGATTTTGTGATGATATATACAAACCTCGGCACTCCTAGAATCAAGGTTGGTCTTGTTTCTTTGAGTGTTTGGACAAGTGTACCCTGATAAAGACATTAGAATACAAAATAATAATTAAACTTGTATTTCGTTATTTCTTATAAAACTCATGAATAATTAATGAGGAAAACACAATAGAAATCATTGTCCGTGGAGGAGGTTGTATATCTGATATAAAATCGTCCTGATTTGCATAAACTTTAACTCCAATTTTCTCAGCCAAATTCAATTTTATCTTTAAAATTTTAGTAGAACTTGAAAGTATACACCTAGACCTTTCATAAGTAATATACAATATTCATTTCCGTGTTGTATCAGATATACAATCACTCGCCTTCGGCTCATGGTTGTATATCTGATACAACACGGCCACTCATATTGTATATATTACTTGAAAAAGTAATGAAGCCTTTGGTCCAATTGGAGGGGCCATACACATCACGTGTATGAACCTTTATACCCCATAAAGTCTTACCTCATTAGTATTCTTTATATAAAGACTACTAATGAAGATGGGTACTTTATATAAAGTTCTCATTCTTATTAGAATTCTTTATATAAAATTCTTATACTAATGATGATAGCTTTATCAGAGATAAAGGTACCTCCAAGTTTAGATGAAGACTTAGGGCCTCATCAAAGTCAGTCTCACATATGATCACCGACGACCCAAGAAATCTAGTTGACTAGCAATCCTGTCTCGAGATTGGCATACTATCTACAAAATATTGGAGTTGGGCTGACTGCACATGACAGTGATGTATAAACCTTGACTGTGCATGACAGTTACTTACAAACTTCTATCGATGTATAAAAGTTCCTGTTTGTGACGTGTATGGTCACTCTAATTCGACCAAAGGTTTGTGAATTATTCTGGCAATTATACTGGCTATGCCTCATGCTTTTAAACCTGACAAAACACTCCTACTCATTCATTAAACAGTTGTGACAATATATATAAACAATAAATAACATTTAGTGCATGGCAATGTACCTTAAGAGCATCTGGCTGAGCAAACCAAACTGAACCTTTACAATACATCGGCATCATGATATCTGTTTGCTGTTAGATGACAAGACATTTAGTGGTGAACAACAGACACCTCAACATGTTATAAATATATTATATTGTATAGTTAACTAACCTGCGCAGCAATGTGACTTAGTGGAAGATAACTGACCACATGTTCCTCTCCTTTTTGACCAGCCTCTACATGTTTACATGCCATCTTTGCTGTCCATGTCATCTGATCATACAAAATAAACAGTTATTAATAACACATTCTTTAGACCAAATGCCAATATGGCCGCCATTGACTTTCAGAAATAAAAACCTAATCTTAAAGGGGCACTTGGATGAAAATCGATGAAAATTGGAAATGCCTTGAAACTTGGTTAAACTTATCTATATGGCCCCAATAGTAGCCAAGCAACATATTTTCTTTACAGTCAAAATTTGCAAATAAAAATTATATATTTTTTTCAGCGTCTAAATTGTGAGTAAATGACGTCATTTACTCAACCCTATTGTTCTTTTAGTTTTTAAACCAAAATTTCTAAACTGCGAGTGGCTTCCAGGCTAAAATTTTTGCCAATCTGGTTTTTGGAATCATGATTGAGTCATATTATTCTTAAATACTTGAACTATTCGGACTTTCAAAATATGGGGCGTTTTCATCCAAGTGCCCCTTTAACAAATAAGCACCACCATCAGAAAGAGCAAGCAGAGATATGAATTTTTGGAAAGTTTTATTGCTATAAATAGAATTAATAAATATAAATACAAAAAGTGAAGCTATTTGGAATCAAAATTACAGAGATTCGTATATGTTCAGTGAACTTTTTCCTTGCTAGCCTCGTGGTGTTTTTCACATCATTCAAAATTCTCATAACTTCTCAAGAATTTTAAATTTTTGTCTGAAACTTTCTAACTTTGTTGGTGTCATTCTAATCTATAATTTTAATGTAGTGGTCAACTAAAATATGAATTTAAAAAATTATGATAATGAAGTAGTGGCCATAATAGCATTTGGTCAATAATATACAATGTCTAATTGATCACTTTAATGACTGACTAGGCTAACAAAAGATAGAATTACTAATGTTACTCAAGTGATCATGTGATAACATTACTAACAATACTCACGTTATCATGTGATAACATAACTCCTTTTGGGCTGCCTGTGGTTCCACTCTGTAAGACAGGAACAGTGTGATTTAAAGAAGCAATTTCAATGCATAAATGATAAATATTTTAAGCTATATATCAGCTAGTACATTTTTATCATGATAGAATAAAGAAAGAAGCAAATTAGTGTTTGACATTTCTTACAGTGTAGATAAGGGTACAACATTTGTTTGGTTTGAGTCCATTGATTATATCTTGCAATGTAGCCTCGCTGATGTCCTTTCCTGCTTCTAAGAATTCATTCCACTATAAAACAACAAACAGAGAACTGAGTTAATATATCAGTTGACTACAAGTGTCAGAGATGAGAAATATGAACACCAAGGTGAATTAGGGTTTGTATTCTTTTATGTAACTTAAGCAATGTAACATAATAGTATTTATACTTATTGTCTTTCTAATATGGCAAATCTCCATCACAAGTGCCTGATAGAACAATACTACAAATCAAACTGGATGTCAGTAACAAGATGCTAACTCACATCATATACATTGGGTCTCCTCTCTTCAACTGTACCAGTATATTGTACCACTGCTTTCAAGTGAGGAAGTTTGTCCCATACCTAAATAAATGAAACCACAATTACTGTAACATACAAGAGATAAATGGCCAGGGCAAAGAGAATGTCAGTCCATAACTCACCTTCAGTATCTTATCAAGCTGGGTTTTGTTTTCAACAACAATAACATTACACTTGGAGTCACTAGCAACAAAGTGACAGGCCTCAGGAGAACTGGTTGTATAGATGCCTACAGCAAGACCACTGAAAAAAGCAATGAAATCATTATCTCTATGATACTTCTAACTAAAGACAAAAACTACTCTTTGAGTTGTGATAACCATTAGCCATATGAGGACAAAGAATATTCCAGTTTGAAGCAAAAGGCCTTTAAAAACGAAGTATTGGCATGCTCTTTATCAAGTTGATGCATGCAAAATACTGGTACTAAAATACTGTATAAATTCATATAAGCAGTAACACATTATCACTGAGGGAGAGAGTTTTTTTTGTCATAAAGATTCAATACTGGCAGTGCTCCAGTAACTGTCAAGTCCTTAGTAGCTTTGAATATAACAACAACCAGAAGAATTCTACTAATTGTCTGATTAAGCAACGCACCCTGCACATATAGCACCTAGATCAGATATCAGCCATTCAGGTGAATTAAACCCAACAATACCAACACCATGATAGGGTTCCAGACCAAGCTGCAGATAAAACAAAACAAACTTGTTAAAACAATCTTACAAACACAATAAGTATTAATCAATTCTCTCTTGTACATGTATCAGAACCAATCAACATGAGGCTTAGAAATCATTGTGATTTAGTTGTAAAAGATCTTGTAACATTTTTTGTAAGAAGGAATGGAAAGTATGTGTCTTACCTAACAAGGTCATATATACTAGTTATACAACAGTTTCGAGTGGCATAACCGTTGAATATCCCACGAGTCACTTGTAGTTTCTAGTATACCCACAAGCCTTTAGGCGAGTATGTAAACAAAGAAAATACAAGTGATGAGTGGGATATTCCATGGTATACCATGAGAAACCATTGTATAACTATTTTATCCCACACCATGGAAAATACAAATGCGTAGATCCAAGGCACAGTGCTTGATGGGAAGGAAGAGTGAAATACCTAGAATATGCAATGGCTTTTCTGCTTTCTGATTGGCTATATTTTCTACAGTGTGGGATAAATACTAGTTATACAATGGTTTCAAGTGGCATACCGTGGAATATCCCACGAATCACTTGTAGTTTCTAGTATACACACGAGCCTTTAGGCAAGAGTGTATACAAAGAAAATACAAAGTGAGGAGTGGGATATCCATGGTATTCCACGAAAAACCATTGTATAACCAATTTTTATTATATGAAATAGAGTGTGATATTGAGTGACATGAAAATGATAAAATTGATATCCCCACTCCCACCAGTGGCCAGTGGGGATACGATTTTTATCAACACTTGTGGTGTCAAATTTCAACTTTTTGCTCAGCTTCTCAAATTTGCCATTATTTTCCATTGAAGATTTCATATAATAAACAGAACATTACATGGCCACTTGGAGATACAAATTTTATCTTCTTGTGCTGATATTATCTCTCACTCGTTCACTGCGATCACTTGTGAGAGATAATATCAACACTCGAAGATAAAATTTGTGTCTCCGCGCAACCATGTAATATCCTCTATATATAAGATATAAAAAATGTTAACTTGGCCCCACAATATGAAAAAGACTGCAGGTTTGGGCTTGTTTTACACAACTCATAACAACAAAAACACTGTTGATATACAGCTATTTCAGTATATTTACTTTTCATTTCAAATTAATGAGACCCACGATGCCCTTAGGTCTTGGAATGCACTAATCAGTATTCAGTATTCAACATTTTTTAAAATAGCTGTAAACAATGGAAGACTTGTGTAGTAAATATGTTCAAGATAATAGATGCTAAGATCACATGACTGGGCTAACAATAGATAGTATATTAGCTATTACGTGTAACATTCTATATAATCAATATCGTCTCCAAGTACCACTAAAAATAATGATTCGAGCCTATTCAATATTCATGCAGTTAAATATGACAATCATGTCCTTTATTGGTCACGAACAGCTAACCATCAAGCAGGCTACTCAACAATTACGTAGTTGTAGAGAAGCAATTTAAATAACAAACAAAACATCACATAAAAAAGAACACGTGGAAAGCTGTGGCTAAAAAAACAATATTATATCTAAAATTAATACTAGTAAAACTAAAATTGATGAACAGTATTTTTAAGGTTCAGTAGGCCTATATTACCTTTAAAAGTTTGAAGGACAATCATCAGATCTCTATTAATCTCTTACCACTAACATATATACAGTACATGGTGTACTAATACTAAAGGTACTACCCAGAGGGATCTAGTAGAAACAGTTTTGATTCTTTTCATTTTTACTTTCCAATATATAAGCTTACCTTGATAAAGGACTTGGCAGCAGATCTAACTTCCTCATAATATTCAGAGTAAGTCCAATTTCGCCATTTTCCATCTCTCTTCACCCCAAGTGCGATTCTGTTTGCGGCCAATTTAACAGTGTTTTCCAGCAATCGAATGACTGTGGTTGGAGTTAGTTTAGTATTTTCATCATCTCCTATTCTTATCTTGATAGCTGAGTCAGCCTTCGTAGTCCAAAGTGAATCGGCCGATTCCAACTGGATTGGTGATTCATCATTGGCGCCATCTTTGATAGTGGTTTGTTGTCTATCGTTATTTTCCTGGTAACTGGAACCATTGTGGATCCCATTGCCGTTAGTTTGTGGTTCTTTCTGAGGATAACTACCAATTCCATTTTCTCCTTTGTGTTGAATTGGGCCACCTTCCACATGGTGCTGCTGGTTTCCTTCAGACATTTTGATGTGGTTCAAGCTAACTTCGTTATGAAGGCCACCATTAGTTTCAATCTTCTTCACCGACACTAGCTGTGCCATTGAGTTTCGCTTCGGTGTGGATTAAATTCCAATAGTTGTGAATGATTTACTGAAATTCGAGCGGCCAACTTCCTGGGTCTGCCTCAACAAAACTAACAAAACGTGTTGAACTTTGATCACTTGGATACGAAAACTGAATGATTTCAATGCTTGAAAAGCAGTTGGTCGACAAAAACTCGAATATTCGTATCAGGAAATTACTTCTCACTCACGTTATGAAATTGAAAGCGATGTAAGCCTAGTTCGAAGGGATTTTCAATGCTAAATTTGCCATTAATGATTTACGGAATGTTGACAAAACTACGAAACGATAAATGGAAGGCGTCTCGTGGGAGTGAAACTCCCTCATCCAATCACAATCCTCAATATGAACACGTGTTCAAACAGATGGCGGGAACAAGTACTCGACCGGTACTATGCACGCAATATTTTTTTTACCAGTATTTACCTGCCTTTTTCATCATTCATCTCCTCATGGTACAATAGTTGATGAAATTAAAGAAAATATAGTTACAAATTCTAAGAGCAACTGGTTTTGGCCTATTAGAACTACATGGCCTTGCGAAGCCAAAAATATTTGGGAGGGGGGGGGGGAGGGCCCTAGGTCAAAAGTATTGGGGGTGCTATATTCTAAAACGCCCTATGTATTAGTAAGAGGGGGACATTGGGGGTCTCAAACACTGCAACACTGCAAAAAAAATCACCACATCATCGCACGAAAAATCAACAAAACACCTACACCGCAAAGGTCAAAAAGTCCAAATACTTTGACATTTATCTTGAACAGGACATCACAACACCGCAATACATAAGATCGTTTCACTGGACACCGCATGTTTAATAGCGTAAACACCATACATTGCAAGGTTTGAGATCACCGCATCATTGCAATAAAAATCCAAAAACACCGCATCAACGCGCGAAAAAAAAGCTAAAACCGCAAACCCCAATGTCCCCCTCTAGTAACAGATCTAAAATTTTCAGTGTTTAATATGCAGTACATCCAAAATTAATACGGGGGGACCCAGCCCCCTCCCCCTGCTACGGCCCTGAAGTAAATATATCAGTGATGGTATGGTGGAGCAGGAGATAGCTTTAGTCTCCCCACTTTTTACAAGATTGAAATCTTCAATTTTATAAAAAAAATCCTAGTCCCTCCCCCCCCCCCCCCCACCCTTAAAATGTACTCTGCTTTGTATATCTCTCTGATCATGTTTAACAAACCAATCAGACTATTTTGTACTATTTTGTACTATTTAGTAATAAATTTAGCACTGTTTCACTGATTAATTGTTTACACTGTAAGCTGATACGATTATTTAGACTGTTAGGCCCAGTTTGGACGTCAAATTTCACATGCCAAATCTAATGCAAATGAGCAAAACCTATTGTTTGAATTCATTTGCATGCATTAGATTCGTCACATGTGAAATCTAAACTGGGTCGAAGCTTTATAGTGTGACGCAGCTAACCGTGGCCTCCGAATTAATTTTTAAACTCACTCAATTATTTCAACTTGACATGTTTTGGGTCATTTCTGTCACAAATATAAATAAAATCTTTGCTTACACAACTTTGACCTCACGTGAAAATGTACAAATCGTACTTGTAAAAATACTTGTAAAAAAATTTAATTGGGTGGCCACGGTTAGGTGCATCACACTACAACTGGTTGATAAACATTAATTTTATTCCAGAATGCTTGTAAAATCTGTTGAAACAGGTCAGTGCAAATAACAACAATATAACATTACCACTGTTTTCACTGCTACACACTGATTGAGACAGTAGTTGCGACATGCAAATCGGGCAATACACTGCGATCAAAGTGTGTAAAGGTACTGAACAACTTGTTTGATTGATGGCAGTGTAATTGCACAACTTCCCTGTTGTCTCAATCAGTGCGTAGCAATGAAAACAGTGATTCCAATGTTTTTTTACAAACTATTATTATGGTATTGCTCTCAAAAGGCAGAACAACATTTTATTGCAGAAAACCATTTACTATTACAACACTGAAGGATTCTATTAAAGCCATGAATCATCTCATTATTAAAGTTAAAAAACACAAGCTTAACTTTACAAACCATTCTCAGTATGCAGCGCACGATGAATTACAAAATTCATGTTTATTTGCAATTTTTAAGTAGTGCTATAAAAAGCGACTTTTGAATAAGTTGAAACGAGAGATGAAACAAGAAAACACTTTTTTACACAAATGGAAGATGAAATCCGTAGAAATATTTACTAGTATCAAGTCTGATTATCCATTCTGTTATATGAATAGCAAAAACTGTGAAAATATATGAGCTTCCTACTCAGTATTAAGAGACTCAAGTTCATAAGCTTACAAAGTTGTTATTACAAGGTTCTATGATATTATTCGTAAATTTACATGCATTGGTCATCCTTAAAATGATATCTACTGTAGAAATAACTGGGATATTGTACTCTTTCTCATGAATGAAATCATCAACCCTCAAGAAAAGCTATGGTTTTTATTGACAAAGAAGAGACAGGAACAGCCAATCCATAGCAAATGTTGTAAATGTCTGTTTTGTAAGCACATTACTCATCCTTCTTGCTTTCAGTAGCAGACCTGATAGCAGCTTCTGTAGCAGCATCTCTGGCTGTCAAGGCAATAAAAATAGAGTCTTATTTATTTGTTTTTGTTATAATCCACAAAATTTGACTATCATACCAAAATGTGATTGTATTACCGTCAAAGCAGCTCATGTATTCCTATCAAGGTTGGAAGATTAAATTCATTTTTTGAAATTTGATTTCAAGTTTGTTTTAAATCTTACAAAAATGAAACAGAACTTGTAAATTTCAAATCAGGCGTCTATTTAAATCTCGATGCCAGATGCAAAGACATTTGTCTGAGAAAAAAACATTTAGCAGTTGGGAAAAGTTTTAGCTGCTATAAAATGTGAAACTTAGAAGAAATGGATCATTAATCATCCCAGAATGGCCTTAGCATCTTAGATAAGTGGCATTAGTATTGATAAAATATTAGCAATAGATAGAAATGCAAAGTTTTTGTGATTAAAACTTTTCCCAACTGCCAAATGATTTTTTCAAACAAATTGTCTTGCATCTGGCACTGAAATATAAATCAAGGCCAGATTTTAAATTTACAAGTTCTGCTTCATTTTTGTAAGATTTAAAACAAACTTAGAATCAAATTTCAAAAAATAAATTGAATCTTCCTTGATAGGAACGCATGAGCTGGTTTGATTGTAATGCACACATTTCTATGTAAATTGAACAAGATAACACAGTGCTTTTGTTTACCTTCCTTGGCATATTTGTCAACCTGTTCTCCCACTTTGTCCAAGGTCTGATCTATTTTTTTCTGGTGTCTAAGCACGAAAGGCTTGATAAACTTTGTATAGATAGTGTCTGCTCCATTCCATGGTACTGGGGCCATACACCAACCAAGGAATATCAACTGCAATACAAACAAGCAAGGCTTAATAACAAGTAATGGTTGATGTATTCATTATCAAGGTATTCGTACAGTAGTATAGTTTCCAAAGTTGCCCCTCCTTTGATGGAAGTGACACTGTTGTAGCCTATACTGATGAGAACTTTAAATCAATTATCAAATA
Organism: Anthopleura xanthogrammica; assembly: GCA_964019055.1. Classification (NCBI taxonomy): domain Eukaryota; kingdom Metazoa; phylum Cnidaria; class Anthozoa; order Actiniaria; family Actiniidae; genus Anthopleura; species Anthopleura xanthogrammica. Next base: position 12,444,386 of record OZ025217.1, read on the forward strand.
AAGTTGAATGCTCCATCCACTTCCTTGGTGAGATAAGTATTCTGGACCCTACAGTCTGAGAATAATGGCACTGATCGTTGAAATTTTGCTGTTTGTGACTATAAATATTTAATGACCTGAACAAGCATAGGAGTAAATACAGCTGATATTAAAATGACAAAAAAACTACTAAACTTTTTCCACCACAGGATATAATGTATCTTAATGTTATCATGTGAATATGAGTTTAATGTTGTCAAGACATGATTCTAGATAGGGAATAGTGAGCCCAAGGATTTGGTAAAGTGGTACGACAATATATCTGGTAGGAAGGAAGGGAATTCCTTGATGCTAAGGGTTTGTTCATCTTGTTTACTCAATAATTTTCTTCAGTAAAGGCCACGTATGTACAGAAAATATCAGAAGAAAATTGAAAATTACCTTGGTGAGAAAGTAAAGGGGAAACCATGAAAGGAGAATGTCGGAAAAAAACTCCACAATGTTAAAACTAGCAAAAACCACCCAGTAGATCAGCCATTGTGTGTCGTCTTCCTTCTGTGGGCTTTCCACCGCCTTGACTCTAAAAAAATAATTTAATTGATATTGAAATGAAATGAAATTATGTTTTAATGAAAAAATCTTAAAATGTTAGATTATAAAATCGGTTGTGGTGTATTTAAAGTAGATAAGCAAACGAAATATATTATTTCTCAGATTATTTCCAAACCGCGCCATAATGTCAAAAGTTGTCGTTTGGTTCACCATACTTACGACTGATAAGCTGGATAAGCAAAACCAAGAGCCGTCACAACCAGATCTGCTCCATAGCCAAATATCAGGTACAAACTGAAAACTCCAACCAGAACTACGAGAAAGGAATACAGGTTTAGTTAAACTAAATAAGCTTATTTCTTTGGCGGGTACAAAGGGCAGCCTGCATGGCCGACTGATAAAAACCTGAAGTTGTACAAAATATACAAAAGATATAGCTACCCAAAAACAAATACAACTTCTTGATTTTTGTTTTCTCTTCAACTTTTCCGAGGAAATCAGTGAAGTAATTTTTTTGTTCAAGCCATTTTTCAAGACTTTCTTTGCCTGAAGTTATTGCGTTCTGAACGGCAGCCATTTTGCAATGAATTGATGGTGACGACACAGGGCGACTTCAAGGTCATGTGACACGAGGTCATTGGAGTATTGAATCAGGGAGGTGATTGAATGTATTATTTCCGAATATAATCCAGTCGTAAGATTATATAATTTTCGGCATAAAATCATAAAGATGAAACTCTTTTTAGGTCTAAAAGAGTAAAGCAGTATCTCGTTGCTGTTTCATCGAAATCTCTACTCTATATATCATGTATATTTGTCTATTTTGATTAAAAAACTCTAAGGGTCAAAGTCCATGAAGCACGTGCCAGGATCCATACACGTTTGGGTTGCCTGTGTCCTTATATTAGTGCGTTTTTGTCTAAAACATTGAGTGCTTGGCAACCCTCACTTCGGTTTTTTCATTCGCAAACGTGTACGGATAATGTGCGTATAAGAAGAGCCAAAGGATTTTATAGCACAGAAAAAACTATAGTGTTCAAGTCTACTGGAACTGGTAGAAAGCAGGCACTGCCACATGAATACTGTGAATATGATTGACAGCGGAATAGGAAAACATAGTATAATTCATGTACACTGAAGTATGATGGTTCAGATAGATATTACATCAACTAAAAACTTACCAAAAGCTATAGGGTTTTTCATGATCATATGTTTAATATTTTCCATATTGATGTTCTGTAAATCAGTCAGCTCACTTGTGCCTGGTTTCTTAATTTCCTTGGCTGGCAAACCTTCTGAGTTCTCGTGCTCCATGACAATTACAAAGATTATACGTTTATAGTCAGATATTGTGGATAATTTGAAACAGGAAGCAATGTATTTCCGTTGACTGACCACGGCTCAAACAGGCAAGTAAATAAATGGTATAATTTTAGTGATCGTTATTGTGTTCTGTCCAGTAAACACCTAGTCTCCCCCGCAGCCGTTTTTAGGGTCGTCACGCAACACTCTCTCCCCACTAATATACACCGGCTGATGAAATGGGACCTAACAATGCATTTACATGAGGCCAGGCTCCCTGTGCGTACGCAACTTGTCCTCAGTCGATACTGAGAGCTGAACAAGGTATGTCAAATGGGGTTTACTGACAACTGACAGTGACAAAAAGCCTGAAATTTAACTGACAACTGACAAATAAACAAAATTTTAACTGACAACTGACAGCTGGAAACCTCATTTTCCCGCTGTCTAAGTTAAGACAACTACAACAACAGATCGAAAACAAATGTTATATTTTGGCAAAAACTATAGAGTAGACTAATATCTTACAGAGAATGACTGCCTTCACAGGACGGATCAGTAAGAAAATTACTGGATTCAACTGAATGGATTATCGATTATAGAAAATGTTTCCTTATATATTATCCCATCACTAACTAGTACTTCCTCAGTTAGTAAACCGAGCAAGTTGTGTGGTGGTAGAAGAAAGTAAATATCGCTTGATATCTATTGGTGATAAACAGTAAGGCCGCGCTGCCCACTGCAGGTGCCCTGACAGGTTACTCGTTCACCAAAACAAATGACGCCAGAACCACTCGCTATCCTGTAATAATACTCAGTTTAATGACAATATTTTCGTGGTTTTTGGTTTATGTGGTATTTTAGAATGCTGTATACAACAGTAAAATGTGTACAATTGCAAACAACGTTTACAAACTCAAAGACAACTCGTTAACTGGCACTACTAACCATGTCAGGTTTGCTACTCTTGGCATTTTTCTGCTTTCATCAGATATCTGTCGTTTTTTCTGGTCATTTAAACCTCACTACAGTGATTTCTGTTGATCCTCAAGAAGAAGAAGAATATTTTCGGTACTTTAAGCATCTTCCAAGTAAAACTCCTCTTGATAGTTACCTGAAATTTCCAAGACAACTTTATGTGCTTTGTAAAGCAGCTGAGTTTGCTGCTCAGAACTACAAAGGTGCAAAAGCCGAAGAAAACAAGTTTACTCTTCGCCGTATTTTGTCCGTCAAGAATGTGCAGGACAATCAAGCATTCAAATACCGACTTTTGTTACAAGATGATCAAACCGGAAAACATCAAGAAGCAGATTTCGCCATTTTCACTGTACCGCCGACCAAAGTAGGTGGAAAATATCAAGTTCAAGTTGAAGGAGTGAAACAAAAACGCTCTGATGTGATTAAGAATCAAACTGAGCCTTGTGATCGATTGAGTCGATCTGCAAACTGTTCGTCATGTGGCTATAAAGGTGTATGTCACAAAGGGGCTGCACGTATCTCACCATGGCTTGCATTCGCACTAAAAACACAGAGGAAACTGCAAATAAACATTTCCTTAGATAGAGTTCAAATGTTAGCTGCACACAATGCATTTAATAACAGAGCTGATGGGTATGGGCAACTAGACGATTGCCATTGGCCTCCACCTTATAAAAGTGAGTGTATTGACCTCGCCAATCAGGAATTCAGTTTTACTGATCTACTTCAGATGGGGATAAGAGCATTAGAAATTGATCCTTGGTGGTGTTTTGGTAAAGTAAGAATGAGTCACGCCCTTAAACATGCCTACCTCGGGTGTGGTCCGTGGGACAGGGAATTTAAAGACGGAATAAAAGAAATTGCTGACTGGTCGAAACGACCAGAAAATAAGAATGAAGTTATCCGATTGTATTTAGAAGATGGCCCTGCACACACACAAGGACACGATGCTCTACTTAATGGGCCAATAAAAGAACACTTTGGTGAAAAAGTCCTAACACCAGATGACATACAGACTTATTTTCATGGGAAATGGCCTACACTTTTCGAGATGCAAAAAACTGGTAAAACCGTCTTAATCTCTTCAGGAAACTCTTATAATCACAAAGGCAAATACATTCACCGAGGGTACTGGAAAGAGCTAACAACGGACCATTTCCTGTCGTACAATAACTGCACAGAAGCAGTTATCTCAAGTCCCGAACCACTACGTGTTTATAGCGATAGCACCGAATATGGTCCCTTTTGGAACGGACCTAAGAAAACTGGTACGATACTCAATTACATGGAATATTTAAAGTGTGGTGTTGTGTATCCGGCAGCAGATCAAATAAACCCGAATTTACTCAACACAGCGATATTTACATGGGCAAGAAACCAACCAATCTCAAGCCTTAGTCGAAAGTCATGCGTGGTGCTTTGTGCAGAGGATAGAAGGTGGCATCTTGAACAATGTGATACTAAAAACTCTTTTGCGTGCGTTGCAACAAGCAATGAGAATAAAGAAACCAACTGGGTTATCAGTTCAACAAAAGGACCTTATTCTGAACCTGCATGTCCTGACGGCTTTATTTTTAGTGTCCCCCACAACGCTGTTGAACATTATAAACTGTTAAAAGAAATGAATAGCCAAGATATTTGGTTGAACTTAAAGCACTATATACCATTGATAATAGAAGAATAACTGCTCTATGCGGAAGTTGTAAAAATCTTATTATGTGGCCACATTTTTTTAATATTCAAGAATAAAAGCGTGAAAGGTGTGCTGTTAGACAGTTCAGAGATAATTTCCCCACGACGTGGTAAAGAACCTCATCCCCACTCCACATCCACACAAACACAAATGCACACCTTCCTCCCATCATCAGTTTCGTGACATTTCCATAGCCCATAGAAATATATCATATGCATAAAAAGCTTTTACCAATGTTACGGATTGCGGGCAAAGTGCCACAAGAGGGCTATCTAACTTTTGCGCGGATGAATGGGTTTCCTGTGGTACACGTCATTTGACTGTGTCCCAGGTCCCTATGCGTCATTTCAAGATGGCGGCGGTCAGCGTGAGAAGGAGTGTTGTCAGATCTCTTGGTCTTCTTTCTACTTGTAATCCTAAACATAATCTACTGAAATCATTGGTATGTGATCTTGAGAATATCTGGATAATCTTTAATTTTTAAGGATATGTTGAACCTGCGATGTTCGAGTAAGAAATTCAGTTTTGACATTTTCAATTCCCAGATGACTAGATTACAAAGACCTTCAGGACAACGGCTCTTTTCATCAGAGGTAAAAATAAATAAATAAGGGCGAGACGAAACAAATTGAAGTAATCATATTAAATTATGGTTTCTTCCTTCAATACTAATGACTATTTTACTGGTACATGCCTCGTGTGTGCGTGTGTGTTGGTGTCATAGGTGAGGACAGTTACTTTGATACCTGGTGATGGCATTGGACCTGAAATATCAGAGGCCATTAAAGTAGTGTTTGCAGCAGCACAGGTTGGTATTCTGTTGCTTAAGACTTAAGACACATTTAAACAATAATTAATGTTAAGTATATATTTGTAGAGCTCAATTTTCCTTTTTTTAAAGATTATAACCTATTGAAATATATATTTAGATACAGTACTATATATTTTCCAATCTTAGCCCCACCACTTTCTCCCATACTCGTCTCTTGTATAGATTTTGATGTAGTGAAAAATTGCAGTACCTTTCGTCTTTAATGCCCATTGGCAAAGACATAAGCCTGGTTCTCACTAGCAATGCTAGAAGATGCCACTCCAAGCTACAGTCATTTGCATCTAAGCATGAACAACAGACATCAAAACATATTCTAAGTGGAGCCTGAAACTTGTTTGGTGGCTAAAGGGTCAACGTCTGGCAGTCTCATTTGACGGCCTCCTTTGAAATCTACAAACGTTGAAGTTTTCAGCTGACAAACATACAAGTTTCAGGAGACAGTTAGAACATGTTTTGATGTCTAGTGTTCACACTTAGATGCAAACGACTGTGGTTTATGTTCTCACTATGAAAAAAAGTAAAGAGAGATCAAACATAAGCACAAGAGAACAGAGGATTTTGTTTTTCTTGTGTTTGCTTGCACTTGTGCTCATGCTTGAGATGTGTTGCTTTGGTAGTGAAAACCAGGCTATATAGTTTTCAAAATGATGCAAAGAAAGCTCAAGCATTTGAAAATTTTGCAAAAATTTCATACCGGTAGTTTGCAATATGATATAATTATGATAAGATATATGATATATGCTGCAATTTCCTCTCTCACTGACAAAGGAAAAATAAGCTAAAGTTGCATTGGGTATGCAGTAAGCAATAAATTGTACGCAGCATGTATCAACAGCTACAGAGGGTAAACAACTTTGAACCTCACATATGCAGATTGGCATAATAGACTATTTGATGTTTATTCATTACATTCAAGACAGTATCTATTAAATCATTAGATGAACACTACGTGGTACCAAAAAATAGTCATACCTACCATTGAGGAAAAGAAAAATTCTCAGGGGGTAGAGGGTCAGGGAAAAAGCAAGATTTGTAAGAAAGAAAATTGGAAATTCAAATAACCTCCATTGGTAGGTGTGGATATTTTTTGGAACCAAACATTGTATAATACATCTAAATTCTTACATGTATGTAAACATAGGCTCCAGTACGATGGGAAGAAGTCAGTGTCAGCCCAGTAATCCTTCCTGATGGTAGCACAACGGTTCCTCCTGCTGCTATCAATTCTATGAACAAGAATAAAGTAGGACTTAAAGGTAGTTAGCAAACAATGTAGACCTTACTAGACTGTGAGATCATGACAAACACTACTTATAATTTATTGCGGTTTTTAGCCGCCAATATGGGTTTATATTGGCGGCTAGTTGGGAGAAAATATATTCTGTATTGGCCGTAGTCGCGTATTGACGAAAGCCAATACGGAATATATTTTCTTCCAATGCTGTCAATATAACCTGTATAGGCGGCTCAAAATCACAATGAGTTTTTAATGTATCGAGATTCTTTTTATAGCCCGGCAATTCTGAGCCGACAATTAGAGTGTATATTGGTGGCTCTCTCCCGATCAAATTTATAAGAGAATCACGATACAAATGTTTATTCACTAAGTATAACACATGTAAGTCTTCCCTGTATTTTGTAGGTCCTCTGGAAACCAAGATTGGAAAAGGGCATGTTTCTTTGAATTTAACCTTAAGAAAGTGAGTAGCGATATTTGTAAATGTAGTATTTGTATGTTGTTCTTATCTGACATTTTGCTTTCATTATAGAACCTTTAATCTGTATGCAAATGTAAGGCCCTGCCGTTCTATAGAGGGATATCCCACAGCATATAATGATGTTGATCTTGTTACTATAAGAGAGAACACAGAAGGAGAATACAGTGGTATTGAACACGTAGTAAGTACATCATCTTAGTCTTAAAAGATTTAAAAAAAACCTAACTGATTATGAGTAGGTTTTAAGCTGATGTTATGAAGCAGCTGTTAACTGTTTTCATTACAGGTTGTAGATGGAGTCGTGCAAAGCATAAAACTGATAACCAGGAAAGCATCAATGAGAGTTGCAGAGTTTGCTTTCAGTTTTGCCAGATCCAACAAACGAGCTTCTGTTACTGCTGTACACAAGGCCAATATCATGTGAGAATTGTATTTATTCATTCACTGCAACACTATTTTGCCAGTACTTGTTTGGAGAACCTACATAGCACTCAGATGATGTGATGGATTCATCAAACCTATTGTACATGTATGAGGTGTGATATGCATTGTATTTTTATGAATACAATTCCATCAACTGCTTGCTACGTAGGCTCTTCCATTACGTGACAAGGGTTAACTGACTGCTGAAAAACCATCTTTCAGGTGAATATTGAAGAAACAAATATCAGCCTTCTCGGTAGTTTAAGTAAAGCTGCTGTATTGACCAGAAGAAATACATCATTTCATCAAGTAAAGCATTATTGTTTAATAAACTGATGTTGCTATTGAAACAGGCGTAGATCAGATGGATTATTCCTGCAGTGTTGCCGTGAGGTCGCTGAACGTAACAAGGATATTCGGTACAATGAGATGTACTTGGATACAACATGTCTTAATGTAAGTATTATTCAAATAAAACTGTATTTGTTTTATCATGTCCATCCTTAGATCTATATGTTTACTTATACCATGCACTCATCTTGAGACACTCTTCCATGCATCAAGACAGAAAAGATGTCAAGTGTGAGATTATTATATTCTTATTATCCTCTCTTGTAGATGGTAAAAGATCCCAGTCAATTTGATGTGTTGGTGATGCCCAATCTTTATGGTGATATCCTCAGGTTTGTATTCCAAGCAAGTTGCTTAGTGGTCAGGATAGCATAATAATAACAACAACAACAACAACAACAATGATAATAACAATGTTGTTATTATTCCATTACACAGTGACCTTTGTGCTGGCTTGGTTGGAGGTCTTGGTGTTACCCCTAGTGGCAACATTGGAGCTGACAATGTAGCCATTTTTGAATCGGTAATATTAGAATATACTATATTTGCATTAATGATGGATTAATCTACCCTAATATGGACAGTCCTTGGTCAACTGATGTTGATAGTAACGATAGTAACCACTTGTTATGTTAATAGGTACATGGTACAGCCCCTGACATTGCAGGGCAGGACAAAGCTAATCCAACTGCACTGCTGTTGAGTGCTGTGATGATGTTAAGACACATGAATCTCAATCAACATGCCGATCGTGTAGAGAGGGCTGTCCTTGATACCATCAAAGAAGGAAAGGTAAATGTGTATATATTGTAATAAGAACAGGTCTACAGTATATAGGATGACCATGTTTTATCTGCTCTCTTTTCAGATGATCACTGGTGATTTAGGAGGCAAGGCGAGCTGCTCCCAGTTTACTGAAGCTATTTGTCAACACCTTAAATAATATGTTTTTATCTTTTAATCAGCCTTGTTAACAGATATTAATACCATCCTGTGACATTCACTCTTTTATGGGCTTTATATTATTATGTTGATGCAATATTCTATTATTGTTGCATTTTCAAAAGTTATTCATCTACAATAAAATAATTATTTATAGATTATACAGCATCTTTTGAGTAAAAAATTAAAGCAAGTCTTATTGTTCTATTGTTTGGGGAATGTTCCTTCTTTACCTATTTTCTATTTTTATTTTCTAAGTCAGTACGGAAATTAAGAATTTATCTTAGAAATTAGGCCATATTTCTGCAATCTTCTGTAAAAAGTCAAGTCAGACAAAAGTTGAAATAAACCACATAATAATAATAATAATAATAATAATTTAATCACATCGTTCGATATTTCTTAAAAATGATCTATCACACATAACATCTACTGAATGTCTATATTGATATAAGACCACTTAAACTATACTTAGTCATGAGCCCATGGATAGCTTTAGCTTTAAATGTAAGTAAAATGATCTTAAACTTAATACAAGATCTTATTGGCAACCAGTTAAAAGTAATAATGGCAGGGCTCAAAATAACAGCCAGTCAACGGTCAATGTCTGGCCAAATTTGGTACTTGACTGGTCAAATACAGTTTCAAACAGACATGTTGACCAGTCATATTTGAAAATACTCTATTTGGAAAAGCAGGTTAATTTTCAGGCACCCAAGGGCTGATTTGAACCTGCAAAGTGTATGAAAATAAGCCGTAATGTTTAGGTCATCAACAATCGCGATTAATAATGATTTAAGTGATATGCTATAAGCTTTAATATTGGGCTATCAAATGCATGCATTTGCAGGTCTACCTTTCCACAATTAAAATTATTAATTGAATGAAAATTAACATTCATTTGGATAATTATTAAATTATTAAATAATTAAATTGGCAATGACCAGCCACAAATGTATTTTGCAGGACATCTTGACCAGTGTATGACTGGCTGTTATTTTGAGCCCTTTATTGGTACTACAGAAGAGTATTGCTCAATTGCCCTGTGTTGTACCCAGTAATGGTACTCTATTAACCTCATTTGCACCAGAAGAGTATTGCTCAATTGCCCTGTGTTGTACCCCAGTAATGGTACTCTATTAACCTCATTTGCACCAGAAGAGTATTGCTCAATTGCCCTGTGTTGTACCCAGTAATGGTACTCTATTAACCTCATTTGCACCAGAAGAGTATTGCTCAATTGCCCTGTGTTGTACCCCAGTAATGGTACTCTATTAACCTCATTTGCACCAGAAGAGTATTGCTCAATTGCCCTGTGTTGTACCCCAGTAATGGTACTCTATTAACCTCATTTGCACCAGAGGAGTATTGCTCAATAGACCATTTTCGAGATGTGCGAGCGCTTTCAAAAATATCGCAGGCGCGTACATGATCTCGAGGCATTTTCGGGCAGAGCCAATAGCGCGCGTGATCTTGCCCGAAAATGCCTCTTTTTCATGTCTGCGCCTGCGATATTTTAGAAAGCGCTCGCGCATCTCGAAAATGGTCTATTGCCCTGTGTGTTTACTTCAGGAAGACTGTAGTCTAAGAATGTGCTGTGTTAAGCCAGGATGGTGAAGGGGTTTTCGGTGCCCTGTGATTCGTGAAATTCAAAAAAATAATTCTGTGATTCGTGAATTTTAGTTCCCCCTCTCCCGAAATGCATGATTTGCTTATTTTAAAAACCGTGATTCGTGTTGCATTTGTTTTCGTGAACATTTGTAACTCATTGTATCGAGGTTTTTCATTAATCCTTATTTTATCAAAAACAGCAATCAGTAATAAATAGGTTGTTGGCTGTCAGATGTCCATGCAAAATATGTGACTCTTTTATTACTGGGTTGCTATGGTAGCAAACCAGTCTTAAAATGAGATCCGTTTTTCGGGCGTCAGGTAGACCATAATTTCACACGTCATGATTGGTCGAGAACTTGTAAACAATGTCCAATGTCCAATGAAGTTGCCACACGACATCGAGGACGATGTATTTATAGTTTTTAGTGTTGTGTCACCATTAATTCATTCGTTCAGGGTTCGTGAAGTACTAGTTTGTCTGTAGGCATGTTGCGTACTATTGTCTTTAGGTTTTTTAACGCTACGCTTAAACTACTTACAAACACACACGCCGTACGTGGTAGACCCACACTAAAATATGTTATTGAGCGATTTTGGAACGGGTTGGTCCACGTACTCAAAGAGAGAAGTGTTAGTATCTATGAGATATCTTTGAGAATCTATGAGCAAATATTTTAGTAGCTACGCACGCAAAGCGAACCGTTCAGCTGGGAATAATTTTAGGAAACAATGTGCAAGTTGTAGTTGGTCCATGAAGTTGTGTTATGTATTTGTGTACAAATATGATCGACAATTTTATAGAATTTGCCACATGATATCGAGCACGAGGTATTTATTCACTTTTTATTGCTTTCGGTGTTTGGGTGCCATTAATTCATTCGTTCAAGGTTCGTGGCCTACCATTGTCTTTAGCTTTTTTAACGGTATGCTTAAACTACTTAAAAAAAAGGGAAAAACAAATGACCAGTTAAACACATTTTGGCTAAGAGTATTTACATTGATAAAACGTTTGTTTTGCAGCGAACAGTTTCGATACTGAAATAGATATGTTTATTTCATCAGCTAGTCTTGAAAGGTACTCTAGTAGGTCAAGTAGAAATATAATATGCGTTGACAAGTCAGTAACGCAACACTAATGCCTTACTAGAATTTAAAATGTTTTTAATAAAGGGGGACTTTGAACCCAAAAGGAACACTTTGGTAAGAAATAATAGAGTATATAGGATTGGTGAGTGGGCGAGCTCTCGCACAGGCAACCCAGTGAACGCTCCAAGAGCGTCTAGTTACAAATGATGTCGTACTGTTTGACTCGCAGTGATTTATGATTTTACATCAGATACGCCCTGGTTGTGTACGAGCTAGCTAAAAGGTGAACACATTGGTATGCCAGTTACTTTCTGTCACGATAAGGCAAGCGGATCTAGACTATCCTCATTCCGCTCAAAAGCGTGTCCACTTATATTTTCAATATGTTCAATGTAAGGTATAGCTAGGTATGGAAGATGATACGCATCTATGCAGCATGGACATTAATCGACTTGAAGTAATAGTAAACCGGTACACCTATTAAATCATGAGCATCAAGTAATAGTAAATCATTTAGACATTTTTCCCCGGTACACCTATTAAATCATGAGCATCAAGTAATAGTAAATCATTTTATCGGATACGAAAGTTGATGTACCGGCGGAAGTCATGAAGCCATTTCCGGTGCGACGTTCACTTCGCTTTGATTGAACAGTTGTTGTCAAATGGAAGGCGTTTTTATTGGCCTAGAAAGCTGAGTTAATACACCTTGTTTAACTGTTCAAATAAATCACTCACTGCTTCATAAAAATATCCAATACGAAAGTAACCTAGAATAAGATTCTTTGTGGTATCGGGGGGATTGTTCTTGATATACTAGCTGTACTGACGTCACCATAGTTAAACGTCCTTAATCACCAGCGTAGCTTCTTTCTGTATCACATTTATGTATGTCACTCACAGATCAGCCGAGGTCAAAATCATAGTCTCATGTAAACGTGTTCTTTCACGAATACTCTCTCCCTTATTTTCTAGTGTAGTTTTGATGTTTCTTTTTATACTTTTATGGCCCTAATTTCAAGAAATTAATTTTTAGTGATCGAAGCTACTAAATATGCAGTTACATCAAGTAACTGCAAGAATTATTGTATTAATTTCGTGTCAACTCGTCCATATCACAATCACGACTGCGATTGATAATTCATATTCTAATACATGGGCAATACAACTCGATGGTGGAAAGGAAGAAGCCGACAGAATAGCAAAGAAACACGGATATATCAATACAGGACAGGTAAATTAGAACTAGAATATTAAGTATTCAGAATAACTGTTATCTCTATTAATTGTTATACACCATTGCCTTGAATGTTTTAATATTTGAACTTCCTTCTTCCATATTATTGTAGATTGGTAGTCTAGAAGGGTTTTTCCTTTTTCGACACGACTCCCATCCGAGGAGATCAAAACGAAGTGTAGAGGAGAAGACTACACTACTTTATGAGGAGACCAAGGTTCGAATTTCTTGTTTGATAATTTTTATGTGTTGTCTCGAACTGTATTACCAACATTTATGAAGTATAATATACAGATCCTTTACATCTGCATTGTATTTACTAATAATGCTTATTTTACCTCGTCATTCACAGGTTCGATGGGCAAAGCAACAAGTCATAAAGAGAAGAGTTAAACGAGAGCTATACGATCCGAAATTCAACGATCCCTACTTTCCTCAACAGTGGTACTTAGTAAGTGTCTATACAAGCATATTGTGGCAGCATGAACGTGCGTAATTGTTTCTTGAAATTGACAGTTGCTTGAACTTTAATTGGGAACGATTTTAGTTGTAATTCTTTTTGGTTTTGGTGAATAACCTCTCATGTGTCGATCCTCAAAATCGATAAAATTCCTGTGCTTAAGAATGTTGAACTATCCTCTATCATGATCACTAATGATATGTCTGTTCTGGCGATCGATCGATCATAAGGCATAACCTTGAAAAGACATACCTTGTTGTATATATATATTATATATATAGAATATGGTTAGTATTAGACAAAAAGGTGTATGAAAACGTGATGATAATCATACCTATTTCTGCTCGGACTGATCACACGTAAACAATATTAGTAACACAATCACCACATGAATTGAAGGTAGCTTAATTTTTAGCTTATACACAAAACTGTGAGCATAAATGATCACCTACGAACGAGGGAATAAAATTAAGATGTAGAAATGATGTATGTAGAGGCACAGACGTGTTGGGTTCGAGGGGAGGGATCCTGAACATTAATGTACATATGGCCTATTATATTTCACTTCCCCTCGGGCTGCAAGCATACAAGACCATACAAGATAGATGTACTGAATGTGTGATAAATAGTGCCCCCCTTTTAAAGCTTGTCATTGGGGAGGAGGGAGGGGGGAGGGGGGAGCTTTTCTATCCCGTTATAAAAATTGTTGCATTAGTATTTTGTTTGAGAGGAAGAAAAGTTTTGGATTAGGGTCTGTTGTTTCTTACCATTATTATGTGATTAATTTATTTTTATATTTTTAGAAAAATACGAAAGCACCATTTGAAGGTTATGACCATAATGTACTGCCTGTGTGGAAACAGGGTGTATTTGGCACAAATGTTGTAGTATCTATCCTAGATGATGGTTAGTATACAGGGTGTATTTGGCACAAATGTTGTAGTATCTATCCTAGATGATGGTTAGTATACAGGTTATAACAGGGAGAAACTAACTGGGAGGAAGAAAGAAAGAAAGAATGATACAGAAGGATAAAGAAAGAAAAGAAAGGGACCGAAGGAGAAAAGATTGGGAGGTGGAAAGAACAAAGGAAGCAGGAAAAGAAGGAATTATGGTTGGCAAATATTAACTAATTGTGTTGAGCAAAAAACGGAATAGCTGTATCATCCCATCAAAGAATCCAAAATTTAAATACTATAATACTGTGATGCCTCCAAACTTAGTTGTTTCGTTTTACATGATTCCACACTCATGATCCTTATTGACCCCTTGCATGTGACGTCAAAGACAAAACAAAAGAATTCCAATTTCCTAATAATTGGAACCTATTGTTTTGTCCTCTAAATTGAGCTGCATTCCGACGTGCTACAAGAGGTCTATACAAGTATATTGTCTCATGTATACCCCCCCCCCCCCGGAAAAAAGTTACTGTAGCAGTCCATCTATCTTTTTGCAGGAATTGAACGCTCCCATAAAGATTTAATAGCAAATTATGTAAGTAGATGTGTGATTTTCTAAAGGTTATCATCCAGTAAGGTCAGAATTCCACTAATACAATCCACGTAATTATCGTAAGGATCATACGACAAGCGATGTTGGAAGTTTTCAGAACATTCTTTAAAATCAAATCTAACCTGGGTATTGTATTCTTTAGTTTGTTTTTATACTTTTCAACGCACATTTATCATGATATGTTGTTTGACATAATAACCCTAACCTCTCAGATAGACTAAAACAATGCGCTAAGCGACCATCATACTGTCAACACACGGACCGTGGAGAGCAGATTTATCATGATATGTTGTTTGACATAATAACCCTAACCTCTCAGATAGACTAAAACAATGCGCTAAGCGACCATCATACTGTCAACACACGGACCGTGGAGAGCAGATTTCCGTTAGAACTAGAACTATGAAAGGGCACGGCACCGTCGCGGTACGGAATTGACATCCTATGAACCAATCAAGATGCTCGAATACTCAAGGTCACAGCACAGCGCGTCCGTACCTTGAGTATTTATAGGTGGACGAACGATGACGTAATGTGTGGTTGTGAAGATAAGGGTAACACGTGTGGCCTAAACCTATTGTTAAAATGGCAGACATGTCATGTCACATTTAGAACCTCCATCTATAATACGTAGATCTCTAAGTAATGATGACGATGATGATAACGATGATAAATGTTGACATTTTGTTAGGATCCCAAGGCAAGCTATGATTTTAACTCTAACGATGCAGATCCCAGTCCTCGAAGTACATGGAATGATGAAAACAGGCATGGCACTAGATGTGCTGGAGAAGTTGCAGCTCAATTTAATAACAGTTTCTGTACTGTAGGCGTTGCTCCCAAAGCCAAGATTGGTGGTAAGTATAAATCATACAGAACCTTGACCTTCAGGGCACTGAGGCTTATTTTATCCTGTAACATGTTAATTAAAAGGAGTGAGGATGCTTGATGGAGAAGTAACAGATGCGGTTGAAGCAAGTTCTCTAAGCTTAGCACCTCAACATATCGAGATTTATAGTGCCAGCTGGGGCCCCGATGACGACGGAAGAACAGTTGATGGTCCTGCACAGTTAGCAAAGAAGGCGTTTATTGATGGCATCACCAAGGTAATGCCTAACATTTGTCTGTGTGTGAGCATGCGTAGTAATGCATGCACAGATTTTTACGATTGGCTTTTTATTCCATTCAGGGTCGTGGAGGTCTGGGTTCTATATACGTATGGGCATCTGGTAACGGTGGTCGTGCACGTGATAACTGTAACTGTGATGGCTACACAAATAGTATCTACACGCTTTCAATTAGTTCAGCTACTGAACATGGTGGTTCACCGTGGTATTCTGAAGCATGTTCTTCTACATTAGCCACGACATTCAGTAGTGGTTCTTGGGGAATGAGAAAGATAGTAAGTACATAGTGTACACCCTCATACCGTACAGTAAGCACTTTCTCTGTACGTACTACAATAGATCCATCTTATTTATAGGTCACAACTGATATCGGCAATACATGTACAACATCTCACACGGGGACGTCGGCCTCTGCTCCATTAGCTGCCGGGATATTGGCTTTAGTCTTGGAAGTCAAGTAAGTACCTTATATTGAGTGGGTTTTTTAATCATCTTCCATTTATTATCTATGTAACCAAGCAATTGACTTTAATTGCAGTCGAAACTTGACTTGGAGAGACATGCAACATTTGGTGGTTAGGACATCTAAAATGGATAAACTGCACGCTAACGATATTGAAGTTAACGGCGTGGGTCGTCATTTTAGCCACAAGTTTGGATATGGTTTGCTGAACGCCGAAGAACTTGTGAGGTTGGCGCGCATCTGGAAAACTGTTCCTGAACAACATGTGTGCCATGAGTTACCCGATGCAAAACAAAGGTATAGTCTGACATATTGTTGTCCTTGTTAGTTTTTTGTTAGTTTTTTGTTGGTTTCGTTGAGAGCTCCGTGCACTGAAAATCACTGAATATCCTTTGTTTAGAACTATTCCTGGAACAGGACGGCTGACAGTAACTACTCAAGCTCGTGGATGCAAAGGCACAGCAAACAGTGTAAAATACCTTGAACATGTAGATGCAGTTGTATCCTTGTCATTCACTAAACGTGGTGATCTTGCCTTGTACCTAACATCACCGAGTGGTACCAGGTCTACTTTGCTGGCAAAGCGGTTGAGAGACAATTCTAGAAGAGGCTTTCATGACTGGGCTTTCATGACAACACATGCCTGGGAAGAAAATCCAGAGGGAACTTGGACTTTAGAAATTGAGAATTTAGGTGTGTGTAAAGTTTAATCATTTCTACAAGGATAATCATGCAGAATGAACACTCGTTCACATTCAAGAATAAGCTTTATTCTAAAACAAATGTAATAATTTGACATGTTTTGTTTCACAAACTTGAAAACAAGTTGGAAGCAGCGTCTTCATTCATAAAATATAACTTTTCAAATTGGTAGGGCCAAGTTCCAACACGGGGAAACTCCACAGCTGGTCTTTGTTGTTGTATGGTACATCAAAGGACCCTAATCCTCGTAAAAAACCAGTGCCTGCGTGTGACATCGAATGTAAAGGTGGATGTACAGGATCTCTGCCTGATCAGTGTACAGAATGCAAGAACTTCAAGCGTAACTTAACAGGGGTATGATTCACTTTCGGAACTCATCATGGAACTCCATTCAACATACTCACCCTAATAACATGTAAAATATTCTTAATTTTTTCAGGAGTGCGTTAGTTCATGTCAATCTGATAAAGAGTACTTGGATGTTAAAGAAAAACAATGCAAGCCGTGCAGTCCAGCGTGTGGAAGGTGTGAAGGTCCAAGCAACAACAATTGTTTATCTTGTTTGGAACCTTTACTTCTAATGAACCACAAATGTATTAACATTTGTCCGGAGGGATGGTTCAAAGCAAACCAAAAATGCGAAAAGTGCTCGCAATCCTGTAAAACGTGCGCAAGTAAAGCTATTCAATGCACTTCCTGTGATTCTCATGAAAGGCTTGTTGGCACAGAATGTCAGCACAAATGTCCATCCAGGCAATTCATAATGGACGGAAAGTGCGTCCCTTGTCATCCTTCTTGCTTAGAATGTTCAACTTCAGGCTCACAAAGTTGTGCTAAATGTGGAAATCATAAAGACGTTGTTGGAGAGGTTGTTCCTCTCTTCTTACATCAGGGAGTTTGCCTAAAATCCTGTCCTCCTGGAACTTATACAGATATTTCCAACCAACTCTGCAAACCCTGTGATTCATCCTGTAGTACCTGCAAAGGCCCTGGTAACAAGGACTGTCTGTCATGCTCTTCTGGGCGTTTTAGATTGGGTGTAGACAAAAGTGGTTCGTGTGTTCAAGCATGTCCTGATGGTAAGTACCTGCCATTATCTTTACAAGACTTGAAGAAAGGCATCCTTAATGTGTAATATCAATAAATTGTTTCTTTCAGGATACTACTCTCAGCAAACCCATGGTGTTTGTATTTCATGCAATTCATCATGTCGCTCTTGTGACCAGAAAGATCCAACCAAATGTACATCCTGTAACCATGGCTCATTCCTTGACAACTACCGATGTGTTGCTGCAAATAAATGTTCAAATGGAACTTACGCAAACGCCACCTTGAAAGCTTGTGACAGCTGCTTCAGTGTGTGTTCTGCTTGCACCGGGCCTACTCCAGACCACTGTTCAGCATGTGTTCAGGGTTATCATTTACTCAATTCAAGCTGTATCATCCGTTGTCCAGTCAAGACCTACCTTCGTTTAAGTGATAACAGGTTAGATATTATAGTGGTAATTTTAAATGCATCCATCTTACTTTTCAAAATTGTTTAATGCATTGCTTTATTTCGTTAGTTGCGAGTCTTGTCCTTCATCCTGTTCTGTGTGTTATGGTGCTACTGATGATACGATTCATTGCATGTCTTGTGAGCCGAAATCTGTTCTCTTTCGGTCCAAGTGCTTCAATCGCTGTCCTGCTGGTACATATCATAACTTGACTGATAATCGATGTACAGATTGTCATCTGTCATGTACAACTTGTAATGGCAGCTCACCTCACAATTGCATTACATGCAAAGGTAATATGATCGTGGTAATGATGGTTATGATAAATGATGGTGATGATACGTGATGGTGATGATACATAATGATGGTGATGATACATGATGGTGATGATACATAATGATGGTGATGATACATGATGGTGATGATACATAATGATGGTGATGATACATAATGATGGTGATGATACATAATGATGGTGATGATACATAATGATGGTGATGATACATGATGGTGATGATACATAATGATGGTGATGATACATAATGATGGTGATGATACATAATGGTGATGATACATAATGATGGTGATGATACGTGATGGTGATGATACGTGATGGTGATGATACATAATGATGGTGATGATACATGATGGTGATGATACATAATGATGGTGATGATACGTGATGGTGATGATACATGATGGTGATGATACATGATGGTGATGATACATAATGATGGTGATGATACATGATGGTGATGATACATGATGGTGATGATACGTGATGGTGATGATACATGATGGTGATGATACATGATGGTGATGATACATAATGATGGTGATGATACGTGATGGTGATGATACATGATGGTGATGATACATGATGGTGATGATACATAATGATGGTGATGATACATGATGGTGATGATACATGATGATGATGATACATGATGGTGATGATACATGATGGTGATGATACATGATGGTGATGATACATGATGGTGATGATACATGATGGTGATGATACATGATGGTGATGATACATGATGGTGATGATACATGATGGTGATGATACATGATGGTGATGATACATGATGGTGATGATACATAATGATGGTGATGATACATGATGGTGATGATACATAATTATGGTGATGATACATAATGATGGTGATGATACATTATGATGGTGATACATGATGGTGATGATACATAATGGTGATGATACGTGATGGTGATGATACATGATGGTGATACATGATGGTGATGATACATGATGATGATGATACATGATGGTGATGATACATGATGGTGATGATACATGATGGTGATGATACGTGATGGTGATGATACATGATGGTGATGATACATGATGGTGATGATACATAATGATGGTGATGATACATAATGATGGTGATGATACATAATGGTGATGATACATAATGATGGTGATGATACGTGATGGTGATGATACATAATGATGGTGATGATACATAATGATGGTGATGATACATGATGGTGATGATACATAATGATGGTGATGATACGTGATGGTGATGATACATGATGGTGATGATACATGATGGTGATGATACATAATGATGGTGATGATACATGATGGTGATGATACATAATGATGGTGATGATACATGATGGTGATGATACATAATGATGGTGATACATAATGATGGTGATGATACATGGTGGTGATGATACATGATGGTGATGATACATGATGGTGATGATACATGATGGTGATGATACATGATGATACATAATGATGGTGATGATACATAATGATGGTGATACATGATGGTGATGATACATGATGGTGATGATACATGATGGTGATGATACATGATGGTGATGATACGTGATGGTGATGATACGTGATGGTGATGATAGGTGATGGTGATGATACATGATGGTGATGATACGTGATGGTGATGATACATGATGGTGATGATACATAATGATGGTGATGATACATAATGATGGTGATGATACATAATGATGGTGATGATACATAATGGTGATGATACATAATGGTGATGATACATAATGATGGTGATGATACATAATGATGGTGATGATACATAATGATGGTGATGATACATAATGGTGATGATACATAATGATGGTGATGATACATAATGGTGATGATACATAATGATGGTGATGATACATGATGGTGATGATACATAATGATGGTGATGATACATGATGGTGATGATACATGATGGTGATGATACATGATGGTGATGATACGTGATGGTGATGATACGTGATGAGTGATGGTGATGATGACGGTGGTGATGCATAGTGATTATGATGGTGAGGATATATGCTGGTAATGGCAAGGTGATCATGTTGATGATGATGCCTCTAATCGGCAATGTGTAATGCTGGTCTGGATATCCTCTTTTGTTTCCTCAGTTGTTCGGGTTTTGAATGGAACAACCTGCTTGTCCAAATGTTCAGAGGGAGAATATTTAGCAAACGGTGTCTGCCGTAAATGTCCGTCTTCCTGTTTGTCTTGTACCGGGCCAACCGTCAAACATTGTACTAGCTGCAAGGGAGTTAAGTTTTTGGATCTAGCATCCAAATCTTGTTCATATGAATGCCCTGATGGGTACTTTGGAGAAGCAGAGACTGCCCTGTGTAGGCCTTGTCCTCCTGGATGTAAAACATGCCAGGAATCTGGCAAGTGTACGACCTGCAACAGTGGTTTAGTCATTTACAACAATCAGTGCAAGACGTTCTGTCCTGTAGGGTTCTATGTCAAAGAGGAAACAAATACTTGTGAAAAATGTGATTCGTCATGCCTTGATTGCATAGAAACACAAGAACAATGTATTGCATGTAATGGACAACGCTTCCTTCATGGTCACAAATGCACAAGCGTTTGTCCAAAAGGCGCTTATCTTATCAAGCAAGTAAGAAAGTGTGGAAAGTGTCACGAATCTTGTGAAGAATGCACAGGCCCTGGTAAGGATGAATGTACCAAATGCAACAGCTCCTATTTGAAGGTCGCAAGGATGTGTTTGAAAAGTTGTCCATCACACAACTATTATAATGCAGCCCACAAACAGTGCGAACCATGTGACTATTACTGTCAAATTTGTAAAGAAGGTAGGTTGTCCCTAAAGCCTGTTGGTAAATAGAGTTTTATTTTTCAACAAAAAATTTCAAATTTTACATTTTTTCTTAATTTTTGTTTTTTTTAGGGAATGGTTTACAGAACTGCAGTAGATGTCTTCCCCCTTTTGTCCTACATATGCACTACTGTGTTCGAAAGTGCCCTAAACAAGGATGGTTCCTCAACACTGAAACACAGTCGTGTACTAAATGTCATCCCTCATGTAAAGAGTGCATCGGCCCATCATCGAGTGACTGTACTTCATGCTCAAGTTCCTTAGCTGTACTTGATGGGTTTTCATGTGGAGAAGACTGCCCGAATGGCATGTTCAAGAACCTTGAGGCAAAACTTTGTCAAAAATGTCATCCAACCTGTGAATTGTGCTCTGATGGAGGACCACACAGTTGTACTAGTTGTGTCAAAGGCTTGGTGTTACATGTTAACAAAGGAGGTGGAGGCACTTGTATTTCATCTTGTCAACCAGGCTATTACAGAGACGTATCACAATGTCGCTTATGTGATAGTTCCTGTCACACTTGCTATGGTCCAGATAGTACTAACTGCTTGAGTTGTCCTTCTGATAATGTGTATTCTAAAAATACATGCAGAAAAGGCTGCCCCTCTAGAACATTTGCTGATGATACTTCTCAGAGATGTAAAAGTTGCCATTCCCTTTGTAAAACATGTGTCGGGCCATCTTCACACCAGTGTACCTCCTGTTCCTTGTCTCTCTTCTTGGAGGATTTCACGTGTGTAATTCGATGTTCATCGAAATTTATTGCAAACATTGAAACTAGAGTTTGTGAGCCATGTAATGATAATTGCCCTGATGTGTCTGGAAAACCTAGAAATCGATCCATTCAAGATCCAAGTGTACAGACATTGAAGGTTCTTCTTCAGGACCCCAAGACCAGTGGATTATTAGCATTTGTGATTATGTCTATCATACTATGTTTTGCACTCTTCATCATTTTGTTTGGTGTTCTACAGTTATGGTCAATGGGATACATTTGTCGAACAACAAAGTACACCATACTTAAAGCAGAAGACTTAAATGAAACTAACGAAGATGGGCAATCACTAATAGATGGTGAATGGCAAGATGATGAAGTTTAAAGCCAATTCATTACAATGGAATTTCAGCTTTTGACACAGGCAGCCCAAGCAATGAATTTGAGAAGTCCCTAGAGTTTTATTATAGAATTAAAAAGAAAATGAAGAATAGAGTGATGATCATTAAAATAAAGATTTGTTGATTTTTTAATTTTAATTTTTTGATTTCTTCCACAAAATAAACTAGTATACAGGCTTTGTAAAGTCATTGGTTGGGCTTCCTGTGTCGAAAGTAACAAAAACATTAAAACCTAGAAGTGAAATTTGTATCAAAAACAACAAATTAAAAATTATTAGTTTCTAAAAGCTACAAATAATATATTTTCATAGTAATCAAATTAGGTATTTATCAGAGCCGATATATTGAGGAATTAGAAAGTCATATTCAATTTCATTTTTCTGAAATCAAATCCATTACTGCTATCATTAATCCTGTATTATAAACCTATTATTTATGAAAATAATTCATATATATTGCTAAACACTGGCAAATTGATTAGTTTTGTGATCTCAACGAACATCTGTGAATATTTGTTTTTGAAATAAAGTCAGAGTGCAGTTTTAAACTGGTTATCTTATTAGATGGGATACTAAAATATATGAAAAACTTGGCAAACTTACTGCGATTATCAATATTCTGTGAACTCAGACATTTCAACGGCTTGTTGCAAAATTGGTTTTTCGCTGCCTTCAATCAAAACTAATCAGTCAGTAACTTTTATATTTTTGACTGGCGGTAGTGAAAAACTAAATTCCAATGGGAAACTCGCAACTACAGAGTTTGCAGAATATCAAGAATCGCAGTAATATGCCAAATAAGCCAGCTGTTAATGTGACCCCCACTGAACAAATAAAACCAGTTATCTAATAACTACCCAGTGAAATAATAGAACACACAATATCCTTACACCAGGAGAACTTGTTACCCAAAATTATACTGTCTAGTTAACTTTTTTAAAACATGTAAGATATTTTCCTAGTAATAATGATTGAAATGATTGTCCTGCGTTATCTAAACATACTTAGTCTTACTTTTACTTGTCTAGTAAAATGTTAATGCCATTATTTATTGTAGAAATCATCCTCATTATTTTCCACTCATATCCTCGTTCCCATTGTAATTGGGATGCAATTATTTATTTATTTCTTATTTAAGCCAATATTTATACAGGAACATCAAGTTTAGCAAGGCTAGTTTAAATGGAGTCCTGAATTATGTCTATAACATAATTACATGTAATTACTTTACATGTAATGGTGTGTGTTTATTGTTAATTTTGCAAGAAAAGAGTTTCACAGAATATTTTGACAGTGTGGAATTGATTATTATCACTGGTTTTAGAGGCTCTCTGACAAATTAACTCTGAGGCCATGATTTTGAGCAGGGCTAGCCACAAGACAGCTGTGAAGCAGTAAAATAACTTGGCAGGAACTTTGTTCAAAGACATGATCTATCTATTAGACTTTGGCTTTAGTATCACAGCATGAGACAATAATTATTACAATATGACTCTCAATTAATTGTGACATATTTGAAAATATGTTCCTTCAATTGACAGGCAAATTTCTAATATTTTTAATGATTGATTGGTTTCATTATAGCTGTCATAATTAGTGTTTGTTTCTATGGTTCCAATTGAGATTTTGTATCAGCTATGGATTGGCTATATGTCGATCATGAACAGTGTAAACAACTAATCAAAGTAAGCCATCCTATCCAGTTGGGAAGTTGATGAACTGCATTCAATGGCAGGAAACACAAATAAATTTCCTGCAAACAAAACAAGTCAACCTCTCATGACTTCACTGCTTGCTCACTTCACTTGGATAAAACACTGTGGCAGGAAACTAGAGAGATCAACTTAGGGAAAGTCTACATGAATGCCATACCTTCTAATTAATTTAAGTACTCACCATCACCCGAAAGTTTCATTCTCAGTTGAATAATGAATAAGTTCCTGATTTATTTGTAGTTCCTGCAATAGCTGGCCCATAGTTGGTTTATCTCCCTCAGTTATTGAGTTCAACAAACTTGTAGCACCTTCTTGACTGACACTTCGCCATTTGTTAATGAGCCGTTGCAGGTTTTGAAGATTGTTCTAAATATAAATTTTGAAATATCTGGGTTATATACTTTTACGAAGTAACATATTGAAAGAATTGGATTTGAGATCAATCATGTTTAAACGTGCTGTAATGTATATAATGTGTATACATTTCTTCATTTCAAATAGCCTTGAATCATAAGGCATTATTTAAAAAAAACACTTCTTTGTTTTTACGAGGATATTTGAGAATGTAATGTACAATAAAGTTTTTTTTTTTTTTAATTTAGGGCTTTAAGGTTTGAAAATATGGTTTATTAAATAATATGTACTTTTGTACTATTTTGTTTGATGGCCAGTAGTATGTCTCATGTAGGGCCACGTATGTTTGTTAGGTTTATAAGACATGTAGTTAAATTATGTTTGATGGCCAGTAGTGTGTCTCATGTAGGGCCCAGTATGTTTGTTAGGTTTATAAGACATGTAGTTACTGGGTTGCCTGTGTGGCAAACCAGTTTTAAAATGAGGGCCGTTTTTTCTTTTTCGGGCGTCAGGTAGACCATAATGTCTATTGTGACGTCACACATCATGATTGGTCGAGAACTTGTAACCATAGCAATAGTCTGTCCAATGAAGTTGTGTTGTATTATGTATTTGTGTACAAATATGATTGACAATTTAATAGAATTTGCCACATGATATCGAACACGAGGTATTTATAGCTTTTGATGTTTGGTTGCCATCAATTCATTCGTTCAAGGTTCGTGAGGTATGTTGTCTGTAGGCATGTGGCCTACCATTGTCTTTAGCTTTTTTAACGGTATGCTTAAACTACTTACAAACGCACACGCCATACGTGGGTTGGCCCATGTACTCAAAGAGAGAAGTCTGAGTATCTATGAGCTATCTTTGAGAATCTATGAGCAAACTATGAGAATCATAGAACTAGACAAACTAGTCAAAATAGACTAAGAGAATCGTAGAACTATCTAGCTATGATCAAACTAGATCTTACCAGATCTCAGATACAAAAAAATATACTGAGACAAACTACAAAACGAGTGACAAACAAAGCTTTGATGAAAGCTGACTCCAAGAACTTGTAGAAGTCAGACGAGCTGATAGTGATCTACAAGAAAGTGAACTGCTAAGACTCCTTGTTGAATATTTCCATTTATGAAAATACAGAAAACAAACACTGAGGAAAAACAAATTACCAGTTAAACACATTTTGGCTAAGAGTATTTACATTGATAGAATGTTTGTTTTGCAGTGAACAGTTTTGATACTGAAATAGATATGTTTATTTCATCAGCTAGTCTTGAAAGGTCACGGTACTTTAGTAGGTCAAGTAGAAACCTAATACGCATTGACGAGTCTGTAATGCAACACTAATGTCTTACTAGAATTTAAAAAATTTTAAATAAAGGGGGACTTCGAACCCAAAAGGAACACTTTCGTGTGAAATAATAAAGAGTATATAGGATTGGCGAGTGGGCGAGCTCTTGCACAGGCAACCCAGTGAACGCTTCAAGAGCGTCTAGTAAAATTATGTTTGATGGCCAGTAGTCTCATGAGATAATGGAGGTTTATTAGAGTGATGAATAGCGGCTCATGAAGGAGTTGTTTAAAGAACATAGCAATTCATTGTTGCAAATACCTTTTTTCTGTACATTCTAACTAAATTCAGCTTTCGTAAAGTCTCTTGCTTTTCCTTTAGAATCAATTGAAGTTCTTTTAATTCCTTATCAGTCAGCTGACTGGTTGGTGATTCCTCACTGCCAGTAGCACTACATTGGGTCTGCATTGTTTCTTCTTGGAAAAAAGAAGTTCTTCCTTCCTCAGGATTGTCTTTAAATCTTATTCTCTTAGCCCTCTGCTTTTGTTCAGACTAGTAATTGAAATGTGGCTATGTAAGTGTCAGAACATGTTGAAAGGATGAGAAAAGTAAATGGCTATGTTTATGGCTCTAGCTCCTTGTGATGTAGGAGTTTAGACCTGCAGACATGACAACAAACCTTATTTTCATGTTCACATCTTCTCATGACTGGAGAAACAAATGGCCTACTTGGTGTCTTCGGATGCTCTGTGCCGATTCGTTTTGTTTTGGAAGTTGTTCTCTGAAAATCAAAATACCATGATAATAAGAGGGCAGGCTGGAACTTGGATGATGAGACACTACCTTGCAGCATTTAAACAGCAGGCTATTATGTTATACCATACCTTGCAGGAGGTTTCTTGTTCATCTCCCATGCTGATAAAAGGAACTACTATTCCATTTTGTATTCTTCCATCTACTCATTCATAGTCTCATTCATCCAAACTAAGGTCTTGTCTAATGAGAACGCCGCTGTACCATCTGGTTACAGGCGTTACGTCCCAGTCCCTCTCCTGCATGACGGTTTTTAATGGCGGCCGGTGGCCATCAATGCACACAACAAAAATAATAAAGTAATGTTGTCTGAAAGAGAAAAGCAGGGTATATCTGACCTTTTGATGCAACTTGATCTGGAAGATCTTCTTACTTTGACAGATACTGTTACAAATCGTGTCGTTTCAGCTGAAACTAGGCAAGGTACATCTGTAGTTGTAGTCATATAATTACCATAATTGAGATTTTTTTCACTTCATCTAGATTTGTTTATTTGTTAACCCCATCTCTCTGTCGCGAATATTAGTTTATTATGACATTGATATTATATCATAACATACGTTTTTTTGTCCTTTATCTCGACAGAGGCCGTTCAAGCCATTCTTTTGTATACTGCGAGTGCATCACAGTTGTTAAAGAGAAAGAAAGTAAGACGAGAACACTTATACAAGTATCTTGCAAAACAGGGCTGTATTGAATCTACGACATCAGACAAACCCTTCTTGTGTAGAAAGATACTTAAGTTATGGGGAAGTCCAGGCAAGGAGGTCAGTTGATAACTTATGGGATACTGTTCAATAATTCATTCATAATTTCAGTCCTAATGTTCTCCAATTTCAGAGTCCACAAATCATTCATTAAAAATAACCTTCCATCAGGGTCTGTAAGGGTATTTGCAGGATCCAGGAAATGGTTAAATTATAGCACGGGATATGGGAAACTAGAAAAAATCTTACATGATTCGGGATATTGGAATCGGCCGTGACTCAGGAATAATAAATAATAAATATATAAATTTAATACTTATATAGCGCTTCATACATTTGGATATGATCTAATGCGCTTTACAATACAATATAATAATAAGAACGTATGGAATTTAAAATAATATGGCTCTTGCGATTCAATAAAAATTAATGATATGCAGTCTAAAATGAATAAATATAATAATATAATAAAATAGTATGAATAAAATTAATAAAAATGCAAAATTCTAAATCATTCAATAAAATCTAAGCAATTTTGAATAAAATCTATAAAAAATGTAAATTATGTCAATGATCAATAGGACTATATCGATATACTAGGCCTAGCCTCAGTTCAGACGTCGAACCTCAAATGCCCCGAATCAAATGCAAACGAGAAAAATAGGATTTGCTCATCTGCACCAGATCCGGGACACGTGATTCCCGACATCTAAACCGAAACCAAGCCATACGCTTCTCTAAATAATAAAGTCTTAATGTCCTTCTTAAAATGTAAAATATTAGTTTCATGTCTGATATTTGATGGTAATTTATTCCATAACGTGGGTGCAGCCACGGAAAAGGCTCTGTCTTTTTTGACTTGAAAGATGGTTGAGTTAACAAAAGTTCTTCATTTGACCTCAAGCTGTAAGACGATTTCTTCTTCACGATGATTAAATTCATAATATAAGTAGGTGCCATCCCATGAATAGCCTTGAATGTCATTAACATGATCTTAAACTTTATCCTAGATCTTACTGGTAGCCAATGTAGTTCTTGTAATACTGGTGTGATGCGACAGTAACGCCAAGAGTTAGTAATAAGTCTAGCAGCCGCGTTTTGAACTCTCTGTAACTTTTCAATCTGAATGTTGGGGAGACCATAAAGTAAGCTGTTGCAGTAATCAATCCGCCCCATTACTAAAGCATGTAAGCATGTAGAGTCGTATGTAAGATACTTTCGGATCCTCCGAATGTTATACAGGTGATAGTATGCTGCACTACAAGTTTTAGTAACTTGGGTATCCAGTTTGAGGTGTGAGTCTAGCCAAACTCCGAGATTTTTTGTGGCACTTACCGGAACAACCTTGGAATCATTAGCAACAGCCAACTGTAATGTAAAGAATGTGCAAGTTGAATAATACCAATCCCACAGACTTTTAATGGTGTATTTGAATAGATGACTTATAAACAAGGCTAAGCCTGTGCAAATGAGTCTGTGGTCTTCAAAAACAGCGGTTTGCATCGAATACGAAATTGGAATATTTATAGTTGAAGTTGGAAAAAAAATTAAATGCAAGATTCAGGAAAAAGGATGGCAAATGTCACAGGACGCTGGATTTCGTGATTCGGGATCCTGGATCCTGACCCCCTTCCAGACCCTGTTCTATGTTTGAATTATTTCCCTATTTAGTGCAAAATAAACTGATTACTGTTTCACCGATTCAGTTTACCAGGGGGCTAAGACTATTTTTGTGCCTACTGTCATCTGGTGCAAAGCCTTTAATATTGTTCAAACACATTATAAAACTAGGCTGCATATTTTATTTTATTTTCTTATTAGCTATTTTAGGTAGCTGTGCTCTTTTTTGTAGATTCTTATATATTCAATGTAATTTTTATTTTCTTTAGAATTCAGATAAATTGTTGTTGTTGTTGTTGTAGATAGAAGTAAATGATGACACAGATGATTTTGTTCAAAGTACAACAGGAAATGAACAGAATGCAATTTCATCTAAAACAGTACAGCCTATTTATGAGGCAAGTGTTGAAAATGAGGGACAGAAGCTGGCAGAACACTTTATACCTTGGTTTTATACACTACTGAACTCTGTTACTAACAGGAGTACCAAGTCAGTTAGCCAAGATTGTTGGGGTGATCATCACTTTTGGGATGATGCCAAGTGCAGTATAACAATGATATCAAATGATCATACTGAAGAGAAGTGTCAAGGGGCAGTAGCTTCGAGTAATAAGCTGATTGAGGTTTTGTCAAGTGAACAACTCTTCCTAAATGTCAATCATCCCAGTATTAAGGGTGAAATGGACACTTACGGCCTGGCCAGAATAGTTGCTGGGGGAACAGTTCATAGATTTCAGCAATGCTTAGGTTTATTTGAACAATCATTTGGTCTTATCAGGGATCCTTTGACCGACAACAATTGGAAAATAAAATTCACCTATTTGAAGTTGAAAGCCCAGGGACAAACTCAAGGCAGACAAATTGAAGCAGCAGCAGAAAGCATGAAGGAACTAGGACAATAGCTTATAATAATAGGATAACAATAAACAGTCTCATGTTTTGATGTCAAAGATTGATTTTAATCTGGTTCCCTGATATAGAGGCTTTGCACCATCACATGATGGCAGCCATGACAGGAGGCTTGAACAATAATTGAATCTGGTGTAATCAGATTTACATGAGAAAGAATTCAGTTACTTTTCTAACCTTAGGTGAAAAAGGACTCTCTTATTGTTCCTCCTCCTGTCAATGCTGCTGTCACGTGATGAATAGTCGGTATATTTAGGGGTCAAGGGTGGGATAGAGTGCAAACAATATAGCACAAAATAGTGCTAATTAAACAATAGAATTTGCATGAAATAGTACTATTTAGTATATATTTAGTATTAACTATATTTCATGGATATACTATTATATTTTGCACTCTAGTGAAAAATCAAATAGGATTAGTACATTTATGTACTTCCATCATTCTGCTTGTAAGTCTCCCATTCTATTAAAAGCAGGTGTCAAATTGTTTTATATTTAATAGAATTATGCCTCTAAAAGTATATAAAAGAACTAAAATCTCGCATAGTAAAAAACAAAGCTAGTTCAATGAAAAGCACCCATATTGATAAAAATAATGTAATAGCTTTTAGTGAAGCAAATGACGTGTATATAGTAAGCATGTGGGTTTTGATAGTAAAAAATTATTTGCAGTATAGAAAATGACAAAGAATGCTGTATAAGCTTTTTGAATTCAAAGTGATTATAATAAAAATTGTATGATTGTGTTATTTATGGTTTTAATTATTTATAAATACTACTTACAAAATAACTTAATTTATTTACTCTATTTACATTGTTCTTCAGGTTTATCCTTTTTAATTGCCAGAAAAACATTGACTCTTAAATCTAGTGTTGGCCATCTGTCAAGCCAGTAAGAAATGTAGCCAACCCAATCACACAAGACAGTAGACTGGAGTGCATCCTTCCCCTCTGACTTTAGTTCTGCATATGTAGTATAGAGAGTAAAATGTTCACTTTCCTTGAAGTCCCCATGATCAACATACCTCCCATCAGCAAATACTAAGTCTTCAATAAATGTTTTTGTTTGGATGTGTGCATTATCTATGAAAAGAAACTGTGTTCCTGGGCTGCTGAAACTCCTGATGATGCTGGTTAGGTACTTCTTAGCTCCTGTCTGGTTCTGCACAGCAGAAATGAATTTGACAAAGATCATCAGCTCTGCCTGATTAAAAAAGAATACAAATTACAACATGCAGGTGTAAGCATCTGGCATATTATCTGGTATGTTATAATTACCTTTTTGAAGGTTGCATGAAGAAACTTATCTTGAGGACTTTTCTTAATAGATAGTTTGCTAGTGACATCAACTGTTCCATACTGGAATGTTATTCCAGCTGTTTGTGTGAGTAGCACTTGTGCAAGATGTTCCCAGTCTTCACAGTTATCAAGTAAAACCCACTCTGTACCTGGAGGGAAGTGTTGTGATAACCCAAGCACCTCACTTCCAGGACCTGCACCAAAACTGCACACCAAAGGCCTAAAGATGACATAATCAATAAATGATCAGTACAGCACTGTAAGTACCTACAAGGTTTATACAAGTACAATATTATTGAGAAACGACCAAGGAATGTAGTGATGTAGCGGTAGTGAGTATATAGTTTGTTGTTTACTGAACAGCCTCTGACTAGAGAGACTCAGCAATTCAGCAAAGACCAGGTCCACCTATATCATTTATTTTATACTGCAGGCACTTATTTTGATTAGCTCTTGTGCTTAGAACTTATTACATACTTTTTATTTCCTTCATGGATGTTTTTGAGGAACTCTTCCAATGGAGGAAAGATACCAGACTTGAAGGTGGCATGAACAAGACTTGCATGTGCTACAGTATACGTCCCCATGTATGCCCAACGCGACTCAGCATCATCAAACAAGGTTTGTTGAGTACCTTGTTTGGAAAACCTGTGGGAGACCCTGATTAGTTTATCCCTCAGAATACCATGGCACAAATGACAGTCCAGCTGCATCAGTTGTAATTCTAGTTTAGTTTTCTCTTCCAACTGCTGGAATGAGTATTTTAGAGAATGGAGAAGATTTTCACAGATGGATTCTGAAAATAAAAATAAGAATATTTGAACATATTCATCAGTTAAGGAGAACAGTCTTTCAATTTTCTTAATAAATTTAATGTGTGTTTAATTCTGGGACAGAAATAGAAAGTACAGACTGAAAGAAGGATTATCACATTTCTATTTAGCTATAGGCTAGTTTAAATGGAATCCTGATATAACAGTATTCTGAGGTTTACGGATGATTAGCTTCAAGAATGGCTTGAATACTGGACAGAATAAAGAGGACTTGAAAACAACTCTCCATCGCAACTCCTTGGAATATCCTCCAGTCATTTTAGATTTTCGAAAAAACAAGTGTAATGACCGAAATTGAGGGAGTGTATATACAGGTAAACTAATTTACATAAACCCAACATGATTGACGGATCGGAAAAGACCAAAATCCAATCAAAGGTTTTAAACGGCGGCTCGCAATGCAACGATTTTCGCTTTAAGGTGTGTTGCATAGTTTTTGTTTGTGGATGTGTCTATATAAATCATAAAAGAAAAAATTAAACATTGGCTTGAAGATGTGAAGTTTATCTTCTCGTGTTGAACATCATTTCACTTGTTCGCTGTGAACACTGGTGAAATTTCACCAATCAAAGATAAACTTCATATATTTGAGCCACTGTGTAATAGATACCGTTGATAGATGCACTGAATGTTGTTAGCTTCATCATCTTGTTTATCTGTCGATCACTAACCGAGGCCCCTTCGCACACTTCATCATCGTCTTCTTCAAAGTTGACTTCAGCTGACGATTTTTCTGAAGAACCTTTAGTTACAACTGAGGCATATGAAAGCAAAGAAGTTGATGGAGAATTGTTATCTTTAGAAAAAGAACTTTTATGTTGTGACACCAAAACAGGTTCTTCACGCAACTTCGACTCGTATCTTTCATGTAAATCCTTTTTGTATTTTCTTATATCGGCCTTCAGTAAACAGCTTGTACATTCTCGAGGTATTCTCTCAACATTCGACTTTGAAGATATCATAAATGACGGCAAGTATTTAAAATGTCCGCAGCGATAACATTGTTGAATCAAGGATGCCATTTCGCAACCATCTTGTAAAAGCTTGGAAGATTCCTTTACAGCGGCACAGTCGATACACACTCGATTTTCCTTCCCATTAAACCATTGTCCGACTTTAAACATACACAAGGGAGCCTTGACTGAGCAAATTTTACACTTTTGTATCCTGTCATAAACACAATCAGCACAAACAACATGGAAGACGTTTTTCTTGTCAACATCACCGACGCCATTTTGTTTTGCATCACAAGGAACTTGCTTCTTCTCTGTTTCCGTCTGAAGTGCAATTGTCTTACGGATTTCACTAACGTTGAAAACGTTTTCGTGGGTAAGGTTTTTATGCTGGCAATTGAAGCAGCGTAATTCTTCCATCATAAGAAACACCAAATTTTGATTTTTTTGATGTTTTTAACCTGAAAAATACAAAGCAAATAAAGACTTTAACCAGCATGCTTATCGACCTTTTTAAAAGACGCAGGAATCCCACACGAGGGCCAGACTCTTTCGAGCCGGAAGTAAGCTCTGAACGTGTACACAAAGCGAATGGAAGTTTTCCTTTTTTTTATCGAGATTATTTTTGTCAAAAATTTTACCAAATATCAAATGAGAAAATAACCAAGACTAAAGGCATTAGGGTACCATTAGAAGTTTTGAATTTTGTTAAAAAAGAGATAACCTTTGGGCTACCTGTGTCATACGTAGGTCTGGTCACAAACTAAACATGGCGACATTTCGATTCAATTTCGGTGCAAAAGAAAATGAATTTAATAATGTAATGGTTTCTTCGGATGAATGCGATGCAACCCTAAAGGCAGAAGAAATTAAGGTATTTAACGATGCCTTAATGAAGAATGACTTTAAGTTAAGCACACAAGAAATCGTGATAAATGAAAAAACAGCTGTGAAGATTTTGAACCCCAAACGCGTGGAAGAAACACTAAAAGCAAACAAGAATACAAGTTGTGTATTGGACGCTTCGTTATCAAATAAAGACCTTATACCCGATCTATACGAGGGTGGACTCAAGATATGGGAGTGTGCAGTGGATTTGGTCGAGTTCCTTGAACAAACAATGGTAAAGTTTGAAGACAAACGTGTTTTGGAGCTTGGTTGTGGTGCAGGGTTACCTGGAATCTTTGGTTTGATGAAAGGAGCACGCGTTGATTTCCAGGACTATAACCGTGAAGTCATTGAACACTTTACCATACCAAATGTATTCCTTAATCTACAATCAAGTCATTCCCAGTGCTCTAACCAACAATTAAAAACCCAATTGTCAGCAAAGTGTCGCTTTTATGCAGGTGATTGGAAGTGTCTTGAAAACTACATCAACCCTAATAAAGATCCAGAGGAATCCTACGACATAATATTGACCTCAGAAACTATTTATGATACCAGAAATCAAACTAAACTCCTTAGTTTTATTAGAAGCCACTTACGATATCCTAATGGGGTTGTGTACCTTGCTGCAAAGACTTGTTATTTTGGGGTTGGAGGTGGTACAAGAACGTTTGAGGTGCTAGTAAATGAAACAGAAGACTTGCTTGTAACTGTTAGCAAAGTCTATCAAGATGGAGTACAGAGAGAAGTCTTAAGTATAAAATGGAGACAAAGCACTAGTGAAAAATTGGATAATGCCAACAGTCAATGATGATGAAAACTCTAATTGAGAGGGTCCTGAAGGGGTAATATGGGAGCTGGGATTCACCTTTTTTGGGCTGGGAAAATGAGATTTCATGTACTGGGACTTGGGATTTTGCAAAATCTCTAACGCTAATTAACTCTATAACTTGGATTGAGATCTTGTATGAATAGCCTGCATCACATCCGGACAAATATGGAATGGAATGGAATGGATATTTATTTACCCTCGGTATTCCTATCAACTAAAATAACAATTGCTTTTCATGGAAGCCGAGCTTGTAAAAATAAATAGATAACTATTAGTATTACAGAATTAGGTAAAAGGCTTAACCCTACCCTAACCTAACACGGAGACATTTAATCACTAATCACCCTCAAGTCGTGCTATTACTTATGATAAAATCATCGAAATATTAAATAAACGGTAAAGAAATCTTAGTTGACCTTTGAAAAGTAAACCTTTATCGTCTATTCAATTTAAGCCAGTGTTAGTATTTTTTTTCCTCCACCGTTAAAATAACTGTTTATGTTCCAAACTGATCGACATTGAAATTGCAGCTTTGTTTACTAGTAAAGGTCAGGCGTTGCATTTGGTGACCAACGAGCTACTGTTGAACAATCATTGGTAGTGTTAGAAGTCGAGAGCCAATCAGAATTTGCTTCATATAACCGTGTTAATCCATTGGGGGTCAGAACAAGATTTTGGGCACTATTTCACAGACAGACTTTACCAAAGTATTTGTCTGGATGTGACGCAGGCTATTGCTTGACTGGGACTGGGATTTTGCAAAATTTTTGGGCTGGGAAGTGGGATTAGGACTCCCCTTCAGGACCCTTAATTGACAGTATATAGCTTTTTCAAAAAAAATTGGTGAAGTTTTTGTTGTTTGTTGCATACCAAGCCCGAAATGTAGTTTGGGGGTCATGGATTCAAGTAGTAAAAGGTCGCAACAATATGCGACTTCCCCAAACTTTGGCTGCAAGTTTTTCCAGCATCTTTTCTTTTGTGCTGACATTATTTACATATGAATAGAATAAATTTCAAACTTGGCCATGGTAAGCAACATGCAACAAAACCTTCACCAACCTTTTTTGAAACAGCTGTAGTTGGATGCTTTCAATGTTAACTTTTGGAACTGTTGAAGCTGTTAAATGAAACAGCTATTTTTGAAGAATTGTGAAGAGAAGCATGAATCATAGCATTGCATGCACATTGGTTAAAATGTCTTTCATATTTTCAACACTTCCTGCATGTATCATTGAAGGAAGCACAGAGAAAGTTGTTTATTTTTTTTAACTGTATGTAATATGTATATAATTCAAGCTTCAAACTATGTCATTTTGCATCAAGGGGGGAAGATATACCACTTTAGAGTTATTTTTGATATATGGATAAAAAGTTAAATTTTACACCGTAAAAAATAAGAGAGATCACTTACTGACGTTTCGGACGCTAGTCCTTTGTCGGAGGACTAGGGACGAAGGACTAGCGTCCGAAACGTCAGTAAGTGATCTCTCTTATTTTTTACGGTGTAAAATTTAACTTTTTATCCATACTGTTTCATTAGAAACACCGACGCAGCCCACACTAGCTTACCGCTAGTTATCATCTATTTTTGATATAGTTTGGGAAGGGGAGACATGTCATTATTATTATTATTTTCTTTTTTCTTGGGGAGGGAAATATGTTATCATTATTATTTCGGAGGGAGGGGAGAGGGAGGGTATGCTATTTCTAAAACTATTTAAGAGTTATTCAGCTATTAGAGTGCAAATAATATAACCGTGAAATAGTTAGCTAGCTAACTAATGACTAATTATGTCCTAAGTTCTGCCCAAATTTGATTAGTAGAGAAATAAGCGAGCCGTGACGGGTCTTGCACATGCAAGCATATTTAATTAGTCAAATGATCACCACTACGCTGCGGTTTTGTAATGCGGAATAAAAAAAAACAACCGTGATAATTTGAACAAACTTTTATTCCACATTAATCTATCAGTATTACAATTCGAATAGTTGTATCTGCGTCTTGATTTATTGACCTGTGTCTTCATTTTTAACTCATTAAACGTCAGAAACACATTCTTTTGTGCACTGAGTCGTTGATCTAGAAAAAGCCTGTGCTCCTGTCATGCCTCGCTGATTTCCTATGTCTTGCCTAACTAAGCACTAACTATCTCCTATTTCTTGCTATCTATTTCACGGTTATATTATTTGCACTCTATTATTATATATTTTTTTTGTGGGGGGGGGGGGGGTGGCTATTTCATAAGTTTGTCTTTTATATGTATATATGTATATTTCTATTATAATTAGTTTAGATTATTAGAATAGTTATGGTCATGTAAGAGCCACCAAGTGGAATAACCATTAAACCATTATTATTATTATTATTATTATTATTATTATTATTATTATTATTATTATTATTATTATTATTATTATTATTATCAAGGCACTGTCTGCAGCATGTCTAGCATTAAAAGACTAGATACCCCACTTTTACTAGCTCCTTGGTTACTGCTACAATCTCTTGATGAAATCATCACGACTCAGGAAAATACATTGTATTCTGTACCATGACATGACTTTTTTATTTGGTTTGACTGAATCAATCCCTAAACCTTGTTTTGACTATCCTTAAATGTTGAGAGTGCAAACACTATATTTGTGAAACCATAATGTAATAAGCACTAATTTTTACTAAATAGTACTGATAAAACAATACAAAACAATATTTATTGCACTATTTTGTGCAAAAGATATTTGATATACCCCAAGGGGGATACTAGAGGTTGTTCAATGACAGGGATGTGCTGCTGGGATCCAAAAACCCTACCCTATCCAAGATATGAATATCTTAAGACACAGCACCATAATTGATCCTAATAAACCTATGTAACACCTAAGAAAAATGTTATACCCTGTATAATGCCAGCACAGTTGTCCAGAAAACTGCCAGTTTTGGAAAAATATTACAAATCTTAATACCCTATCTAAGACTTGGAAATGCTAGATACCGCTAACCTATCCAAGACTGATGATTCAAGACAATAAACCATACAGTATACCCCATCCAGTATAGTACAAGTGGAACATTCCCATATGTCATGTATCCCTCCAGAACAGTCAATCAAACTTTTGAACAGCAGGGTTTACCAGTTGCTAAGGTTTGACATCACAATCTATAATAATTTATCATAATTAAGTGCACCTGCAATCATGAAGCTGTTCTTATATCTGTTGGTTTTGCACACGGGAACAGTAAAACGTCTCTGCTTACATAGAGTAACACTAGATTCATTTGTATTAAATGGCAATAAATGTGCAAATTATAAGACTTATTTAAGGTGACTGCCTACCTTAGAACGCTCGATTTGAGCCCACGATGAGCATGAGCACAAAAAACGCTGAATAAAATACGAAATTTTATTTAGAAACCATACACGTTTTGAACTTCAACAACGCAATTGCAAAACCAGCTTAATTGAAAGAACTTCTAAAAATCTACATTTTATATCAAATTTTTTAGAAAAGTTAAGTTTTCTAACGCATGAAAAAATAGATTTTTGTAGGAATTTTTGTTTGACTTTAGGAGATTTTTGAGAGCACTGAAAGGGCGAAATATAGGTTAGGGTTAGATATCTCTTTGTCTTTTATTCTAAAATATCTATGTCATATTGTAGAATAATTCACTAGGCATTATTCATTAAAATAATGCTGATTATCTCGAAAATGAGCGCAGGACACCCCATTTTTCTTTTCATATTCGGAATCAGCATTAAATTTTCACTTTAAAAAATCATAGTTTAAAAGAAAGTTTAAATTTTTTTCCAAAAGTAGCCAGTCACCTTAAGACAATTTTGTCACAAAAAGATCTTAGAGTGGTGTTTCCTACACTGAAACAGAGTCTCTAGACCCGAGAGGCTTAAGGCCTCCCCATAGGGCAGTTCATAATTAAGAGCTATCTGTAAATTCAAGGGTACAAAAAAGTTATATGTATGTATCAAAAATTTAATGTTTCATCATGCCTTGGAGAGAGAGAAGAAAGATCAAATCTCAAAGTAGTACATTGAGTTACCATAACCATTTACAAAATCTGCAATTGAAGTTGGTCTTGCAGTCCCATTTATTTTGATAGGAATGTATGGAGACCCCAGCTCATGCATACTCAGTTGGGGGTCTTTTGGTTGCTAAGAGCGGGAGGCTCATTATGATACCTGTGCTGATGGGCGATGTACCTGTGCTGTTGGGTGGCGTACCTGTGTGCTGGGTGATGTACCTGTGCTGATGAGCGATGTACCTGTGCTGTTGGGCGATGTACCTGGTTGATGGGCAATGTACCTGTGCTGATGGGCAATGTACCTGTGCTGTTGGGTGACATAACTGTGTGCTGGGTGATGTACCTTTGCTGATGGGCAATGTACTGATGGCAGAGTGTGTGACTAGGTTTCACTGTCAATGAATTTTTATTTTTTTGCGAAAGTAATGTTCAAATCAAATAATTTCATTTTAGGAATAAATATATCTAATCACATGACCCATCTTTCCATCCATGTAACCATCTTTCATCAACCTTGGAACAGTCAAACTCCTTTTTTCCTATGTGTCTGTTTACTTTATTGTGTATTCTACACATCCATTGGGAAAAACTTTGCTGGTTAAGAGTGTCTGGTGGTTCTTGCTTAATCCTATGAGGAAAGATAATATAAAGATGGTGGTGATAAGAAATCCATGGTGTAGCAGTGACTCTACCAAGGTGGGTCTTTATCCAATGTATAAAATAAACCTATATTTTACAAGCATCACTTGTCATAAGGGGCTCTTCTTTGCGGTTCACTCCACATGCACTATTATTACATCCACTATTATTACATGCACTATTATTACACCCACTATTATTGCATGCACTATTATTGCATGCATTATTATTGCATGCACTATTATTGCATGCACTATTATTGCATGCACTATTATTGCATGCACTATTATTACATGCACTATTATTATACCCACTATTATTACATGCACTATTACTACATGCACTATTATTACATGCACTATTATTACATGCACTATTATTACACCCACTATTATTACATGCACTATTACTACATGCACTATAATTGCATGCACTATTACTACATGCACTATTATTACATGCACTATTATTACATGCACTATTATTACATGCACTATTACTACATGCACTATAATTGCATGCACTATTATTACATGCACTATTACTACATGCACTATTATTACATGCACTATTATTACATGCACTATTATTACATGCACTATTATTACATGCACTATTATTACATGCACTATTACTACATGCACTATTATTACATGCACTATTACTACATGCACTATTACTACATGCACTATTACTACATGCACTATTACTACATGCACTATTATTACATGCACTATTATTACATGCACTATTATTACATGCACTATTATTACATGCACTATTATTACATGCACTATTATTACATGCACTATTATTACATGCACTATTATTACATGCACTATTATTACATGCACTATTATTACATGCACTATTATTACATGCACTATTATTACATGCACTATTATTACATGCACTATTATTACATGCACTATTATTACATGCACTATTATTACATGCACTATTATTACATGCACTATTATTACATGCACTATTATTACATGCACTATTATTACATCCACTACTATTACATCCCCTTTTACAGCACAAAACCTGGAGGAAAACTGGAGGAACAACACATCAAACAAACTCAACTCACATAATTTATGCAGTTCAGTTACGAATCAATCAATCAATTTATTAATGTCATGCAAGGACACCTGGCTTAAACTGCACAGTGGTGAGAGAAATGCTAATAGAAAACCCAGGAATACAAACTTGAAGCACAGGTTTGGAAAGAATCAAGAAGCAACTCCACTTGCATAATAAACTTAGAGCTTATTTGGTAAAGGTGAGTGTAAATTATAGGACTGATGTAAAAGATATGAAAGGGAGTTTACAATGTACACCCTTTCTTTCACTTTTAGCTACAATCAAATGATTAGAAAACTTGAACAACTTTATATGCTTGTTTGGTGTATTCACTAAACAAAATGCTCCCCTCCATGGTTGAGGACGTCCATCCTTTTCTCTCACCCCTCCCCCATTTTTTCTACCCCACAGACACTTATTAATCTTAAAATTTACAGGATTTTAATTTTTCCAACACTCCCATTAACAAGTCTTGATAAAGTGGCATATTGGTTGCCATAGTGACTAAACTATTGTCATGTGAACTAAATCTTTAAAGTCATTTGCCATCCAAATTTATTAAATAATATAATTATGGTCAACCAAAATCAATATTCTTGCAACCATGGTTTAGGCCTACTCATCAGCCAGTTCGTCAAAATAGTTAATTCAAAGCTCTGAGGCAGGTCGGTGAAAACATTTCATGAATAATGACTGAATATAGCAAGCAGTTTTATTGCTCCTTTATAATGTATAACAACTTACGTCTCTTTAAGG
This sequence comes from Anthopleura xanthogrammica, assembly GCA_964019055.1. Taxonomy (NCBI): domain Eukaryota; kingdom Metazoa; phylum Cnidaria; class Anthozoa; order Actiniaria; family Actiniidae; genus Anthopleura; species Anthopleura xanthogrammica. Next base: position 12,485,860 of record OZ025217.1, read on the forward strand.
TGTGAAGAACATTCATTACAAGGAAAGAAATTTGAAAATAATTTAATAAATTGTTCCATGTCTTTTTGCTGAGTGTTAGTTGGCTTTTCTGGATAATAAGCTGCCATTGTATGGAGAAATCCCCAAGTAGAACGGCCAAGTTCTTCTCTATCCAATGGACATTCTATCTTGTTTTCTTCAGCTTCTGCTTCTGATGTTTTTTGTTGTTTCTGATGAATAACAGATTACACTATTTACCAATTTTTAAGGACAATTACAATAATTCAAAAAATTCTTTTAGACACAGGTACCAGGGAGAGGGAAGGGAGTAGATGATTGTCCAATCTGTCCAACACTAATAAAAATTAAGAACAACCCACGTATCGAATTGGAATTTAATGAATAGGTTTTGCAGAGGGAGGGAAAAAACCTAACCTGTAATGTCAAGCTGTCTGGAAAAGTTGCATTTTGAAAGTTTGAAGGGTTCATTTATTTACTAAAAGTTCAAAGGACCTTTTTTAGCTTGGGTGTAATGTTTTCCCATTTCAGACCACAAGTCATTCTCTTAAGGTGACTCGACCCAATAATTTTGCATGCGCACTTTCCAACTTTGAACCTCATATGACTAAAGAGATTGATTCCAATTTCATATCCACTAGAACACATGTTACATATAGACTAAATTTCAAAATATTTTTTTTCCGAGGAATTTGGAGATATTTGAGGATTTCGAAATGAAGAGTATAATTTATGTGAAAACTAAACAATTTGACCGCACTTGGCAGACCTCCAAATCTTTCCGATGTAAAGTAAGTTTTTAAAATATTTGTGGTTTCATATTTGTACATTACCTTACTTCGGAAAGATCATGCATGGTGCAAAAGAATTCGATGTTGTGCCAAAGTGGAGACAATGGAAATCCCAGAGCACCAAATTATCGAAAACTATGACATCGTTGCAATATTTACTCAAAATAGTGTTTATCTTAAGCAGCCTTAGAAGTTATCAATGAGCATGAAATTTGGGGAAAGTGTTGTGCATTGATCAGTTGTAGTCCTGAAAAAAATCCAAGAAAAAAATCATCTTCACCTTCTAATCCTGTCAAACTTAAGCTTATTTAATACTACCCGCTGTTAACTCGCATGACTTAGCTGCTTAGGCAATAATTAGATTAGATTATTTTATTTTATGCTTTTTCTATCTTTCTAAAAGCCTGCCGAGTTTATTTAAATATATTTACAAAACTTTATAGCAATTTCTTTTTCTGTTGTAATTTTTTTATATATATTGATTAGAGACAGCTATTCTACTTGATCAGTATTATTTTTTCATAAACGACATGAAGAGACATGCATCATAATGATTGAAATTCAACTTGGATAACTAATCACATGTAGGAACCACAATCATATAGAAGTCCACATAGATTCGCAGCACTTCTCTTGCAATATGCAGCGACTAGTTTTAGTAGACTATATATAATCCGAGTTTACTGCTTGTCCTGTTTGGCTTGCCATACTGGCGATGGTTCTGAATAATAATATTGTGCAGTTAAACCATGTCGTGTCTTGTTACTTAAGAGTCATTGTCAGAGAAAACCGGGCAGAAACCGGACAAAGTGACGGACCGGGGTCGGCCGATTTCCACCAAATTTTCAGCAATGAAAGACCATCCGATTAGATGATGAACTGTGGTGTTGAAAGTTTCATTGAGCTTTTTCCTTTGGAGATAGACCACCCCCCTCGGTTTTCGATCGTGATCGGCTTTTGAGACACCAAAATTTAAGGCCTAACTTCATCCCTTCAAAACCCAATATCGCTTTGTCTCTTCGAGTTTTAACATATTATTTGGAAAATTTATTCTATGAACGAGAAGTCTTGAGGTTTTGAGTCAAATGAGATGAGTTTTGAAATTTTGACCCGGACTTGAAGTTTGCATACGAAGCCTGCTCAATTCACGATCTCAAAATTCATCAACTTTCGAATTCACGGAATTCAACAAATCTTAGTTATTTTTTAAATGAAGGACATTTTTTAAAAGCTCTATGTCTGGGCTTCAAGAAACTGCAAAAATCTTTTTGGGTCATTAAATCCATCGAACGCAAGCAGCTTTCAAAGTTAGCAAAAATTGCATTCTGAATTTGAATAATTGTCTTGAGTGTTTACTTCCGGTCGACTCAAGATTGCGATACTGATCCCCACCTTCGCCTTTAATACGCTTAGAGTTTGTTTTCAAGGAAGATTTCAAATAGAACTACTGTATTTTGTGAAAATTAAAATTGTCTAACAAAGAAATTCCAAATAATACGACTCTGCGAGTATTACGAAGGCAGTTTATCTAAAGCTAATTTACATAAATTTAAACTTAAGTCTCTAGACTTTATAAAACACAATTGAAAAGTGGAGAATGCGGAGATAATGCGGAAAAGAAGCAAAACGGCATCAATTATTGCACAAAGATCATCTTCGATTCGCTTTTCCCTTAATATCAATTTAAGAATGATTATTTTTTACCGAACTGTCATACAGTTTGTATATTCGACCACTACCAGTATCTGGCCATAAAATGTTCTGTCGCTTTTTCATAGGTATCAATTTTAAACACAAAAACGAACAAACAAACAAGTAAACAAGCAAACAAAAAAAACAAGCAAAAAAGATATCTAGATGATCCCCCTCTCCTACCCCCGTCCTCTCACCCACCTTGGAGGAGCTTTCATGGATTGCTGGGGAGTGTGAAAACAAATACACTGAAATGGTTATTCTCCTACAAATACACTTTACCTTCTTTTTCTAGCCATTTTTTCTCTCTCTATATATATATTTTTTATTTTATTTATTTACTTTCCGTTTTTGAAAAACAGAAAATGGTAATTTAAACTAAATTTTAAAATGTTTGCAAATGGGCTGCAACAGTCATTGCTTGCAATAAATATTAAATAGGTCATGATTTTAAAGAACCTTTTTAAGAAGAAAAAAAAACCGCACTGAAAAAGGGAGAGTCACATAAATTTATGCTCATGCAGATGCCTCCCAGAACACTGGAAATCGTATTTCCGAGGCAGTTTCAATATCAAAATTGCACCCTCCTACCCGCTCCCATCACCTTCAGCGGCCGTTAAGTTAGTCACCCACCCATCCTCCACCCCCAAAATCACCTAAAAAATCATATCTAAAAAATAACATGAATTATATAAAGATAATGCTGTGTCTAACAAGAACACAACAGGTCTTAAGGATAGGGTCAGGAAATTTCATTCCCATCAATCAATCATTGAATTAATATATTGCCCCTCTTTTCTCCTTGCATGAAAATTGGTAGACTGGGATAAAGACCATTTCATTCGACAAGAATGAAAGCGCTATACAAGTCACCTTTTAATTTACTTGTACGGGAATGTCCCGCTGGACAGGTATCCTTTTTTAAGAGGGGGGGGGGGATTTTTTACTTAAATAGGGTAGGCAATAGACGATTTCAACGATGTTAAAAATTGTCTTGAATTTGGTCATCAGTCTTGGATAGTTTGGCGCTATCTAGCAATTTTTAAATCGGATACGGTATTAATTTTTTTGGCCCCAAATGTTTAACTTCCAACTGTGCCGGTGTAATACAGGGTGTAGAGTTTTTCTTAGATAAGACTATGATTTAAAGTGCTGTGTTTATTTTTTAAGATATCTTCTCTTTTATCAGTGTGGCGATGTTTTTTTTTTCCGGGAAATCGTGATCATGGTACTAATTCCTAGGGAATTCGAGAAAAACCTAAAGATTTCTCCGACATTCTGGAATCACGTCCTGTCGTAATCGAAAAATGGCTTTTTTTTACTTATGGATACGCAAATAATATATTTTTCCGATGAAAAAGCGACAGAACATTTTTATGGCCGGATACTGATAGTGGTCGAATATACAAACCGTATGACAGTTCGGTAAATAATAATCATTCTTAAATTGATATTAAGGGAAAAGCGAATCGAAGATGATCTTTGTGCAATAATTGATGCCGTTTTGCTTCTTTTCCGCATTATCTCCGCATTCTCCACTTTTCAATTGTGTTTTATAAAGTCTAGAGACTTAAGTTTAAATTTATGTAAATTAGCTTTAGATAAACTGCCTTCGTAATACTCGCAGAGTCGTATTATTTGGAATTTCTTTGTTAGACAATTTTAATTTTCACAAAATACGGTAGTTCTATTTGAAATCTTCCTTGAAAACAAACTCTAAGCGTATTAAAGGCGAAGGCGGGGATCAGTATCGCAATCTTGAGTCGACCGGAAGTAAACACTCAAGACAATTATTCAAATTCAGAATGCAATTTTTGCTAACTTTGAAAGCTGCTTGCGTTCGATGGATTTAATGACCCAAAAAGATTTTTGCAGTTTCTTGAAGCCCAGACATAGAGCTTTTAAAAAATGTCCTTCATTTAAAAAATAACTAAGATTTGTTGAATTCCGTGAATTCGAAAGTTGATGAATTTTGAGATCGTGAATTGAGCAGGCTTCGTATGCAAACTTCAAGTCCGGGTCAAAATTTCAAAACTCATCTCATTTGACTCAAAACCTCAAGACTTCTCGTTCATAGAATAAATTTTCCAAATAATATGTTAAAACTCGAAGAGACAAAGCGATATTGGGTTTTGAAGGGATGAAGTTAGGCCTTAAATTTTGGTGTCTCAAAAGCCGATCACGATCGAAAACCGAGGGGGGTGGTCTATCTCCAAAGGAAAAAGCTCAATGAAACTTTCAACACCACAGTTCATCATCTAATCGGATGGTCTTTCATTGCTGAAAATTTGGTGGAAATCGGCCGACCCCGATCTTTCAACTGCTGCCAGGTTTTCTCTGACAATGTCTCTTAAATATTAAGTATGAGAACTTCCTTATTTGGTTTACCTTTTCTACTTTTCTTAGTTTAAATATACGTAAAAAAAATATTAAACAGAGAAGTGTCAACAATTAGATGCACATCACAAAAACACGTGTAATTTCACTTGCGTGGAGACACGCTCAATTTAAATACCAACTCAATTAATATTTACAAAACACAACTTCCATCCTATGGCTTTTAGCTTATATAAAACCAAGTCCTACTATTGCGATTTTAGAGTGAAAATATACGACTTTTCTTACCCATTACCTTAAAGGTGCGCTTAAGGAGGCTCCCTAGAGTTTACAGGTATTTAGAACTATAAGAGAAATCCTTTTATAGCAAAAGCATATCTGCATATCGATGCCTGATAGACCAACCATATTAAAGATTATGAGTTTAGGATTTGTTTATGGTAGTAATGATCACGTACAATGTTACCATAGCAACGCTGCATCTGTCATAAAAAGGCCTATTTTTAACATTAAAAAAATAATAACTCGAATTTTCCATGGTCAATATTCTTCTAAATACATAATATAAAACCCCGTTGGGTTTTTTATAATATAACTGCGGCTTAAAAAAATCTTGACATCAGAACGTGAGATATTGAGAAATTTCGATTTTCCTGGATTTAAAAAAAATCTGATGTCAGGATTTCAGTAGCATTTTGTCAGTTGCCTTTTTACAACATTGTGAAAAAACTGTATACGTTTGAGAACATTTCACCGTGTAATTTTGAGTTAATTTCATTTTGAAAATTAACGTACGCAAAATAAAAATTCTTCAAGTTTAGTAGTTGCGCATGCGCAAGCATGCTCATTGCATTCTGAATAAATGAACTGTTTTGAACGTGCAAGTTTGTCAAAGTCGTATAAAAATCACTAAACTCAAGGGTAGATTTCACGGACCTTTATTTGCTGCTGCTTCTGTTGCTACTGGTTTGAAATGATTGATAATTCTGGACCAAATGTGAGTAGTTTTTGTGACTCTTGGTGCTTTGCCTCTGGACGTCGATGGAGGAAGAGTAAACTCTAGGGAGCCTCCTTAAAATACGAATTTGTAAACAACAGCCGTCAGCTTACCTTGAATCGAAATTGAATTTTGGCGCGTATGGAACGTGAGGATGCCCAAAATAGCATGGAATGATTGCCAAGTAATCAATATTTTATGGGGCAAAATCTTTTTCTTAAATCCCAAATTTACGGTATAAAAACGAAACATTAATGGAAAAGTGTTTACAATTAGAACCGTTTACAATTAGAGCCACATAAGCTTACTAAGGCAGCTTTAAGCTTAATAGACACGAAAAAGTCGTGTACAAAACAGACCATGTCAAATTCATAGGCTATCAGTACTTACTAGTAAAAAGTATTACCTCATTGAGATTAGTTTTTGATTGGCTTCTCGTCCAAGATTTAAAACTTGTACAGGCTCTACAGGGTTTTTTACCGTGTAGAGGAGAAAGACTTTCATCGTCCGCCATTTTGGATCTAACAATCCCATCATGCCAAGTGATCATGAAAACACAGGTAGCCCGATCCTAATAGCTGTTATACTGAATCGCCGATGGGCTCGCGCCTAATATTATTAACGAGCTATTCAGTCAAAAAATTCCTGATATAGACTTGATTCAGCCTAACCATAACGATTTCAATATTCCAAGTTTTGATACTGAGTCAGTTATTACATCGCCGGGGGGGGGGGGGGGGGGGGGGTTGGTTTCTGAAGGAAAAAAACCCTTAATTATAATTGCTACCCCCATAAATGTCTCAAATAAAAATTTACCCGGCCCCTCTTCATCCTTATTCAGGAAAAATTTATCCTTGTAGAGTTTTTGGGCTGATTGATAGCATAAAACCTAAAACTGTACCCCCCTAAAAATGTACCCCCCCTTTTCAGTTGATTTTGAAAATTTGACCTCCCCTCTATATAAAATCACTGCCCCTGCCCCCCTCCGACGTAATAAACAATCGGTCCATTATGATACACATTCTATTAGGAATTTAGGGCCACATATTTGGTAAAAGCTAATTGACCTGGATCTAAGATAATTCATTAATATTAACTCTTAAATCAAAAATTAGAACTAGCTGACTTACCCAAGCTTTTAGAAAACAATACCAATTGTTGCCAATATTTGTGCAGCTTGTGAGTTGACAGATATTTTTTCTTCATTAATTAGTCTTTTATTATTTTTAATATTCATATATTTTTACCCGGAATTCTAAATCTAGCTTCATTTCATAAATTTTATTTTATTAGATACATGCAATTGATTTAATAGACACTTTGATTATTCCAAATGTAGCGTGTCATAATAATTAGTATTCAACCATATTTAGTGCAAGAAACGAATATTTAATAAGACACGTGGCATTTGGAATAGTCAAAATGTCCATGTATCTGGACATGCAACCATTGATAGGAATGCATGGCTGTATATAAATGGATGTAGAAGAAGCCAATGAAGAATAAATTTTAAAGAAATGATGACATTTTTAAAGTTTTTTACTGACATGCTTCAACAGTGACAACTGTCATCTTCAGAATGATTGTACAAGGCAAAGGATTGGATAAATAAGCTAGACTGTCATAAATATGTATGAATTAAAATATAACAATAAAGGAAAAGGACCATAAATGACAAAAGCATGCATCCATACACTTGATAGGCTTTAATTCCCACACGCAATAGAGTGCAAATAATATAACCGTGAAATAGTTAGCTAGCTAACTAATGACTAATTATGTCCTAAGTTCTGCCTAAATTTGATTAGTGGAGAAATAAGCGAGCCGTGACGGGTCTTGCACGTGCAAGCATGTTTAATTAGTCAAATGATCACCGCTACGCTGCGGTTTTGTAATGCAGAATAAAAAAAACAACCGTGATAATTTGAACAAACTTTATTCCACATTAATCTATCAGTATTACAATTCGAATAGTTGTATCTGCGTCTTGATTTATTGACCTGTGTCTTCATTTTTAACTCATTAAACGTCAGAAACACATTCTTTTGTGCACTGAGTCGTTGATCTAGAAAAAGCCCGTGCTCCTGTCATGCCTCGCTGATTTCCTATGTCTTGCCTAACTAAGCACTAACTATCTCCTATTTCTTGCTATCTATTTCACGGTTATATTATTTGCACTCTACTATATGTACGTAGATAAAGATACATTGTTGTAGTCCTAATTTAATTTTTAATGAAATGCGATAGAAAATAGAGTTTTGCTTTCCATGTTCCTTTTGAACTGACGTGGAACTTGAACGATAAAAAATGTCTTCAATCCCACTGACTTTTAATGGTATCTATGTATAGCTAACTAGTAGGCTGGGGGGAGGGGAGTCAGTGTGGGTGTGAACTAGCTACTATTAAATAAACTAACCCATAGGAATACATGTTTCAAAAAATGTTTTCTACATCAACTGAATAAGACTTGTATATTATTATATAGTTTTATTATAGTTTAGGTGGACTACCTGTAAACTAGCATTTTAGCTAAGTGTATCAGTTCCACAATAAATAAAGTATTGTATTCTCTTCTCTTCTCTTCTCTTCTCTTCTATTCTATTTTATTCTATCTACATCTACATACAGGGGTCCTGCAAAGGGGATATACCCATCACTGCAAGACTTCCAGAGAAAAATGAAGAAATGAGAAAATAAATAGATAAATAAAAATTGCGGATTTATAAGAGAAACATTAAATTCAAAGAAACCTAATTTCCGAGTGTTCATACGCGCACAGAATCACAAGTTCAAAATTGTTTCTCAAATTACTCAAAATCGGCTAGATAAATTTTCTTGGTTTTCAGATATGTTATTTGCTTTGTCTCATAGTTTATCGTAGTACTTTTGAATTTTCTAGGTGCCATCGTAATCGCTCGGAAATTAGGTTTCTTTGAATTTAATGTTTCTCTTATAAATCCGCAATTTTTGCAACAAATTAAAAATTATTACATGTTTCGTAAATTTATTTAAGTAAACGTTTCGGCCACTTTGGCATTCTTCAGTAAGGTATTTACAATACTTGGAAATCAATACTTATGGATGGCTCATTCTTTTCCAGTGCATTCACTGCACTGGCCTTGCCTGATCTGGAAACTGCCGGGTTGTGGTTCCTTTTCTTACACTGTGCTACACCTGGTCTAGATTTACATTAACAACCTGTGTTGTCAATATTCACATTCATTTAGATGTTAGAGTGATTTCATTACATTATGAAATGAAGTGTACTAATTAGCTAGAGTGTTATAATCAGATAAATACATTAAAGAGTGAAACATTAGTACACCTTATGACTACTTTGAAATCACAGTCAATAAGCATATGGCAAGAAAAACCCTTTATAACTTCAAGATGCATCACTCAAGCTATGTAAATTTTATGGGATTGCTGTTAATGCATGTGATCTTAAAAGAAGATTTCTCCAGCAGACCTTTATAGTGACAAGTCAAGGCTTACATATTTATTTTTTTATTTTACACAACAAAACACTGTCAGTGCAGTCCAGAAGTCACATCTTCTGGGAATTTAAAATGTAGCATTCACATGATCAGGCACTATCTTGCTAGATGTCTTAATTGGATTATACATGCACACCATTAATATTTACTAGCAGTAAAAGGCTAGGACTGAGCTAAGCTGAGCTGATTAGTAGATTGGGTGGGTTAATTTTTAAGGAACACTATTTTCAATTAGCAAATGTTTATAACTGATTACTGAACATGGATGCTGATCGTGGCTGGGGCAGTTGATCACCAGAACATGCTGCATAATCACTCACAGCTAGGTCACATTAATTAGCATATACTGTATCTCGTCAAAAACTCTATTGGGCTGATGATATCATAATGTACTGACTGATTATATAAATTAGCAAATATCTTGTCAAAAACTCTATTTGGCTGATGACATCATAATGTACTGACTGGTCACATAAATTAGCAAATATCTCTCGTCAAAATAGTTCTATTGGGTTGATGGGATGACATCATAATGTACTGACTGGTCACATAAATTAGCAAATATATCGTCAAAATAGTTCTATTTGGTTGATGACATCATAATGTACTGACTGGTCACATAAATTAGCAAATATCTCGTCAAAATAGTTCTATTGGGTTGATGGGATGACATCATAATGTACTGACTGGTCACATAAATTAGCAAATATCTCGTCAAAATAGTTCTATTGGGTTGATGGGATGACATCATAATGTACTGACTGGTCACATAAATTAGCAAATATATCGTCAAAATAGTTCTATTTGGTTGATGACATCATAATGTACTGACTGGTCACATAAATTAGCAAATATATCGTCAAAATAGTTCTATTTGGTTGATGACATCATAATGTACTGACTGGTCACATAAATTAGCAAATATATCGTCAAAATAGTTCTATTTGGTTGATGACATCATAATGTACTGACTGGTCACATAAATTAGCAAATATCTCGTCAAAATAGTTCTATTTGGTTGATGACATCATAATGTACTGACTGTTCACATAAATTAGCAAATATCTCGTCAAAATAGTTCTATTGGGTTGATGGGATGACATCATAATGTACTGACTGGTCACATAAATTAGCAAATATCTCGTCAAAATAGTTCTATTTGGTTGATGACATCATAATGTACTGACTGGTCACATAAATTAGCAAATATCTCGTCAAAATAGTTCTATTGGGTTGATGGGATGACATCATAATGTACTGACTGGTCACATAAATTAGCAAATATATCGTCAAAATAGTTCTATTTGGTTGATGACATCATAATGTACTGACTGGTCACATAAATTAGCAAATATCTCGTCAAAATAGTTCTATTGGGTTGATGGGATGACATCATAATGTACTGACTGGTCACATAAATTAGCAAATATCTCGTCAAAATAGTTCTATTGGGTTGATGACATCATAAGGTACTGACTGGTCACATAAATTAGCAAATATATCGTCAAAATAGTTCTATTGGGTTGATGGGATGACATCATAATGTACTGACTGGTCACATAAATTAGCAAATATATCGTCAAAATACTATTGGGCTGATGACATCATAATGTACTAGTGACTGGTTACATTAATTAACATATATCTAAGTTATGTAAATAGAATTGTGCGTGGCTAAAAAAACGGATAAATTTTAGCAGTATTACTGTTTTAGGGTTATTCCGAACTGTCTGAGAGTTAAGCATGAATTACAGTTAATAAGAACAATTATTTTGTAATAATTTTATAGTGCAGACACATTAACCAGGACCACTTGAATAAACTGACCAATTAGATAACACCTTAAAACAAATATGACATATTCCAACAAAAATTGTCTGGGCCATTATCATGACGACATCATGACGACATCATCACGACAGCATTATGATATCATCATGTCATCATCATGACATCATCATGACCTCATTGTGGCATCATCATCATCATTATGACATCATCATGACATCATTATCATCATGACATCATCATCATCATGACATCATCATGACATCATCATGGCCTCATCATTACATCATCATCATTATCATGACATCATCATGACATCATTATCATGACATCATCATCATCATGACATCATCATGACATCATCATCATGACATCATCATCATCATCATGACATTATGACATCATCATGACATCATGACATCATGACATGACATCATGACATGACATCATCATCATCATCATCATCAATTTATGTAGGGGCTTTATATGGCATATTGCCGACATTTGAGGTATTTATCTCTTACTTAATAATCAATCTTAAATAAGAGCTTGTTGTGATTAACAATGAGTCGGGCCATACCAATGCACAACACTTACGTATGCTGAAATTATGACTTTATTACAACTATTGTCAACAATGAAATAAGAGTATCTTTTGTTCAAATTCTTAAGTGTTCAAATTTCGTACAATCTTTGATGCACCTATTGTTCTTAAAGCACACAAAATCGAAATTCGAGCGTAGGACCCATTATGGCGACCATCACAAGCCAAACTACAGAGTCAGAAGTGAATTTATTATGGAAGAAAATATCTTCTAGCATTCACGTTTTAGAAAGAATGCTACTTTGAGCATACTGGAGAGAAGCATTGGCATGTGTACTTTGATTCTGTCATGAAATTATGGCCATAGCTTAAATTTTCTTGGATTTATTGAGCTCCGAGTAGAGGTTGGTGTCGCCGCGAGTGAGCAGCCTTTGGATTTTCTTTAGTAGGGGAACCAAAATGGCAATGACTCCATAAAAACGCTCTCAAATGGCTTCAAAATCGACCAGACATCAAAACATTTAACAAGCTATCAAGGTACTTAACGAAGGAGGCTAGAAAGGGTTTTTGAACTTGCATATAGACTAACAAAAATGACCCTGAAAAACTTTATATGGCTAATATATGACCGTAAAGTGACCCAGAAGATGAAAGACCATAAAGTAAAGGTAGGAATGAAAAGAAAAATATGATGTAACACATTGCTATGACAATGATGGAACACTTCAAATGTGTGCAAAGTTTTTCATTTAAAAAATTCTAACTCAAAAACCGCACTGTGAAAATCATTTAAAATTTGCATGTTTCAACTTCTTGATCCAATCTTTGATTAGACCGAAAAAGAAAAAATTCTGTAATGAGGAATTCTCAAAAATCAATGAAGTTTATTTTAGGACGTTCCGCATTACAGAATCTTTTTATTTTTTCTTAGCACTTACGAACCATTAAATAAAAGTTTTTAAAAAAATTACCGTCCAGTTTTTGAGTTATTTTAGTTTAAGTATGAAGTTTTTTTGGGACAAAATTTTCCTATTTCCATTTCAAATGATTCAGTGCCACGTCATTTAAGAGCATGCACGCTCCTTCGAGGAAATCCATTTCGAGTGTCCTTAAGTCATTTTCATGAATCCATAAAAGTACCAATTTTAGATATTGCAAAATATTACCGTAAATATTCATCACAACACTACAGAAAAAGAGCTTGGGCTGCCTGTGGTGTTATGATTTTGAGATATTATATTGGTATTCAAAATTCCTTTTTGCTGGACAGGGTTTTGCCCACCATCTTAGGTTTGTTTATTGCATATCTGTTTGAGTTGAACTACAATAACTTCCAGTACTGTGAATACATTCGTTAAGATAAAACCCTAACCCTAACCATAGTTAATGGAGTGGAATGGTTTGGAAACCTATTGTTCTAGGTTTTTGTTTGGCGAGCGATGTTGAAATGTACCATCACGTGATATTGACCGTGCACAATGAACCAAAGCAAGTATGGCTGGTTATGGTTTCTGTACTATTTTCATGTTTGAACATTTTGAAAACTTAGTGTAAAATCTTCATTCTAAGATTACAAACAAGAGGACAAATAATTCCACGTAGATACAGTTCATTTACCAGATGATAAATAAGAAAGCGTTAAAAATGATGTTTTCCTTTTCAGTAAACAATCCAATCTCTATCATATAGAATTTATTAACAAATATCTCCTATTTTAGAACATTTTTGAGAAAACAAATTGTCTATGTTTCCTAAAGTCTGGTTTTTACTATGACACAAGCGCAAGCAAGCACAAGGATCAAAAAATTTTGATACTTGTGCTTGCGTTTGTCCTTGCACTTATGCTTGCGTCGTAGTGAAAATGGTATTCCTGCTTGTGTTTTGTGCTTGCGACTGTGCTTGCATATATATTAAAATCGACATATCATTTAATGAGTAAAAGATGTGCTTAAAAGAAGAAATTTCACAAAAAGCAAATGTAATTCGTGACGCGTGACCGCCAAAAACGCCAGCCGTGTTTGTCAACACTTATGCCCAGAAAGGTCAAGTCGCATGAAATTCTCTCAGTTTTCAATCAAAATGCCTTCCTTGGATACAAACTTTTTCACTATTCTATTTCGCATTGCGTTGAAGTATGGACGTAAAACCATGTAAAACGTATTCAACTACTCCCAAAGCAGTTAGGAATCGACAAAAATTTAGAGATTTTTTTTTCACCCTGAGCCAGTCCAAGTACCTTAACTTACTATGAACAAACGCTGCAACTTTTCCTTCCCTGTGCATGGTCAACGTCATATAACAATAGAAAAAGGTTAACAAAAACCTAGAACAATAGGTTTCCAAACCATTCCACTCCATTATAGAGATGATTATGATTATAGAGACAGCTATACTACTTGATCAGTATTATTTTTGTCAGCTGCATCATAACGAATAAATGAAATGACATGAAGAGACATGCATTACCATGTAGGGACCACAATCACTTACATATCATATAGAAGTCATTGCCCATAGACTCGCAGCATTTCACTTGCAATATGCAAAGACTAGTTAACTGTTTATCAATGGGTGGTAAAGACATGGGACTACGTAGTGACCACTGCTAGGTTTTAGAAGGTTTATAAATAAATATGCATGAAGGATTAGTGGACTGTAAAAGACTTTTTCTTACCTTATTTCATTGCGTACCATTATAATAGCCTTGTAAAGCAGTTCTTGAAGCTAGAAGGGCTGCATAAAATAAAGAAATAAATAAGGGTAAATTAGGGTAGGAGTAAGCTCAGATGAATGACAAGCTGTCAAGTAATTGTTGTCAAATATATCCAGCAAGAAAAGGCTATTAAAACCCCCAAAATTCATTCATGAAGGGTAGTTTCTGCAAAACTCTGGAGCCTTAGCCAGTAGAATGGAAGCCAAAACAAGCGAATTCATGTGTCTTTTAGCTCAAAAACCCAACCACGTGCAAATGGTAACGGAACGACAACCACTACGACAACAAGCTTACGTATTCGAGAAAAAAATAATTTTCGAAGAAGAAAAAAAGCTATAACCCACGAACTAAATACGTAGAAGGGAAAAAATGATGTTTGTCTTTGCGTTTGCACAGTTTAGCGTAGTATAGGAGGCATTGCTACCTCATAAGAGCGAGTGTTATTGTACAGGGTGCAGAAAGGACAGACTTAACAGTTGTAGTATTAAGAAGCGTAAATAAAATATCTAAGCTAAAGAAACGTAGTCTGTGGAAAAACTCTGCAGCCTGAAGGGTAAGGCAATAGAATGGAAGCCAAAACAAGCGAATTCATGTGTTTTTTAGCTCGAAAACCCAACCACGTGCAAATGGTATTAAAGGAACGACAAACAACTACGACGACAAGCTTTCGTTTGTAACGGGGAAAAAGTAATTTTGGAAGGAGGAAAAAAGCTGTAACCCACGAACTAAATATATGGAAGGGAAGAAATAATGTTTGTGTTGGAGTTTGCACAGTTAAGCGTAGAATAGGAGGTTTTGTTACCTGATAAAAGCGAGTGTTTGTTTGCAGTCAGCCATCAGATTGCCATGAGGTGAGTGAGCGAGACGAAAGACGTGAAGTGTGGTCGGTGTGTGCTCGGTGTGTGCCTATGATTAGAACCGACAGGCTTTGCGGTCACTCGCTCGCTGAAATGGGGTATGGAATAGTCGGAACGAGGGACCTGAGGACATCATGAAGTCCTGTGAGGGTTTAAATCCGTGTGAACACGAAGAACTGTGTTCGCACCTGCCTCTCGTAGGACGGGGAAGGAACCTTTTTCGGCAAGGATCGGGAGAAAAGTGGGTTCATTCCGATGCGAATTGGAGTCCTACGAGTGTAGCAGGGGCCCTCGTTCACGAATCAGTCTTGGACCAACGGGGATGAAATTTGTGTTTGCTTTGGAGCAGGGTAGGGGGTGGCGGCGAGTGTTTTGGCGTGTTGGTCAAAGACTTAGCTTATTTCTTTAACAAGTTGGTGGTAGGGGTTTATTCACGCTGATAGTTCTTCTTGTTGGGTTACCTGTCCTGAGGGTCATCCGTAAGGCCTTGGGGGCGACTTGGGGAGGGGTTGTGGTATGTATCTTGCAGTGATCTATTGCAGGGTTGCTGGACCTTCTGCAGGGTTTGTGGACCTTCTGCAGGGTTTGTGGACCTTCTGCAGGGTTTGTGGACCTTCTGCAGGGTTTGTGGACCTTCTGCAGGGTTTGTGGACCTTCTGCAGGGTTTGTGGACCTTGCATTTGATCCCTTGCGGGCTGGTTCTTGTTGTTTGTTTTTTTCGACAGCAATAAAAAGCTGGCGAGCTTGCTCTAGCCCTTTCATCCATCTCCAACAGTTCGTGCAGGTACTTCGTGGGTGAACCTACTCTACATCTACAACAAGGTCGTAAATCGATGTTCAAGTCCCACTAGAAGCACTTTTCTTTTAGTTCCAGTGGTGCCAAAATATGGAACGGTTTCCCCGAAACTATCAGAAACCCACACGGCAATCATGTAAAACAGTAGCTATTTCATTTTTTAATTTTGTAACTATTGACTGATGATTTTCCGTGTTTAAATAAAGTTATACATATATAGAACAATACTCTACAATATTTATCTCTATAATTGTATTCCACATACAACAGCGTTCACCTTCTTGCACTGCAGGGCCCCTTCTTGCACTGCAGGGCCCCTTCTTGCAATGCAGGGTTCCTTCTTGCAATACAGGGCACTTTCTTGCAATACAGGGCACCTCGACAACAGCCTTCGCTATGCACTCTACTGTACTCTACTGTACTCTGCTGTACTCTACTGTACTCTACTATACTCTACTGTACCGTACCCTACAATACTTTACTGTACTCTACTGTACTGTACTCTACTTTAATAATAATAATAATAATAATAACTTTATTTTCTATAGCGGCAATTACACCAGCTCAACACCGCTTTACAATTGTAAAAATGATTATAAAATTATATAAACAGTAAATCTAAACTAATTCTATATTATAAATAAAAATGTAATAAAAAGGAAACTACATATAAATATAAACAAAGTTCATAAAAATCTATAGATATGTGATATAAATAAAATAAAAATAGATAGATAAATAAATAAATAAATAAATAAATGAATGAATGAATGAATGAATGAATGAATGAATGAATGAATGAATGAATGAATGAATGAATAAATAAATAAGATAAATAAAAACAGCTATAAAAATTACTAAATATCCCAGTACTTTACTGTACTCTACTGTACTCTACTATACAATACTTACTATACAATACTCACTATACAATACTCACTATACAATACTCACTATACAATACTCACTATACAATACTCACTATACAATACTCACTATACTATACGTCACTATACTATACGTCACTATACGTCACTATACGTCACTATACTATACCATACGTCACTGTACTAAACAATACGTCACTCTACGTCACTCTACGTCACTCTACGTCACTCTACGTCACTCTACGTCACTATACTATACAATGAACAACAACAGGGTTCATAGCACAAGCATGATGGTCCAAAGGCCCACGGGTTAGGTTTAGGGTTAGGATTTGGGTAGACCTTCTAATAATGACAACAACAACAGTCGTTATAGCACAAGATAAGTGCTCCCAAGGCAGAGGGGTTAGGGTTAGGGTTAGCATTTGGGCAGACTATCTAATGACAACAACAGCAACAGTGGTTCATACCACAAGCATAGTGGTCCAAAGGCCCACGGGTTAGGTTTAGGGGAAGTATTTGGGTAGACTTTCTAATGACAACGACAGCAGTGGTCATAGCACAAGCATGATGGAAGAAAGCTTCGTAGGTGAATGGCATTTTACTCAGGTTTAATATAAGACAAGGTTCGAGGAATGAAGTCCCAAGGCCCAAGGGTTAGGTTTAGGGAAAGTATTTGGGCAGACGTTCTATAGACAACAACAACAACAGGGGTCATATCAGAAGCATAGGGGTCCAAAGGGTTTAGGGTTTAGGGTTAGAATTTGGGTAGACTATCTGACAACAACAACAAGGTTCATAGCACAAGCATGATGGTCCCAAGGCCCACGGGTTAGGTTTAGGGAAAGTATTTGGGTTGACCTTCTAATGACAACAACAACAGTGGTTCATACCACAAGCATAGTGGTCCACAGGCCCAAAGGGTTAGGTTTAGGGAAAGTATTTGGGCAGACTTTCTAATGACAACGACAACAGTGGTCATAGCACAAGCATGATGGAAAAAGCTTTCGTAGATGAATGGCATTTTACTCAGGTTTAATATAAGACAAGGTTCGAGCAATGAAGTCCAAATCCCTACGGGTTAGGTTTAGGGTAAAGAATTTGGATGGTCTTTGCAATCGTATAACAGGCTTCAATAGAGATGGCAGCACTTCTTTTCAATAAACTTCACGGTCCAGAGGTTAGGGTTAGGCTAAAGAATTGGATAAGTCTTTGCAATCTTACAACAGTCATCAGTAAAGACCCCTAGCCTAGAGTTAGGTTGGGTCTTTGCAACAATACTCTTTCCAGCAATAGTCTCTGCAGCAATAGTCTCTGCAGCAATGGTCTCTGCAGCAATGGTCTCTGCACCAATAGTCTCTGCAGCAATAGTCTCTGCAGCAATAGTTTTTGCAGCAATAGTCTATGCAGCAATACTCTATGCAGCAATAGTCTCTGCAGCAATACTCTACACAGCAATAGTCTCTGCAGCAATGACAGTCTCTGCAGCAACAGTCTTTCCAGCAATACCATTCTTCAGCAGTCTCGTGGGCTTCGTCCATCCTGGAAAAGAAATGTGTGTCAGCAAGAGCATCGTAAACCGGCACTCTAGGCATTCGCCTTACCCTACATTTCAACTAGTTCCGCTCACCCACACATTCCACTCTATACTCCATCCAAACCCTTACCCTGAACCTAACCCTAAACCTAACCCTAAACCTAAACCTAACCCTAAACCTAACCCTAAACCTAACCCTAACCCTAACCCTAACCCTAAACCTAAAGCCGAACGCCAGACCCCCTAAATACCTACCCCATCCCAACCCTACATCCTAACATTACCCCGAAATCTGACTCCCTAGCACCCACGGGTTAGGTTTAGGGTAAATATTTGGGCAGACTTTCCAATGACAACGACAGGGTTCATAGCAGAAGTATAATGGAAGAAGGCATGCATGCATGCATCCATGAAGTTTCTTTCGTAGACTCGTACCACCGACATTATTTCAAAGTGCCCACCCCCACTCACCGACAAATGTTTCTCCAGCAATAGGGTAGTTACGCGTTTCAGAGGGTGTGGATCACTTTTCACCTAGGAACTTTGAGTACTTTGATTCTGAGAAAATCGACGAAAATTTTTCAAAGTGCCAACCCCAACCCACCCTATGCGAAATTGAGGTTTTGAATCTACAAACAAAACAAGTAATTAGCAGCCCTTAGCTAACCCCAGAAACACCGTTTCTGATAATTAGAACAACAACAAAGGTCATCTACTAGGATCCCCATGTTTCAACCCTAACCGTATAGGGTGGGTTAGAGTTAGCACTTAGAAAAAATTCACCAAAATCCAAAAAAATTATTTCGTCTTATTAAAAAATAAACACACTAGAGACACTTATCTAACCCCAGAAACACCATTTCTGATAGTTAAAACAAAATCCAAGGTCTTTTTCCAGGAAACCCATATTTCAACCCTAGCACTATAGGGAGAATAAGAGTTAGCACTTAGAAAAAATTCACAAAAATCCAAAAAAATTATTTCACTTTGTTGGAACAAAAAGACACTAGGCACACTTAGCTAACCTCAGGAACACCGTTTCTGGTAGTTAAAACAACATTAAAGATCGTTTTCCAGGAAACCCATGTTTCAACCCTAACCGCATAGGGAGGGTTGGAGTTAGCACTTAGAAAAATTCACAAAAATCAAAAAAAATTATTTCGTCTTACTAGAAAATAAACACACCACAGACACTTATCTAACCCCAGAAACACCATTTCTGATAGTTAAAACATCATCCGAGGTCATCTACTAGGAAACCCATGTTTCAACCCTAGCCGCATAGGGAGGGTTGGAGTTAGCAATTGGAAAAAAATTTGAAAAAATAAAAAAAAAATAATTCGTCTTATCAGGAAATAAACTCCCTAGAAACACTTAACTATACCAGAAACCCCATTTCTGAAAGTTAGAACCTCATCCAAGGTCTTTTTCCAGGAAACCCATATTTCAACCCTAACCGTATAGGGTGGGTTCGAGTTAGCACTTAGAAAAAATTTGAAAAAATCCAAAAAAAATATTTCGTCTTATTAGAACAAAAAGACACTAGTACCTCTTATCTAACCTCAGAAACACCATTTCTGATAGTTAGAACATCATCAGAGGTCATCTACTAGGAAACCCATGTTTCAACCCTAACCGTATAGGGAGGGTTGGAGTTAGCACTTAAAAAAAATGCACAAAAATCAAAAAAAATTATTTCGTCTTATTAGGAAATAAAGACCCTAGAAACACTTAACTACATCAGAAACACCGTTTCTGATAGTTAAAACATCATACGAGGTCATCTACTAAGAAACCCATGTTTCAACCCTAGCCGTATAGGGAGGGTTGGAGTTAGCACTTAGAAAAAATTTCAATAAATCGAAAAAAATTATTTCGTCTTCTTAGAACAAAAAGACCCTAGAACCTCTTATCTAACCCCAGAAACACCGTTTCTGATAATTAGAACATCATCCAAGGTCTTTTTCCAGGAAACCCATGTTTCAACCCTAGCGATATAGGGAGGGTTGGAGTTAGCACTTTGAAAAAAATCGAGAAATCCAAAAAAAATATTTCGTCTTATTAGGAAATTAACACCCTAAAAACACTTAACTATACCAGAAATCCCATTTCTGAAAGTTAGAACATCATCCAAGGTCTTTTTCCAGGAAACCCATGTTTCAACCCTAGCCGCATAGGGAGGGTTGGAGTTAGCACTTAGAAAAAAATCACAAAAATCCAAAAAACTTATTTCGTCTTTTTAGAACAAAAAGACACTAGGATCACTTATCTAACCCCAGAAACACCGTTTCTGATAATTAGAACATCATCCAAGGTCATCTACTAGGAAACCCATGTTTCAACCCTAGCAGTATAGGGAGGATTGGAGTTAGCACTTAGTAAAAAGTTCAATAAATCCAAAACAATTATTTCACTTTATTAGAACAAAAAGATACTAGGATCACTTATCTAACCCCAGAAACACCATTTCTGATAGTTAAAACATCATCCGAGGTCATCTACTAGGAAACCCATGTTTCAACCCTAGCAGTATAGGGAGGGTTGGAGTTAGCACTTAGAAACAAATTTGAAAAAATCCAAAAAAAATAATTCGTCTTATCAGGAAATAAACACCCTAGAAACACTTAACTATACCAGAAATCCCATTTCTGAAAGTTAGAACATCATCCAAGGTCTTTTTCCAGGAAACCCATATTTCAACCCTAACCGTATAGGGAGGGTTGGAGTTAGCACTTAGAAAAAAATCGAGAAATCCAAAAAAATTATTTCGTCTTATTAGGAAATAAACACCCTAGAAACACTTAACTATACCAGAAACACCATTTCTGAAAGTTAGAACATCATCCAAGGTCTTTTTCCAGGAAACCCATGTTTCAACCCTAGCCGCATAGGGAGGGTTGGAGTTAGCACTTAGAAAAAAATCACAAAAATCCAAAAAAATTATTTCGTCTTTTTAGAACAAAAAGAAACTAGAACCTCTTATCTAATCCCAAAAACACCATTTCTGATAGTTAGAACAACATCAAAGGTCATCTACTAGGATCCCCATGTTTCAACCCTAGCAGTATAGGGAGGGTTAGAGTTAGCACTTACAAAAAATTCACAAAAATCCAAATTTTTTTTTACGCCTTATCAGTATAAAAACACACTAATACAACTTACCTGACATCAGAAACACCATTTCTGATAGTTAGAACAACATTAAAGATCGTTTTCCAGGAAACCCATGTTTCAACCCTAGCACTATAGGGAGGGATGGAGTTAGCACTTAGAAAATATTTCACAAAAATCATAAAAAAATTATTTCGTCTTATTAGGAAATAAACACCCTAGAAACACTTAACTATACCAGAAACCCCATGTCTGAAAGTTAGAACATCATCCAAGGTCTTTTTCCAGGAAACCCATGTTTCAACCCTAACCGTATAGGGAGGGTTGGAGTTAGCACTTAGAAAAAATTCCACAAACCAAAAAAATGTTTTCCTCTTATCAGGAGAGAAACATGATTGAAACACTTATATACGCTTGAAACACCATTTCAACAACTTCGACAGTGAAATAGACTTTAATGTTAAAAATTCACATTTCAAAAATGCCATTTGACAGGATCTCCATTATAGGTTAACACATGACGTACAACTATTCGCCATTAGCACTTAAAAAAAAAAACACCAAAAAATTCATTAAATGTTTAACATCAAATCAATAGTTTAAATTAACACATTTTAAATAACCTTTTAAAATATTTGACTAACACCCTAGAAGGGTGATAGTACCTTAAACTACAACCCTTAAAAGGTGGTCAAACATTGCACTTCACCTTCAAGGGTAGTAGAACCTTCAACTATCACCCTTTAAGGGTAGTAATAAAAAGGACTGCCACCCTTCAAGGGTAGTAGAACCTTCAACTACCACCCTTTAAGGGTAGTTGAAATTTAAAAAAAAACCTCGTGAGGGTAGTAAAAACCCTAACCCAACCTTTAAAAATTACCGGTTTAGGGTTAGGGTTAGGGTTAGGGTTAGGGTTAGGGTTAGGGTTAGGGTTAGGGTTAGGGTTAGGGTTAGGGTTAGGGTTAGGGTTAGGGTTAGGGTTAGGGTTAGGGTTAGGGTTAGGGTTAGGGTTAGGGTTAGGGTTAGGGTTAGGGTTAGGGTTTAGGGTTAGGGTTAGGGTTAGGGTTAGGGTTAGGGTTAGGGTTAGGGTTAGGGTTAGGGTTAGGGTTAGGGTTAGGGTTAGGGTTAGGGTTAGGGTTAGGGTTAGGGGTTAGGGTTAGGGTTAGGGTTAGGGTTAGGGTTAGGGTTAGGGTTAGGGTTAGGTTAGGGTTAGGGTTAGGGTTAGGGTTAGGGTTAGGGTTAGGGTTAGGTTAGGGTTAGGGTTAGGGTTAGGGTTAGGTTAGGGTTAGGGTTAGGGTTAGGGTTAGGGTTAGGGTTAGGGTTAGGGTTAGGGTTAGGGTTAGGGTTAGGGTTAGGGTTAGGGTTAGGTTAGGGTTAGGGTTAGGGTTTAGGGTTAGGGTTAGGGTTAGGGTTAGGGTTAGGGTTAGGGTTAGGGTTAGGGTTAGGGTTAGGGTTAGGGTTAGGGTTAGGGTTAGGGTTAGGGTTAGGGTTAGGGTTAGGGTTAGGGTTAGGGTTAGGGTTAGGGTTAGGGTTAGGGTTAGGGTTAGGGTT
>OZ025218.1:5000-97500 GCA_964019055.1 Anthopleura xanthogrammica
TAGGCTGTTTATTTCCTAATAAGACGAAATAATTTTTTTGGTTTTTTGCGAATTTTTCTAAGTGCTAACTCCAACCCTCCCTATACTGCTAGGGTTGAAATATGGGTTTCCTAGTAGATGACCTTGGATGATGTTCTAATTATCAGAAACGGTGTTTCTGGGGTTAGGTAAGTGATCCTAGTATCTTTTTGTTTTAATAAAGTGAAATAATTTTTTTGGATTTTAGTGAATTTTTTCTAAGTGCTAACTCCAACCCACCCTATACGGCTAGGGTTGAAACATGGGTTTCCTGGAAAAAGTTGTTGGATGATGTTCTAATTATCAGAAATGGTGTTTCTGGGGTTAGGTAAGAGGTACTAGTGTCTTTTTGTTCTAATAAGACGAAATAATTGTTTTGGATTTTTGTGAATTTTTTCTAAGTGCTAACTCCAACCCTCCCTATACTGTTAGGGTTGAAACATGGGTTTCCTAGTAGATGACCTCGGATGATGTTCTAACTTTCAGAAATGGGGTTTCTGGTATAGTTAAGTGTTTCTAGGGTGTTTATTTGCTAATAAGACCAAATAATTTTTTGGGATTTTTTCAAATTTTTTCTAAGTGCTAACTCCAACCCTCCTTATACGGCTAGGGTTGAAACATGGGTTTCCTAGTAGATGACCTCGGATGATGTTCTAACTTTCAGAAATGGGGTTTCTGGTATAGTTAAGTGTTTCTAGGGTGTTTATTTCCTAATAAGACGAAATAATTTTTTGGGATTTTTTCAAATTTTTCTAAGTGCTAACTCCAACCCTCCTTATACGGCTAGGGTTGAAACATGGGTTTCCTAGTAGATGACCTCGGATGATATTTTAACTATCAGAAATGGTGTTTCTGGGGTTAGATAAGTGATCCTAGTATCTTTTTGTTCAAATAAAGGGAAATAATTTTTTTGGATTTTTGTGAATTTTTTTCTAAGTGCTAACTCCAACCCACCCTATACGGCTAGGGTTGAAACATGGGTTTCCTGGAAAAAGACCTTGGATGTGGTTCTAACTTTCAGAAACGGTGTTTCTGGTGTAGTTAAGTGTTTCTAGGGTGTTTATTTCGTAATAAGACGAAATAATGTTTTTGGATTTTTGCGAATTTTTTCTAAGTGCTAACTCCAACCCACCCTATACGGTTAGGGTTGAAACATGGGTTTCCTAGAAAAAGACCTCGGATGATGTTTTAACTATCAGAAACGGTGTTTGTGGGGTTAGATAAGTGTCTCTAGTGTGTTTATTTACTGATAAGACGAAATAATTTTTTCGATTTATTGAATTTTTTCTAAGTGCTAACTCCAACCCTCCATATGCGGTTAGGGTTGAAACATGGGTTTCCTGGAAAACGACCTTTAATGTTGTTCTAACTATCAGAAATGGTGTTTCTGATTTCAGCTAAGTGTCTCTAGCGTCTTTTTTACTTAATAAGACGATATATTTTTTTTGGATTTTTGTGAATTTTTTCTAAGTGCTAACTCTAACCCTCCCTATACTTCTAGGGTTGAAACATGGGGATCCTAGTAGATGAAGTTGGATGTGGTTCTAATTATCAGAAACGGTGTTTCTGGGGTTAGATAAGTGTTTCTAGTGTGTTTATTTCCTAATAATACGAAACAATTTTTTTCGATTTTCTTGAAATTTTTCTAAGTGCTAACTCCAACCCACCCTATACGGCTAGGGTTGAAACATGGGGATCCTAGTAGATGACCTCTGATGATGTTCTAACTATCAGAAACGGTGTCTCTGGGGTTAGTTAAGGGTATCTAACGACTTTCTTGTGTTGTGGATTCAAAACCTCGATTTCGCATAGGGTGGGTTGGGGTTAGCACTTTGAAAACATTTCGTCGATTTTCTCAGAATCAAAGTACCCAAAGTTCCTAGGTGAAAAGTGATCCACACCCTCTGAAACGCGTAAGTACCATATTGCTGGAGAAACATTTGTCGGTGGGTCGGGGTGGGCACTTTGAAATAATGTCGGTGTTACGAGTCTATAGAGAAACTTCATGGATGGATGGATGCATGCCTTCTTCCAATATGCTTCTGCCATGAACCCTGTCGTTGTCGTCATTACAAAGACTATCCAAATACTTTCCCCTAAACCTAACCCGTGGGTGCTAGAGAGTCAGATTTCGGGGTAATGTTAGGATATAGGGTTGGGATGGGGTAGGTATTTAGGGGGTCTGGCGTTCGGCTTCAGGGTTAGGTTTAGGGTTTAGGGTTAGGTTTAGGTTTAGGTTTAGGTTTAGGGTTAGGTTTAGGGTAAAGGGTTGGATGGAGTATAGAGTGGAATGTCTGGTTGAGCGGAACTAGTTGAAATGTAGGGTAATGCGAATGCCTAGAGTGCGTGTTTACGATGCTCTTGCTCACACACATTTCTTTTCGAGGAAGGACGAAGCCCACGAGACTGCTGAAGACTGTCATTGCTGCAGAGACCATTGCTGCATAGACCATTGCTGCAGAGACTATTGCTGCAGAGACTGTCATTGCTGCAGAGACTATTGCTGCAGAGACCATTGCTGGAAAGAGTATTGTTGCAAAGACCCAACCTAACTCTAGGCTAGGGGTCTTTACTGATGACTGTTGTAAGATTGCAAAGACTATCCAAATCCTCCCCCTAATCCTACCCCCTGGGCCTTTGGACCACTATATATGCTTCTGATATAACCACTGTTGTTGTTGTCATTAGGAAGACTACCCAAATATTTCCCCTAAACCTAACCCCTGGGCCTTGGGACTTCATTCCTCGAACCTTGTCTTATATTAAACCTGAGTAAAATGCCATTCACCTACGAAGCCTGTTGTTGTCATTAGAAAGTCTGCCCAAATACTTCCCCTAAACCTAACCCGTGGGCCTGTGGACCATCATGCTTGTGGTATGACCCCTGTTGTGGTTGTTTTTATTAGAAAGTCTACCCAAATATTTAACCTAAACCTAACCCGTAGGCCTTTGGACCAGTGTGCTTGTGGTATGACCACTGTTGCTGTCATTGGAAAGTCTGCCCAAATACTTTCCCTAAACCTAACCCTCTGGGCCTTTGGACCACTATATATGCTTATGCTATAACCACTGTTGTTGTCATTAGAAGGTCTACCCAAATACTTTCCCTAAACCTAACCCGTGGGCCTTTGGACCATTGTGCTTGTGGTATGAACCACTGTTGTTGTTGTTGTTGTCATTGGAAAGTGTTCCCAAATTCTTTCCCTAAACCTAACCCGTGGGCCTTTGGATCACTATGCTTGTGGTATGAACCACTGTTGTTGTCATTATAAGGAAGTCTTCCCAAATTCTAACCCTAAACCTAACCCTTGGGCCTTTGGACCACTATGCTTCTGCTATGGCCACTGTTGTTGTTGTTCATTGTATAGTATAGTGACGTATAGTGACGTATAGTGACGTATAGTGACGTATAGTGACGTAGAGTGACGTATGGTATAGTATAGTGACGTATAGTATAGTAGAGTGACGTAGAGTGACGTATTGTGACGTAGAGTGACGTACAGTGACGTACAGTGACGTATTGTATAGTACAGTGACGTATGGTATAGTATAGTGACGTATAATGACGTATGGTATAGTATAGTGACGTATTGTATTGTAGAGTGACGTATGGTGACGTATAGTGACGTATGGTATAGTGTAGTGACGTAGAGTGACGTATTGTATAGTATAGTGACGTATTGTATAGTATAGTGACGTATAGTTACGTAGAGTGACGTATAGTGACGTATGGTGACGTATAGTGACGTATTGTATCGTATAGTGACGTATTGTGACGTATAGTGACGTATTGTGACGTATAGTTACGTATGGTATAGTATAGTGACGTAGAGTGACGTATAGTATCGTATAGTGAGTATTGTATAGTGAGTATTGTATAGTACAGTACAGTAGAGTACAGTAGAGTACAGTAGAGTACAGTAGAGTATTGTATGTTACGGTGTAGTATTGTAGTAGAGTATAGTGCATGGCCAACCCTGCATTGCAAGAAGGAGCCCTGCAGTGCAAGAAGGGGCCCTGCATTGCAAGAAGGTGCATAGTGAAGGCTGTTGTATGTTATAGAAATATTGTAGAGTATTGTTCTATATTGTTCTATATTGTAGTGTCCTTCTAGTGCGACTTGAACATCGATGGACGACCTTGTTGTAGATGTAGAGTAGGTTCACCCACGAAGTACCTACACGATCTAGCACGTATTGACCGAGAAGGCTGCTTGAAATAAACCCCCTGTGCAATACATATGAAAGAACCCCCGTCCACAAACCTGTGGAATATATATGGTATATAAACTCTTTATTGCCTTGAAAACAAAAACAAAAAAAAACAACGAGAACCAGCCCGTGAGGGAGCATATCGAAGCCTCTACGTAGTTCCAGCAACCCTGCAGTAGATCCACGAACACTGCAGTAGAAATAGCAGTCGCCCCCAGGGCCTTATGGATGGCAGCAAGAACAACCACAGGGTACCCACCATTAAGGGAAACCCGCGTGGAATAACCCTCATCCCAAGCACTGTAAAATATATACTAAGTCTTTGACCAACAAGCCAATCCACTCGCCGCTACCCCCTACCCTGCTCCAAAAATTTAGTATTGTTCTACAAAGTTGGTCCAAGACGAGGTCGACAACGAGGGCCCCTGCTACACTCGTAGGACTCACATTCACGTCGGAATGAACCGACTTTTCTCCCGATCTTGGCCGAAATTTTTCCTTTTCACGACCTTCCCCGTCCTACGAGCTGCAGGTGTCAACACAGTTCTTCGTGTTCACACGGATTTAAACCCTCATAGGACTTCATGATGTCCTCAGGTCCCTCGTTCCGACTACTCCATACCCCATTTCAGCAAGCGAGTGACCGCAAAGCCTGTCGGTTCTAATCATAGGCACACCGAGCACACACCGACCACACACCGAGCACACTTCACGTCTTTCGTCTCGCTCACTCACCTCATGGCAATCTGATGACTGACTGCACAGAAACACTCGCTTTTATCAGGTAACAAAACCTCCTATTCTACGCTAAACTGTGCAAACTCCAACACAAACATTATTTCTTTCCTTCTACGTATTTAGTTCGTGGGTTACAGCTTTTTTCGTCCTTAAAAAGTTACTTTTTTCCTCGTTACAAATGGAAGCTTGTTGTCGCAGTTGTTGTCGTTCTCTAACCATTTGCACGTGGTTGGGTTTCCGAGCTAAAAAATACATGAATTCCCTTGTTTTGGCTTCCATTCTACTCGTTTATCCTTAAGGCTCCAGGGTTTTTCTACAAACTACGTTTCTTTAGCTTAGATATTTTATTTAGGTCCTTTTTTCGTCCTTCGAAAATTATTTTTTTCTCGAATACGTAAGCTTGTTGTCGTCGTTGCGTTACCATTTGCACGTGGTTGGGTTTTTGAGCTAAATAACACATGAATTCGCTTGTTTTGGCTTCCATTCTATTCCCTTATGCTTAAGGCTCCAGAGTTTTGCACAAACTACCTTTCGTTAATGATTTTTAGGGGTTTTATTACCCTTTTCTTGCTGGATGTATTTGACGAAAACAACTTGACAGCTTGTCATTCATCTGAGCTTACTCCTACCCTAGCTAGTCAACACTTATTTCTTTACTTTAAGCATCCTTTCTAGCTTCAAGAACTTCTTTCCAAGGCTATTATAATGGTATGCCATCATTTAAGGTAAGAAAAATCCTTTACAGTAGCTCAAGTCCACTATACCTTCACGCATATTTATTCATAAACCTTCTAAAACCTAGCAGTGTTCACTACGCAGTACGTCCCATGTCTTTACCACTCATTCATAACAAATTATAAACTTATAAAGTTATACACAAAATTATGGTATTGGATACCTAGAGTAACAAAGGAGCTAATCTAGCTATACTACGTAACACGAATATAAATGAAATTACAAATTTTAGGAATATGACAATACTTGTGAACTGCAATAATAATAATGTTAACTTACAAGGTATCTAATTGGACATAATTTATACGGTTGCATATATACATATTTATATACAAGATATATACAAGCTACAGAAACCACACCGCATCATTCCGACACGCAAAACACAGAAACTCTACCGAACTCAGCAAACATATGTGGACTCTTGAAAACAATAACATTGCATTGACCACTTTATTTCGTGGTGTATTCTTTCATTAAGCTCACCCTACAACAGCTCAAGTAAAAGATGCAACCTCTGCCTTAAAGAAAAATTCCTAATCATCTGCTGACCTTCATAAATAACGAATATTTTTTCAGAAGGGGTGAAAATTGTACAAAATCGGTCAAAGCCGTTGATTCATACATGAGATATGACAGATGTTTTCTTTTCCCACCCAGGCCAAAAACTATACGTCTCTAGATGTCAAAGACAGTGCTTTTTTGCATGAAGTGTTGGAAAAAATGGATTCTTTCGGTCTGATGGCAAGTAGTCAGTGAAACTAAACAAATGTCCGATTTAGATAATATTAATTTATAATATTTTTTTTAGTGATCCAACATATTTTCACTTGAGAAGTGAAGACAAACAGACTTGATTTAGTAATTTGGGGTTTCTCTTCGTGCATATAAAAGCCTTTTGTAAGATAAGCCACAGAAAATTCCCCTCAAATATGTTGCAAACTCTTAAATTCTCAATCTAACTGATAAGATGGAGTGCAGCTATCATGTGAATTCAACCGAAGCTTTGACTTCATACCATTGTATATATGGCCATACCATTGTATATATATGGCTATGGTTATATGGCTAAGTCTGGTTATATGGTTAAGTCTTCGACATTACCAGCAAAGTACAACTGATTATGATCATTACTCAGGCTTTCAAAGAAATGCCTGAGTTATAATTTTGGCTTTTTTTTTTCCTTGGTCATTCAGTCACAAATTGCCCTCTGGTCTTAATGGCACAAAATTGCATATTATTAATCGCAAAGTGCATGCATAGAATAAATCACAAAGACTACATGATCATGATCCATAGTGGAAGCAAAGGAGTACGAGAAGTATCTAATATTGTCAGTGAAAAGTAAGCATGGATATTGTAGTTTCAAATATGCTCAAAACGCATACAGAAACACACACTGTTCACAGTAGACCCACACTAAAATATCTAAAAAATCCCCTTCTCCATGCATTTAATGGCATGCAAACCAATATTAGCTACTCTTACATGGTAATATATTATTTCGATTGTTGTCTATAGTACTGCATTTTACATTCAATTGGCATTCATTTCATTCTAGTAGACTAAAATAGACACGGGTAGACTTTTTTCAAAACCAGCAATGACAAGTCTAGCATAAACATATCCAGCAATTGACAGGTTCATAAAGAAAACTCTAGATTTACAACATTGAATGCCTGAGTTCACGCAGCTATACGTCTAGTTATTATATAATTGGTATTCACAAACTAAAGATGTGTTATAAAAACTTACAGTTTGTTATTATTATTTTCAAATAGGAATGGAGGTCTCTTTCTACTAAACCAAAAAACAACAATGTAAGTTTAGTTGGATAAGAATATCTTGCACACTCATTTAGCAATCTTATATATATATGAGGCTTGGGATACGTTTATGAGTCTTTCATTGCTACAACACCACTAAATTCTATATTCAATGAATAATTGAGGTCTCTTTCTGTTAGTATAAAGTCTAGACAGACAGAAAACAATGTAATCACGTTGATTCTAATGGTTCTTTCTTCAAGTAGAATGCTCTTTTTCACCCAACATCATCCTGCATTATGCAGACCATGCATGTTGTGGACTTTGAATGGAATCAATGGGAAAAAAATAAACTGAGAAAATAAACAGGAATAAAATCCTTTTTATTCAAACAGGAAAAGGAATGTCTTCTAAAAGAAGAGAACAGAAAACTGAGGAAGGAAAACCAGGAAAGGTGGGCTATAGTTTGCCTGAAAATGTTAAAAAATGGAAGGAAGGAAGGAAGGAAGGAAGGAAAATATGGGAAAACAAAGGTGAGCACAAAAAAATGTTATGGGTTTTTTTTGCTCTTCCGCATTATAGAGGATATGATCTTCACCTTGAATTGAAAAAAACATATAAAAGTCGTGTTTTCTTGATTTTATTTTTACCTTTTAATTTATCTAGATTGGGCTCCCTCTGTGTTCATTCCCAGTCCTTTTCTACTGGATCAATTACTGCCACAACTCAAATTCTTTGAACGAGTTTAGTTCATCAAAAAACGTCTAAAAAGGTAGGAATTCTTGCTATATTTCTTACTTTTAAATCCCATGAGCACTTTGATCATGCTTTAATCCAAACCTCCCCCTTCGAATTCTGAATCAAAGAGGATATTAAATAACTTCGGAACACATGGTGGTGATGGTGGCTGCATTGTGAGGTGGCAACTCTGTGATTTTTAAGACCTCATTCATAATGAAATTTAACATGCCATTTTATTTCATTGATTTTTTTATTTTGTTATGCAACCACTATGCTCTGTTCTCTGGTGGAGCACTATTTGAACCAATCAGAGCACTCATAGTGAGATGCTATATAATGATTACAAATTATAAATAAGCAATTGAGAAATCAAATTTGTAGTATCATATTGGATTTTAAGATTTCCCCAATTTAGTATAATTAACTGAATCCTTTGATACTGTTTTTCACAACGTAATTCTCAGGGATATATCCAGGGAGGGATATGAAGGAGACACACCTTGTCTGGGTTGACATTACTTCAAAGATAACAAATACAAATTTTTTTTTTCCTTTGATTCGAAGGAGTGCACCCCTCCTTGGGTCAACTTTGTGCCACTACTGCAGCTTTGAAGATATAAATTAAATGTAAAATAACATAATTTCTTGTGCTGGTTCCCTTCCAATGCAGCACCCCTCCCTGACAAAAAACCTGGATCTGCCCCTGTTGTTTTTGAGGGTTTGTTTTATGCTAAAGAGTAACATTTTTGTCCATCATAAGGTTGCAGTGAAGGGTAACATTGGAAGTGGCAAGACAACATTACTAAAATATTTCAGGTAAAACTCTCTTGTTGAGGTAGGGTATTTGAAATTTTGTATAGCCGATGGCTTTAAAAATAGCAATGCATATGCATAATGATGTACCAGAAATACTTATGGTAGAGCAGTTTTCAAATAGATGGCAAAAAAGAATTACTTGCAATTACACTGGCCATTTTGCACTGAATAGTTAAACTTGCACTACGCCATTCTGCAACGAATGGTTATTGAATAAAACAAGACCAAAGGTTACAGCTCGTTCATAACAGGGTTGAAAATGGCAAAATATTGGAGGTGAAAATCTTTTGGTAATTAAGACTAAGCAAATTAACTCAGACAGACACAAGGGGGAAAATATGGTTTGAGTTTTTTTTGGTTCACTTTAAAAGTTTGTTCATTGTTTTCTTATTTCCATTCCTCTAAATTAAGGCCTTTTGTCTGGGTTTAGAAGGGCCTTTAGAAACCAATGGAGTGAGTTGAGTGCTGCATGCCATTAATATTGAATGTATTGCAGGGTTCGCATTAGTGCAGAAATTGTACCTTTTTACGAAAAACACTAACAGAAAATGCATGTTGACAATTTGTTTGCGGCCTGGGACCCGAGTACTTCATTTATTGTCATTGCACTAAATTCCTTTCTTATGAAAGAACTGGGTCATGAATCCCATCAAATATGTGAGGGACCCCAATTAAGACACATGGGTCCCAGGACACACATTACAATCCTAGAGCAATCCCTGTATTGATTGTGTATGGGAAGTAATGGTTGTAAAACTATAATATTGTACATATCTTGGAGATAAGAAAATGTTAAATATCAACAGATAGCATAGAACTTTATTTGTTTGGAAGTAAATCCTATTGTGTGCATTATCTTAGCGGTCACATTTTTATACTATGAATATTATCAACAATGATTTATTTATTAAATTTTTATGCAGAACTTGTTTTATGAAGACTGTAAGAGATGGAGCTACCTGTTTGAATCCTATTTTCTGCTCACCCTCATGCAAGTCCACAAGAAACCTCATGTAAGGGTAAACTTTGTTTATAGAGGGTTGCATTTGATAGTTGCACAGGGCTCAAAATGATGACCAGTCATATGCTGGTCAAACTGTATTTGACATTGACCATTGACTGCATGGCTGTCATTTTGAGCCCTGTTTGTAACTGATAAACACAGTGGCCCCCTGTGTTTACATTCATATGGTTTACCTGAGCTATGATAAAGTCTATTATAACCATTTTCAGTTTTTTTAGAGCAAAGGCAACATACCTTCTACTCTGATATTTTAAAACCCCCCTCCACTCAAGTGTTGGTTTGGCCACAAACTACCAGCTGAGTTGACCTTCAGAACAAATTCAAGGTCAACCAATTGGAATTTAGGATTCAACATCATACTGTATCTTGATTATTTTGATTTCCAATTATTCTGCCAAGAGAATTTATGAAATATGAGTGCTTCCTTCTTTGAATTAATCGTAAATTCATGGCGAAATTATATTTCAAACAACAAGAAAAGTCTACATTGTATAATTGGAAAATGCTCGAAAAAAGCTAACCAAAAATAGTGACCCAAAATTCCTTTCGGGGAAGGCGATCAACTTAACCCAGCCATTTACCTTGGTTAGTTGATTTGATGGTCCATTGGCCATGAACTCATATCCTTATATTTTAGGAAGAAAACCTGACAAGCAAAAACATATTTTCCTGCATCCTACTGGACTCACTCTATTATATTTTTGAGTCCAATTTCAATTTATTTGCGTATAGGATGCAGGTTTTCGCATCCAGTAAACCCTTCAAGCTGAATAAAGAATATGATATTGAGTGCCAGAAAAGATGCAAGCCATGTGCAATCCTGATGTACTTCTTTTAATGTTCTCAGACCATGGCCAAGCCCATCAAGATGATTGAACGAAGTGTCTATAGTGGATACTACTGCTTTGAGAATCTGTGTGTCAGGTACTGTGAATTAAATCTTGCTATGAAACTTCCATATGTCTTCAAATATCTCATTACTATAGTTCCCTGAAAGCATTCATGTCACAAATTGCAAATTTCCATTACTGGCTTGAGTCATTTTCAATTATGCTCCTCAAATTATGGAGTTATTTTTGACATTGAAAAGTTTAATAATTATCAAGGAAGGCCAATTTATGAAGGCCAAATTATATGGATGACACATTCTGTCTTTTCCACACTGAAGACGCTGTTCTGTCTTATTTTGAATATATCAATCAGGGGAGTGGGCTTATAAACAGAAGGAAATTCTGGTAGCAGACTCTTGGGCTTATAATTGGGGTAGGGGGTTATAACTGGGATTCTACAGTGTACAAGTATATATGCAACTATTTCCAAAAGAGTCAAAAGACTCGAGGATCATGCTGTATAAAGGGAAGCAAGTAAGAAGTTGTAATGCCACCAGTATGATGGCAATGACACAGCGTGCAAAGGTGCTATATAAAATTAATGTTGTTGAAAATATGATATACAGTAAAATCCTAGCTGGTGTTATTTAAATATTTTATTTTAGAGAGAGCGACACATGAGAGTCGCAACTGATAAATTTGTGGCCCTCTATAATATTTATCATCTCTGAAAGAGGGACTTCCATTTTACATGCTCATCCAAGCCATGGTGAAGTTCTAACCATTTGCAGATATTTTAAGAAAGCAGCACCTTCTACTAAGATATTTTAAGACCCTGAGTGTGGGTCTGGCTGCTGGGATTTGAAGCCACAATCTCCCACACAACAGACTGGTGCCCAACCAACTGAGCCAACCTGGGGCCCTCTTGTTTGCTAACCCAAATATCCTTCCTGTTATTAGCCCACCTGTCTTGTATTCTGAATTTACAGTGTTGATTGATGGGGAGAAAACTATTTCCTCTTTATCCCAAACTCTTTTTCCTTCTGGTTATAAGTAAAATTTTACAAATGAGTATCACTGGGATTTCATGGAATGCCAGCTTGGACTTTTCTCCATAAGCTTAGGAGAGTCTCATAACATACCCTAATTTTTCACATGGTAAGCTTAATTTTGTTTTTGTTTCTATGCAGTTTACTTGAGAACAAATCCTGAAAAATGCATGGAGAGAGTCAAGATGCGCCATCATAATGAGGAGACTTCTGTTTCTATGGTAATGCCTTTTGCAATGTTAAAATCAATAACTTAGAAACCAAGATATAATGTTCTCTCTAAGTGGTTAAGTAGCATTTTCCCAGGGTGGATGAAGGGGAGGGGAACAGGAGTGTTTTAAAACTGTTATTGGTGCTTGGGTTTGTGACCCGGGAGGTGGGGTACTCCCTATAATGGACTATACGAGGATTCTCTGCCCGAAAGGGGTACATTTTTCAGGCCTCAGGTATAGAAAAGGGGTGGAAATTTGTGAGTTTTGGTATAAAAAGGGGTAGATTTTTTTCAAAGGTATATGAAAGGGGTACCTTTTCAGGCAAAAAGGTATATAAAAGGGGTATTTTTTTGCTGAATGCTTTGCATAAAAGACATGAGTCTTGGCTGATAAGAGAGGAACATCCCTCACCAGTCCCAGATTTGGTGATCAGTTGATCTCTTAAGGCTGACAGTTTGTTCACTGCAATTCTCAATATTCAGCCAACTCTCAGTTGCAAGTTTCCTATTGGAATTTGGCTGTTCACTGCTGCCAGTCAAAAGTATACATAGAAGGACTGACTGATTAGTTTTAATTAACAGCAGGGAAAAACCAATTTCACAACGAAACATGATACATTTACGCTAAGAACCCCAGCCAAAAATCACCACCAACATGTTTTCATGTTTTCATGTGTGGTATCCGGTACTTTCGCTACCATGTACTTTCGCTACCATGTACTTTCGCTACCAATGACTATGCTTTCGCTACCATGTTGAAGTACTTTCGCTACCATGTTGAAGTACTTTAGCTACCAAAAATATTTGCAAACCAATAACGTAAAAAAAACTTGATCAACAGTGATAAAACTTTATATCAACATTCGTAAAGCCGTTTAGAGTATTTTTTATCGATCATGACACGATATGAGCGATCAAACAAAGATCGCATAACGATCAAACTACAGCACGATCGCTACCATAACAAGTCCTTGGCTACCAACTTATAACTTCACTTATATTTAACCAAATCAATGAGAAACTGTTTGTTAAGAAGCTCTCGCATATTGTTATCATTTCTAACTTGCCAAAAATCAAACGAACGAAGAAAAACCCTTCAGTTTTGGCCATTTTCAGGTGCAAAGCATTGATTATAGCCCATTAACTTTCAACCGATTTTATGCCATTTTCACCCCTTTCGAAAAAAATCCATTATTTATGAAGGATGGAAAATAGGTCCTTTTTGGCCATTTTCAGACAAAAAGCATGGACTATAGCTCATGGTTTTGACTGATTTTGGTCCATTTTCAACCCTTTTGAAAAAATATCAATTATTTATGAAGAATGGAAAATAGTTCCTTTTTGGCTATTTTCAGGCAAAAAACATGGACTATAGCCCACAGTTTATACCAATTTTGGTCCATTTTCACCCCTTTTGAAAAAATGCCCATTTTCTAAAGGACACAAAATAGGTCCTTTTTGGCCATTTTCAGACAAAAAGCATGGACTATAGCCCACGGTTTATACCGATTTTGGTCCATTTTCACCCCTTTTGAAAAAATGCCCATTTTCTAAATGACACAAAATAGGTCCTTTTTGGCCATTTTCAGACAAAAAGCATGGACTATAACCCACGGTTTAGACCAATTTTGGTCCATTTTCACCCCTTTTGAGAAAAAAAATCCATTATTTATGAAGGATGGAAAATAGGTCCTTTTTTCCATTTTCAGGCAAAAAGCATGGACTATAGCACACGGTTCATACCGATTTTGGTCCATTTTCACCCCTTTTGAAAAAATTCCATTATTGATGAAGGTTTGAAAATAGGTCCTTTTTGGCCATTTTCAGACAAAAAGCATGGACTATAGTCCACAGTTTTGACCGATTAGGTCCATTTTCAACCTTTTTGAAAAAATATGCAGTATTTATGAAGGACAAAATATAGATCATTTTTGGCCATCTTCAGACAAAAAGCATGGACTATAGTCCACGGTTTAGACCGATTTTGGTCAATTCTCAACCCTTTTGAAAAAATATCCATTATATATCCGCCACCCGGTTGGCTCAGTTGGTTGAGCACTGGACTTTCGTGCGGGAGGTCGTGGGTTCAAGCCCCGGCCGGACCAACACTCAGGGTCTTAAAATAATTGAGAAGGTGCTGCCTTTGTAATTACATCTACAAACGGTTAGACCTTCCCGTGGCTCGGATGACCACGTAAAATGGCGGTCCCGTCTCTCCACACTACCTAACCCTGCATCGGAGGGACGTAAAAGAACCACTGAGGACGTAAAGAAACCCTGGCAGTGACCACCCTCAGTGTCTGGCCTTTACTAATGATTTCTTAATGGGTTGATTGTGGGATTGGTATGGGAGTTTTAAGGGGTTGGGAATTGGTGCAATGTACCTCGAAGGGGACCTCGTGTTCTATTGTGCAGCACCAGCCTGCGGGCAAAATCTCAAAAAAAAACAAAAAAACAAACATTATTTATGAAGAATGGAAAATAGATCCTTTTTGGCCATTTTCAGGCAAAAAGCATGGGCTATAGCACACGATTTATACCGATTTTGGTCCATTTTCACCCCTTTTGAAAAAAATCCATTATTGATGAAGGATTGAAAATAGGTCCTTTTTGTCCATTTTCAGGCAAAAAGGATGGACTATAGCCCACGGTTTTGACCAATTTTGGTCCATTTTTACCTCTTTGGAAAACTATCTATTATTAATGAAGAATGGAAAATAGGTCCTTTTTGGCCATTTTCAGGCAAAAAGCATGGACTATAGCCCACGGTTTTGACGGATTTCGGTCTATTTTCAATCCTTTTGAAAAATTATGCAGTATTTATGAAGGACAAAATATAGATCATTTTTGGCCATCTTCAGGGAAAAAGCATGGACTATATATAGCCCACGGTTTATACCGATTTTTGACTGTTTTCACCCCTTTATAAAAAATGCCCATTATTTATGAAGGACACAAAATATGTTGTTTTTGTCCATTTTCAGTCAAAAAGTATGGACTATAGCCCACGGTTTACACCGATTTTGGTCCATTTTCACCCCTTTTGAAAAAAAATCCATTATTTATGAAGGATTGACAATAGGTGCTTTTTGGTTATTTTCAGACAAAAAGCATGGACTATAGCCCACAGTTTATACCAATTTATGACAGTTTTCACCACTTTTGAAAAAATGCCTATTATTTATGAAGGAAACAAAATAGGTCCTTTTTGGCCATTTTGAGGCAAAAAGCATGGACTATAGCACACGGTTTTGACCGATTTTGGTCTATTTTCAACCATTTTGAAATAATATGCATTATTTATAAAGGATTGAAAATAGGTCCTTTTTGGCCATTTTCAGACAAAAAGCATGGACTACAGCCCACGGTTTTGACAGATTCCGTCTCTTTTCAACCCTTTTGAAAAAATATCCATTATTCATGAAGGATGGAAAATAGGTCCTTTTTTGCCATTTTCAGGGAAAAAGTATGGACTATAGCCCACGGTTTAGACCGATTTTGGTCCATTTTCACCCCTTTTGAAAAAATATCCATTATTCATGAAGGATGGAAAATAGGTCCTTTTTTGCCATTTTCAGGGAAAAAGTATGGACTATAGCCCACGGTTTAGACCGATTTTGGTCTATTTTCAACCATTTTGAAATAATATCCATTATTTATAAAGGATTGAAAATAGGTCCTTTTTGGCCATTTTCAGACAAAAAGCATGGACTACAGCCCACGGTTTTGACGGATTCCGTCTCTTTTCAACCCTTTTGAAAAAATATCCATTTTTTATGAAGGATGGAAAATAGGTCCTTTTTGGCCATTTTCAGGCAAAAAGCATGGACTATAGCCCACGGCTTTGACGGATTTTGGTCTATTTTCAACCATTTTGAAAAATTATGCAGTATTTATGAAGGACACAAAATAGATTATTTGTGGCTATTTTCAGACAAAAAGCATGGAATGTAGCCCAGGTTTGATACCGCCACCCGGTTAGCTCAGTTGGTAAGAGCGTCGGTCTGTTGTGCGGGAGGTCGTGGTTCGAGTCCCGGCTGGACCAACACTCAGGGTCTTAAAGGGGCACTTGGATGAAAACGCCCCATATTTTGAAAGTCCGAATAGTTCAACTATTTAAGAATAATACGACTCAATTATGATTATGAAAACCAGATTGGCAAAAATTTTAGCCTGGGAGTCACTCGCAGTTGAGAAATTTTGGCTTAAAAACTAAAAGAACAATAGGGTTGAGTAAATGACGTCATTTACTCACAATTTAGATGCTGAAAAAAATATATAATTTTTATCCGCAAATTTTGACTGTAAAGAAAATATGTTGCTTGGCTACTATTGGGGCCATATAGATTAGTTTAACCAAGTTTCAAGGCCTTTCCAAATTCATCGATTTTCATCCAAGTGCCCCTTTAAAATAACTGAGGAGAAAGTGCTGCCTTTGTAATCACATCTACAAACGGTTAGACTTTCAAGTCTTCTCGGATAAGGACTTTAAACCGTAGGCCCTGTCTCCCAACCCTTCCTTAACCTGTAAATGGGGGACATAAAAGAACCTGTTGAATTATTCGTGTAAGAGTAGGGGATTGTCTCCCGGTTCAACAGCGTATCCCAACTTGGAGGCATAACACTAATTACTAACAATTCACTCATGATTGTAAGCTGCGCGGCTGCTAATAGCGCCTTAATATGCAGCCTGTAAAGTCCTCCACTGGTTAAAAATTGTAAAGCGCATTGAGACGATGTGAAATGCGCTATATAAGAACTCCCATTATTATTTTGGTCCATTTTCACCCCTTTTTAAAAAAAATGGCCAGTATTTATGAAGGATGGAAAATAGGTCCTGTTTGGCCATTTTCAGGCAAAAATCATGGACTATAGCCCACGGTTTTGACCGATTTTGGTCCATTTTCAATGGTTTTGAAAAAATGCCCATTTTCTAAAGGACACAAAATAGGTCCTTTTTGGCCATTTTCAGACAAAAAGCATGGACTATAGCCCACGGTTTATACCGATTTTGGTCCATTTTCACCCCTTTTGAAAAAATGCCCATTTTCTAAATGACACAAAATAGGTCCTTTTTGGCCATTTTCAGACAAAAAGCATGGACTATAACCCACGGTTTAGACCAATTTTGGTCCATTTTCACCCCTTTTGAGAAAAAAAATCCATTATTTATGAAGGATGGAAAATAGGTCCTTTTTTCCATTTTCAGGCAAAAAGCATGGACTATAGCACACGGTTCATACCGATTTTGGTCCATTTTCACCCCTTTTGAAAAAATTCCATTATTGATGAAGGTTTGAAAATAGGTCCTTTTTGGCCATTTTCAGACAAAAAGCATGGACTATAGTCCACAGTTTTGACCGATTAGGTCCATTTTCAACCTTTTTGAAAAAATATGCAGTATTTATGAAGGACAAAATATAGATCATTTTTGGCCATCTTCAGACAAAAAGCATGGACTATAGTCCACGGTTTAGACCGATTTTGGTCAATTCTCAACCCTTTTGAAAAAATATCCATTATATATCCGCCACCCGGTTGGCTCAGTTGGTTGAGCACTGGACTTTCGTGCGGGAGGTCGTGGGTTCAAGCCCCGGCCGGACCAACACTCAGGGTCTTAAAATAATTGAGAAGGTGCTGCCTTTGTAATTACATCTACAAACGGTTAGACCTTCCCGTGGCTCGGATGACCACGTAAAATGGCGGTCCCGTCTCTCCACACTACCTAACCCTGCATCGGAGGGACGTAAAAGAACCACTGAGGACGTAAAGAAACCCTGGCAGTGACCACCCTCAGTGTCTGGCCTTTACTAATGATTTCTTAATGGGTTGATTGTGGGATTGGTATGGGAGTTTTAAGGGGTTGGGAATTGGTGCAATGTACCTCGAAGGGGACCTCGTGTTCTATTGTGCAGCACCAGCCTGCGGGCAAAATCTCAAAAAAAAACAAAAAAACAAACATTATTTATGAAGAATGGAAAATAGATCCTTTTTGGCCATTTTCAGGCAAAAAGCATGGGCTATAGCACACGATTTATACCGATTTTGGTCCATTTTCACCCCTTTTGAAAAAAATCCATTATTGATGAAGGATTGAAAATAGGTCCTTTTTGTCCATTTTCAGGCAAAAAGGATGGACTATAGCCCACGGTTTTGACCAATTTTGGTCCATTTTTACCTCTTTGGAAAACTATCTATTATTAATGAAGAATGGAAAATAGGTCCTTTTTGGCCATTTTCAGGCAAAAAGCATGGACTATAGCCCACGGTTTTGACGGATTTCGGTCTATTTTCAATCCTTTTGAAAAATTATGCAGTATTTATGAAGGACAAAATATAGATCATTTTTGGCCATCTTCAGGGAAAAAGCATGGACTATATATAGCCCACGGTTTATACCGATTTTTGACTGTTTTCACCCCTTTATAAAAAATGCCCATTATTTATGAAGGACACAAAATATGTTGTTTTTGTCCATTTTCAGTCAAAAAGTATGGACTATAGCCCACGGTTTACACCAATTTTGGTCCATTTTCACCCCTTTTGAAAAAAAATCCATTATTTATGAAGGATTGGCAATAGGTGCTTTTTGGTTATTTTCAGACAAAAAGCATGGACTATAGCCCACAGTTTATACCAATTTATGACAGTTTTCACCACTTTTGAAAAAATGCCTATTATTTATGAAGGAAACAAAATAGGTCCTTTTTGGCCATTTTGAGGCAAAAAGCATGGACTATAGCACACGGTTTTGACCGATTTTGGTCTATTTTCAACCATTTTGAAATAATATGCATTATTTATAAAGGATTGAAAATAGGTCCTTTTTGGCCATTTTCAGACAAAAAGCATGGACTACAGCCCACGGTTTTGACAGATTCCGTCTCTTTTCAACCCTTTTGAAAAAATATCCATTATTCATGAAGGATGGAAAATAGGTCCTTTTTTGCCATTTTCAGGGAAAAAGTATGGACTATAGCCCACGGTTTAGACCGATTTTGGTCCATTTTCACCCCTTTTGAAAAAATATCCATTATTCATGAAGGATGGAAAATAGGTCCTTTTTTGCCATTTTCAGGGAAAAAGTATGGACTATAGCCCACGGTTTAGACCGATTTTGGTCTATTTTCAACCATTTTGAAATAATATCCATTATTTATAAAGGATTGAAAATAGGTCCTTTTTGGCCATTTTCAGACAAAAAGCATGGACTACAGCCCACGGTTTTGACGGATTCCGTCTCTTTTCAACCCTTTTGAAAAAATATCCATTTTTTATGAAGGATGGAAAATAGGTCCTTTTTGGCCATTTTCAGGCAAAAAGCATGGACTATAGCCCACGGCTTTGACGGATTTTGGTCTATTTTCAACCATTTTGAAAAATTATGCAGTATTTATGAAGGACACAAAATAGATTATTTGTGGCTATTTTCAGACAAAAAGCATGGAATGTAGCCCAGGTTTGATACCGCCACCCGGTTAGCTCAGTTGGTAAGAGCGTCGGTCTGTTGTGCGGGAGGTCGTGGTTCGAGTCCCGGCTGGACCAACACTCAGGGTCTTAAAGGGGCACTTGGATGAAAACGCCCCATATTTTGAAAGTCCGAATAGTTCAACTATTTAAGAATAATACGACTCAATTATGATTATGAAAACCAGATTGGCAAAAATTTTAGCCTGGGAGTCACTCGCAGTTGAGAAATTTTGGCTTAAAAACTAAAAGAACAATAGGGTTGAGTAAATGACGTCATTTACTCACAATTTAGATGCTGAAAAAAATATATAATTTTTATCCGCAAATTTTGACTGTAAAGAAAATATGTTGCTTGGCTACTATTGGGGCCATATAGATTAGTTTAACCAAGTTTCAAGGCCTTTCCAAATTCATCGATTTTCATCCAAGTGCCCCTTTAAAATAACTGAGGAGAAAGTGCTGCCTTTGTAATCACATCTACAAACGGTTAGACTTTCAAGTCTTCTCGGATAAGGACTTTAAACCGTAGGCCCTGTCTCCCAACCCTTCCTTAACCTGTAAATGGGGGACATAAAAGAACCTGTTGAATTATTCGTGTAAGAGTAGGGGATTGTCTCCCGGTTCAACAGCGTATCCCAACTTGGAGGCATAACACTAATTACTAACAATTCACTCATGATTGTAAGCTGCGCGGCTGCTAATAGCGCCTTAATATGCAGCCTGTAAAGTCCTCCACTGGTTAAAAATTGTAAAGCGCATTGAGACGATGTGAAATGCGCTATATAAGAACTCCCATTATTATTTTGGTCCATTTTCACCCCTTTTTAAAAAAAATGGCCAGTATTTATGAAGGATGGAAAATAGGTCCTGTTTGGCCATTTTCAGGCAAAAATCATGGACTATAGCCCACGGTTTTGACCGATTTTGGTCCATTTTCAATGGTTTTGAAAAAATGCCCATTTTCTAAAGGACACAAAATAGGTCCTTTTAGGCAATTTTCAGACAAAAACCA
Organism: Anthopleura xanthogrammica; assembly: GCA_964019055.1. NCBI lineage: Eukaryota > Metazoa > Cnidaria > Anthozoa > Actiniaria > Actiniidae > Anthopleura > Anthopleura xanthogrammica. The sequence goes on from OZ025218.1 coordinate 25,622, forward strand.
AGGACAATAGCCCACGGTTTCGACCGATTTTGGTCCATTTTCACCCCTTTTGAAAAAATATCCATTATTTATGAAGGATGGAAAATAGGTCCTTTTTGGCCATTTTCAGACAAAAAGCATGGACTATAGCCCACGGTTTTCCCCGATTTTGCTCCATTTTCAACCCTTTTGAAATAATATCCATTATTGATGAAGGATGGAAAATAGGTCCTTTTGACCATTTTCAGACAAAAAGCATGGACTATAGCCCACGGTTTTGACCAATTTTGGTCCATTTTTACCTCTTATGAAAAACTATGTATTATTAATGAAGGATGGAAAATAGGTCCTTTTTGGCCATTTTCAGACAAAAAGCATGGACTATAGCCCACGGTTTTGACGGATTCCGTCTCTTTTCAACCCTTTTGAAAAAATATCCATTTTTTATGAAGGATGGAAAATAGGTCCTTTTTGGCCATTTTCAGGCAAAAAGCATGGACTATAGCCCACGGCTTTGACGGATTTTGGTCTATTTTCAACCATTTTGAAAAATTATGCAGTATTTATGAAGGACACAAAATAGATTATTTGTGGCTATTTTCAGACAAAAAGCATGGAATGTAGCCCAGGTTTGATACCGCCACCCGGTTAGCTCAGTTGGTAAGAGCGTCGGTCTGTTGTGCGGGAGGTCGTGGTTCGAGTCCCGGCTGGACCAACACTCAGGGTCTTAAAGGGGCACTTGGATGAAAACGCCCCATATTTTGAAAGTCCGAATAGTTCAACTATTTAAGAATAATACGACTCAATTATGATTATGAAAACCAGATTGGCAAAAATTTTAGCCTGGGAGTCACTCGCAGTTGAGAAATTTTGGCTTAAAAACTAAAAGAACAATAGGGTTGAGTAAATGACGTCATTTACTCACAATTTAGATGCTGAAAAAAATATATAATTTTTATCCGCAAATTTTGACTGTAAAGAAAATATGTTGCTTGGCTACTATTGGGGCCATATAGATTAGTTTAACCAAGTTTCAAGGCCTTTCCAAATTCATCGATTTTCATCCAAGTGCCCCTTTAAAATAACTGAGGAGAAAGTGCTGCCTTTGTAATCACATCTACAAACGGTTAGACTTTCAAGTCTTCTCGGATAAGGACTTTAAACCGTAGGCCCTGTCTCCCAACCCTTCCTTAACCTGTAAATGGGGGACATAAAAGAACCTGTTGAATTATTCGTGTAAGAGTAGGGGATTGTCTCCCGGTTCAACAGCGTATCCCAACTTGGAGGCATAACACTAATTACTAACAATTCACTCATGATTGTAAGCTGCGCGGCTGCTAATAGCGCCTTAATATGCAGCCTGTAAAGTCCTCCACTGGTTAAAAATTGTAAAGCGCATTGAGACGATGTGAAATGCGCTATATAAGAACTCCCATTATTATTTTGGTCCATTTTCACCCCTTTTTAAAAAAAATGGCCAGTATTTATGAAGGATGGAAAATAGGTCCTGTTTGGCCATTTTCAGGCAAAAATCATGGACTATAGCCCACGGTTTTGACCGATTTTGGTCCATTTTCAATGGTTTTGAAAAAATGCCCATTTTCTAAAGGACACAAAATAGGTCCTTTTTGGCCATTTTCAGACAAAAAGCATGGACTATAGCCCACGGTTTATACCGATTTTGGTCCATTTTCACCCCTTTTGAAAAAATGCCCATTTTCTAAATGACACAAAATAGGTCCTTTTTGGCCATTTTCAGACAAAAAGCATGGACTATAACCCACGGTTTAGACCAATTTTGGTCCATTTTCACCCCTTTTGAGAAAAAAAATCCATTATTTATGAAGGATGGAAAATAGGTCCTTTTTTCCATTTTCAGGCAAAAAGCATGGACTATAGCACACGGTTCATACCGATTTTGGTCCATTTTCACCCCTTTTGAAAAAATTCCATTATTGATGAAGGTTTGAAAATAGGTCCTTTTTGGCCATTTTCAGACAAAAAGCATGGACTATAGTCCACAGTTTTGACCGATTAGGTCCATTTTCAACCTTTTTGAAAAAATATGCAGTATTTATGAAGGACAAAATATAGATCATTTTTGGCCATCTTCAGACAAAAAGCATGGACTATAGTCCACGGTTTAGACCGATTTTGGTCAATTCTCAACCCTTTTGAAAAAATATCCATTATATATCCGCCACCCGGTTGGCTCAGTTGGTTGAGCACTGGACTTTCGTGCGGGAGGTCGTGGGTTCAAGCCCCGGCCGGACCAACACTCAGGGTCTTAAAATAATTGAGAAGGTGCTGCCTTTGTAATTACATCTACAAACGGTTAGACCTTCCCGTGGCTCGGATGACCACGTAAAATGGCGGTCCCGTCTCTCCACACTACCTAACCCTGCATCGGAGGGACGTAAAAGAACCACTGAGGACGTAAAGAAACCCTGGCAGTGACCACCCTCAGTGTCTGGCCTTTACTAATGATTTCTTAATGGGTTGATTGTGGGATTGGTATGGGAGTTTTAAGGGGTTGGGAATTGGTGCAATGTACCTCGAAGGGGACCTCGTGTTCTATTGTGCAGCACCAGCCTGCGGGCAAAATCTCAAAAAAAAACAAAAAAACAAACATTATTTATGAAGAATGGAAAATAGATCCTTTTTGGCCATTTTCAGGCAAAAAGCATGGGCTATAGCACACGATTTATACCGATTTTGGTCCATTTTCACCCCTTTTGAAAAAAATCCATTATTGATGAAGGATTGAAAATAGGTCCTTTTTGTCCATTTTCAGGCAAAAAGGATGGACTATAGCCCACGGTTTTGACCAATTTTGGTCCATTTTTACCTCTTTGGAAAACTATCTATTATTAATGAAGAATGGAAAATAGGTCCTTTTTGGCCATTTTCAGGCAAAAAGCATGGACTATAGCCCACGGTTTTGACGGATTTCGGTCTATTTTCAATCCTTTTGAAAAATTATGCAGTATTTATGAAGGACAAAATATAGATCATTTTTGGCCATCTTCAGGGAAAAAGCATGGACTATATATAGCCCACGGTTTATACCGATTTTTGACTGTTTTCACCCCTTTATAAAAAATGCCCATTATTTATGAAGGACACAAAATATGTTGTTTTTGTCCATTTTCAGTCAAAAAGTATGGACTATAGCCCACGGTTTACACCAATTTTGGTCCATTTTCACCCCTTTTGAAAAAAAATCCATTATTTATGAAGGATTGGCAATAGGTGCTTTTTGGTTATTTTCAGACAAAAAGCATGGACTATAGCCCACAGTTTATACCAATTTATGACAGTTTTCACCACTTTTGAAAAAATGCCTATTATTTATGAAGGAAACAAAATAGGTCCTTTTTGGCCATTTTGAGGCAAAAAGCATGGACTATAGCACACGGTTTTGACCGATTTTGGTCTATTTTCAACCATTTTGAAATAATATGCATTATTTATAAAGGATTGAAAATAGGTCCTTTTTGGCCATTTTCAGACAAAAAGCATGGACTACAGCCCACGGTTTTGACAGATTCCGTCTCTTTTCAACCCTTTTGAAAAAATATCCATTATTCATGAAGGATGGAAAATAGGTCCTTTTTTGCCATTTTCAGGGAAAAAGTATGGACTATAGCCCACGGTTTAGACCGATTTTGGTCCATTTTCACCCCTTTTGAAAAAATATCCATTATTCATGAAGGATGGAAAATAGGTCCTTTTTTGCCATTTTCAGGGAAAAAGTATGGACTATAGCCCACGGTTTAGACCGATTTTGGTCTATTTTCAACCATTTTGAAATAATATCCATTATTTATAAAGGATTGAAAATAGGTCCTTTTTGGCCATTTTCAGACAAAAAGCATGGACTACAGCCCACGGTTTTGACGGATTCCGTCTCTTTTCAACCCTTTTGAAAAAATATCCATTTTTTATGAAGGATGGAAAATAGGTCCTTTTTGGCCATTTTCAGGCAAAAAGCATGGACTATAGCCCACGGCTTTGACGGATTTTGGTCTATTTTCAACCATTTTGAAAAATTATGCAGTATTTATGAAGGACACAAAATAGATTATTTGTGGCTATTTTCAGACAAAAAGCATGGAATGTAGCCCAGGTTTGATACCGCCACCCGGTTAGCTCAGTTGGTAAGAGCGTCGGTCTGTTGTGCGGGAGGTCGTGGTTCGAGTCCCGGCTGGACCAACACTCAGGGTCTTAAAGGGGCACTTGGATGAAAACGCCCCATATTTTGAAAGTCCGAATAGTTCAACTATTTAAGAATAATACGACTCAATTATGATTATGAAAACCAGATTGGCAAAAATTTTAGCCTGGGAGTCACTCGCAGTTGAGAAATTTTGGCTTAAAAACTAAAAGAACAATAGGGTTGAGTAAATGACGTCATTTACTCACAATTTAGATGCTGAAAAAAATATATAATTTTTATCCGCAAATTTTGACTGTAAAGAAAATATGTTGCTTGGCTACTATTGGGGCCATATAGATTAGTTTAACCAAGTTTCAAGGCCTTTCCAAATTCATCGATTTTCATCCAAGTGCCCCTTTAAAATAACTGAGGAGAAAGTGCTGCCTTTGTAATCACATCTACAAACGGTTAGACTTTCAAGTCTTCTCGGATAAGGACTTTAAACCGTAGGCCCTGTCTCCCAACCCTTCCTTAACCTGTAAATGGGGGACATAAAAGAACCTGTTGAATTATTCGTGTAAGAGTAGGGGATTGTCTCCCGGTTCAACAGCGTATCCCAACTTGGAGGCATAACACTAATTACTAACAATTCACTCATGATTGTAAGCTGCGCGGCTGCTAATAGCGCCTTAATATGCAGCCTGTAAAGTCCTCCACTGGTTAAAAATTGTAAAGCGCATTGAGACGATGTGAAATGCGCTATATAAGAACTCCCATTATTATTTTGGTCCATTTTCACCCCTTTTTAAAAAAAATGGCCAGTATTTATGAAGGATGGAAAATAGGTCCTGTTTGGCCATTTTCAGGCAAAAATCATGGACTATAGCCCACGGTTTTGACCGATTTTGGTCCATTTTCAATGGTTTTGAAAAAATGCCCATTTTCTAAAGGACACAAAATAGGTCCTTTTAGGCAATTTTCAGACAAAAACCAAGGACAATAGCCCACGGTTTCGACCGATTTTGGTCCATTTTCACCCCTTTTGAAAAAATATCCATTATTTATGAAGGATGGAAAATAGGTCCTTTTTGGCCATTTTCAGACAAAAAGCATGGACTATAGCCCACGGTTTTCCCCGATTTTGCTCCATTTTCAACCCTTTTGAAATAATATCCATTATTGATGAAGGATGGAAAATAGGTCCTTTTGACCATTTTCAGACAAAAAGCATGGACTATAGCCCACGGTTTTGACCAATTTTGGTCCATTTTTACCTCTTATGAAAAACTATGTATTATTAATGAAGGATGGAAAATAGGTCCTTTTTGGCCATTTTCAGACAAAAAGCATGGACTATAGCCCACGGTTTTCCCCGATTTTGCTCCATTTTCAACCCTTTTGAAATAATATCCATTATTGATGAAGGATTGAAAATAGGTCCTTTTTGGCCATTTTCAGACAAAAAGCATGGACTATAGCTCACGATTTTGACGGATTCCGTCTCTTTTCAACCCTTTTGAAAAAATATCGATTTTTTATGAAGGATGGAAAATAGGTCCTTTTTGGCCATTTTCAGGCAAAAAGCATGGACTATAGCCCACGGTTTTGACGGATTTTGGTCTATTTTCAACCATTTTGAAAAATTATGCAGTATTTATGAAGGACACAAAATAGATCATTTGTGGCTATTTTCAGACAAAAAGCATGGAATATAGCCCACGGTTTAAACCAATTTTGGTCTATTTTCACCCCTTTTGAAAAAACTCCATTATTGATGAAGGATTGAAAATAGGTCCTTTTTGGCCATTTTCAACCCTTTTGAAAAAATATCCATTATTAATGAAGGATGGAAAATAGGTCCTTTTTGGCCATTTTCAGGCAAAAAGCATGGGCTTTAGCTAACGGTTTTGACCAATTTTGGTCCATTTTCACCCCTTTTGAAAAAATATCCATTATTTATGAAAGATGGAAAATAGGTCCTTTTTGGCCATTTTCAGGGAAAAAGTATGGACTATATCCCACGGTTTAGACCGATTTTGGTCCATTTTCACCCCTTTTGAGAAAACAAATTTATTATTAATGAAGGATGGAAAATAGGTCCTATTTGGCCATTTTCAGGCAAAAAGTATGGACTATAGCCCACGGTTTTGACCAATTTTGGTCCATTTTTACCTCTTATGAAAAACTATGTATTATTAATGAAGGATGGAAAATAGGTCCTTTTTGGCCTATTTCAGGCAAAAGGCGTGCACTATAGCCGACGGTTTTTGGTCTATTTTCAACCCTTTTGAAAAATTATGCAGTATTTATGAAGGACACAAAATAGATCATTTGTGGCTATTTTCAGACAAAAAGTATGGACTATAACCCACGGTTTTGACGAATTTTGGTCCATTTTTACCTCTTGAAAAAATATCCATTATTTATGAAGGATGGAAAATAGGTCCTTTTTGTCCATTTTCAGGCAAAAAGTATGGACTATAGCCCACGGTTTTGACCAATTTTGGTCCATTTTTACCTCTTATGAAAAACTATGTATTATTAATGAAGGATGGAAAATAGGTCCTTTTTGGCCTATTTCAGGCAAAACGCGTGCACTATAGCCGACGGTTTTTGGTCTATTTTCAACCCTTTTGAAAAATTATGCAGTATTTATGAAGGACACAAAATAGATCATTTGTGGCTATTTTCAGACAAAAAGTATGGACTATAACCCACGGTTTTGACGAATTTTGGTCCATTTTTACCTCTTGAAAAAATATCCATTATTTATGAAGGATGGAAAATAGGTCCTTTTTGTCCATTTTCAGGCAAAAAGTATGGACTATAGCCCACGGTTTTGACCAATTTTGGTCCATTTTTACCTCTTATGAAAAACTATGTATTATTAATGAAGGATGGAAAATAGGTCCTTTTTGGCCTATTTCAGACAAAAAGCATGGACTATAGCCCACGGTTTAGACCGATTGTGGTCCATTTTTACCTCTTTTGAAAAAATATCAATTATTTATGAAGGATGGAAAAATAGGTCCTTTGTGTCGATTTTCAGGCCAAAAGTATGGACTATAGCCCACGGTTTTGGCCGATTTTGGTCCATTTTTAACCCTTTTGAAAAAATATGCAGTAATCATGAAGGACACAAAATAGATCATTTGTGGCCATTTTGAGGCAAAAAGCATGGAGTATGGCCCACGGTTTAGACGATTTTGGTTCATTTTCACCTCTTGAAAAAATATCCATTATTGATGTAGGACTCAATATATTGGTTCTAAAACTGAAAATGGCTTAATACAGTACCAATAAACTATTATTTGGTTAATTTGTAGTATGGTGTTTTTGCTTTTCCTCTCTGTTCACCTGAGACACCGTTGCCTGTTCCCTGTAACACCGGGGAACACCGTTCCCTGTTCCCTGGAACACCGTTGCCAGTTTCCTGTAACACCGGGGAACACCATTGCCTGTTCCCTGTAACACCGGGGAACACCGTTGCCTGTTCCCTGTTCCCTGGAACACCGTTGCCTGTTCCCTGTAACACCGAGGAACACCGTTGCCTGTTCCCTGTAACACCGAGGAACACCGTTGCCTGTTCGCTGTAACACCGGGGAACACCGTTGCCTGTTCCCTGGAACACCGTTGCCTGTTCCCTGTAACACCGGGGAACACCGTTCCCTGTTCCCTGAAACACCTTTCCCTGTAACACCTTGGAACACCGTTGCCTTTTCCCTGGAACACCGTTGCCTGTTCCCTGGAACACCGGGGAACACCGTTGCCTGTTCCCTAGAACACCGGGGAACACCGTTGCCTGTTCCCTTTTCCCTGGAACACCGTTCCCTGTTCTCTGTTCCCTTTAACACCGGGGAACACCGTTCCCTGTTCCCTTTTCCCTGGAACATTAAAAACACCATACTACGAATTAACCAAGTAATAGTTTATTGGTACTGTATTAAAAGCCATTTTCACGTTTTAGAACCAACAGAATGGGTCGTTAAGTCTAAAACTTAGTACTGCCATTTGGTCAGCCAATCGTATGCTGCATTCTCGTGGCAGCAAGGAAGGCAGGAAAACCTTAGCACAGCAAGGCAGGGGTGTAGGCAGTTGTATATGTTGATATATGTAGTTGTATAACGCCATTGAGCTTGACAAATGCAGCCCTGTTTCGACCGAATTAACCAAAAATCACTGGGAAATGGAGATATTCCTGACATCGTTTTCACGATTTGTCCGGTTTGACCCAGTGCTCTCACGATATGAAACTCGACTTAGGCGTGATGATCAAATGCGCAGATATTAATACGAAAATTCAACCCTATCTTTGCATCACTTTTATGGTGCTACTGGGAAAAGATCCCTACAAATCTTTCCATCTCCTTTCTTTTTATCAAGCCATTGGTTACAAGGAAAGGACACACACTCCTGACTGGCAATGTTTGTCACGTCTATTCTTGATAACATCCAACCGGCTTTCAGTCCTTTATTATCATGTTCAACGCGTAGACGCGTCAGATGTCCCAGATCCAATGCCTCGATTTTAAAATTGTCTGTTTTTCCTCGTTCAAATAAGTTGACAAATTTTTTGGTCAGCGATCTTCGCCCTGTGTCTCCATTGGATCCATATACAGTCACGTGAACATTTGCGTCGGTTCCAGCACCTGGTACATCAGCTGTGTGTACATCTATGGAGTACTGAACTGGTTGAAGATCTATATGAAAACAAAGATGCCTGTTCAAACTACTTCAATAGTTTTGCATCGCTCTTAGCTTACAGGTTAGGAACATATTTTCACCATATATCGGTATGCTATGTTCAATGTTATAAAGGTTTTACCGTCTTGTTTTGTAATAATAATGTATGTATATACCAAATTGGAAAAAAAAAAACGTCGGGTTAAAAATGTTCACTCATTAAAGCGAAGATCACAGGGTGTTGTGGGTAAACAGTTAACGAGGCTAATATTATGCATATTGCAGTTTTTGCAGCTTTTGAACATTGATGTTCAACGAGGTTCCGATGTACATACATATCACACAAGAAATAAAGAACTTTTAAGAACTTCTTAATCTGAACTTAATAAAGGATTATTAACTTCTTACAATAGCTTTCTAAAGGAATGGAACACTCTACCTATGGACATGACAGTGTTGCCGACTGTGAAACACTTTAAGAGAGCAATTACCAGTAGATTCAGATGTTTATAGTTTTATTTGCTATTTTATATCTTTTATATTTTATTGCATTGTATATTTGTTTATATTTTGATCAATGAATTTTCTTATATTTATTTATTTAGTTAGTTTTATGTTAAACAGAGCCCTGCTGAAAAGCACTTCTTGTGATGTAGGCCTTCTGTTAAAAGATTGTTACTATTATTATTATTATTATTATTATTATTATTATTAGTTACCGAACAAAGTATTTTGTTACCATAACTGTGAAATTTCTCGCGCGCTGATTGGTCGAGAGCCGTGGTAAATAAGAGAACATATTTCCAATTTGGTGTATGTTAATTATATATAAGTTAGCAAATGTCACACTTGATTATCTTACCTCTTAATGCATCAATGCGAGGTTTTTCGCTTGCTTTGCATTCCAGACGAACAGCATTTTTTCTGCTATCCTCCAACGCAATCCATTGGCGACAAGGAAACACAAACCTATAAGTGAACAGAGCTTTATTGTATGCAACTATATATACATGTATTCTACATCAAGACAATGGTGTGTAATCATAAATGTATGGTTTAATACACCACTTTGCTTAAGCTTGTGCGTAATGCTATCCCACTTCAGACCATGTGTCATTCCCTAGAGTATCATTTCTTTGTTTAATGGTTGCGCATAAGACACAAGAATATGGATACAACTCAAACAAAAGATCCTATTCTCAAGAGAATGACACCGGGTCTGAAATGGGGAAACATTATGCTCAAAAGATTACTACGTGGTCCTTTGGGGACTAAACTTAAAATAGTTATGTGTATATGTTGTAATCTCAACTTACTTTCCCGTTTGTTCGTTTTGAACAATAATTTCATGAAGAAACCATTTCGTTTCTTTCCCAGTCCCTTTAGTATCACCACCTCTTTTTCTTCTGTGGCCCATTGTTACAAGGGTCAGCGGTCCCAGTGGTTTGGATTTGAACTTGAAGTGGTCTGTGTTACCTCGCCGTAGGACTTTTATACTTGCGCTATTTTCGATGAGGAATTCTTGAGACGAGCCTTTGTCTCCTTTGAGAATCAGCCATGCGTTCTGTGTAGTACCCGCATTTTGTTTATCGCTAGTAATGATGGTTACTTCATAAGCTACAAAAGAATTGTTCAATTAGTTCTTTTATCTAATATGATAAGCCGCATCAAGGTCAAAACAATGGTCCAGAATAGGGACCCATTTTCATTTATAATCCCTCCCCCCTCAGAAACCTGTTCAAATGTTTGATACTGGCTCCGTACTGACTATTGCTATATACAATCACGTCGTTTGGCATGCATGTGATGAGAGAGTACATTTATTTCGGGGATTTAACTTTTTAGTTTTGGATATACTTGAAGACAAAATCCAGGATTTCACTTCCAGAAGTGGTGGATCTTGGTAAACCCCTCTCCTCCCCTCTACTTCGGGTCCCGTAAGATGATAATTGTTTGGACATTTCTCTAATTAATTTATTTTTTACTGAACACTTAAAGTATCGCATACTTGTTGAATGGGTGTTGTCGTTTGTTTTTGTGTTTGAACAAGGTATTTCTCGTACAAGACTCTTATCGTCTTTATCTTTGGACAGCCATTTATTGCATGGAAACTGGTAAGTATTATTTGTTGTTTCATCCACTACTTCAACAGACTCCAAAAACCAGCTGGCTCCAAGAAACTTGTTGTCATGCCAAATACGAACCTTGGATAACTGACCTGTGAATGGGACATACATGTAAGCACAGGGAGCCCAATTTAGATTAAAGAGAACAGTGAAAATAAAATCAGAGGAATGCCTTTTCATTGATTTCAATATATTTGAGGCCAACAGCTAGTTTCACTTATAGCAAAATTGCAGTAATTTTATTTTTCCGTACACCTTTGTTGCCCTATATGATTCATTTTCTATTGTCCTCCGGTTGCTCAGTGTACTGCTACACTATTTTGGCAACAAACAACCAAACGAGAAAAAAATCAGAGAAAAAGGGTACTTTTTCTCTGCTTCTATTTTCATCTTTCATTTTTCCTGAAATTGTGCTTCCTGTGATTGAAGTTGATGGCACTAAGTCATGAAACAATATCACTGGTATTCCAGCAATAACCATGGTATACTGACCTAATGAATACACATTCTTCAGTTTAAAGATATCTGTGTGGTTTCTTTCAAATTTATCCTTGTATGTCTCAGAGTGTTTCAAGGCCTGTTCTCCACAATCACCATTTTCTCCGAACAGAATGATAAAGACATTAGCATCAGTACCAGCACCACTCACATCGCCTGTTTTAACGTTGATGGTGTAAGTTGTTTCTGAGGAGAAAAATAATCGACCATGAATACAATACACATCTGTATGTAGAGAACTGTGCTGTATTAGTGAACAGAGCATGGTGTTAACACCATATGCATGCGCAGCTATTTTTGAAAAGAATTGTAAGAAAACAGCATTGAAAACTACAACTTCTCTTCCTATATAATAAAACATCTTTTTCCAAAGCTATCCTCAAGCTACAACAGCTAGACTGGTTCTCTATTAGCCGAGGTTGAGGAAAAGACTGGGTCGAGCTGACTTTGCAGTGCACTGTGGGACTGTTTTAGGGAACATATTTCCAAGATGGCCCACAATGCACTGCAATTTCGACCCAGTCTTTTCATTAACCTCGCAACGGCTACTTTCCCTGATGATGATGATATTTGGGAGAGAAATCGTTGTTGAGGAGCACTGCTGGCATACACTTACTCTTTAAAGTGTCTGTTGTTCCCTCGCATGGTATTTCTGTCTCAAGCTTGCCTTCATCCTTCGACAGCAATTGGTTACAAACGAACGTATCCACAACATTTGTATCAGAATTCCTCAAAAGAATCTAAAAATCATTTTAATTAAAAAAAAGCGTGTCCAAAAAAGTGGTGTTACACTATAGGCAATGTTCCATGCAACCTGTCTCGCAATCTTGTTGCAGCATTGCCGCAATTGTTGCAAGGGGAAGGTACGAAAATCGAGTTCTACTTTTCATAACAATTTATAGACATTGCCTAGTGTAACATCCCTTCTGCAACCCGTCTTGCAATCTTGTTGCAGCATTACCGCAATTGTTGCAAGGGGAAGGTACGAGAAGGTACGACAAGTTGCAAGGCATCTTGCTTAGTGTAATAACACTTTAAATAATGAACGCAAAACTAAAAAAAAAGACAAAATCTTTTAAAATACAATACCTTTTCTAAGAACCAGCTTGGCCTGTTACCAGTGCCGTCGATACGAATCCTCATTTTGACCAGTTTTCCCACATCTTCTACTTCTATTGGGATGATATCCATGCATGCCCGTTCAAAACGACTTTCTTCTTTCTCCAGCTTCATCTCCGGCGATGTTCCCTCGATACCAAAGAGATTATAGAAAATGTTGGAATCAGTGCCAGCAGATGTGATATCCCCTGTGTATACGGTCATTTCATATCGTACATCTAAAAAAAAATATGATTGAATAGACATGAGATTGACGAGTACTTTAATTCCTTCCCCCTCCAAGTCCTCTCTCCCCAATCCCCTACTTAAAACCTAACTCTCGTCTCTTTTATCACACAGGAATCCCAAGTAACAGATAAACTAAAATAAATAAACAAACATATAAATAAAAAAAAAATAAAAAAATAAGTAAATAAATAAATGAATCAATCAATCAATCAATCAATCAATCAATCAATCAATCAATCAATCAATCAATCAATCAATCAATCAATCAATCAATCAGTAAGGAGGCTGATGTTTAATCATAGATATTAAAACAGAGATTGACATTTAGGATCAGTCTTATTTTATTACTCACGTGGTTTGTAAGTAATTAATTTATCGCTGCTTGCTGATAATATCCTGGTAGTTTTCCCATCATCCTTGTCACGTGACAACCAGCGGTTACATGGGAAGTAGTACTTAGTCCCCATGGTCGGTACGTCTACTTCAATGTATTTTACATACCAACCAGATGATGGCCCATATCCATCGTGACCAATTTCAATCTTGCTTATCTGAAAGTATCAACCATTAATGTAAAGAAGTTTCCATTTTTTATAGAAGGGAAAGGGCTGAGGGGAAAATCAACAACCCTCTTTCTCTACGAAGGAATAAATATCATGACCCTACCAATTGTTTGAGAGCCTTTCTCAAATACTGATGACCATCACTTTTTGCTTGTGTAAAACTTGATGACCGTTCTAAAGGTGAATGCTCACTATATAAGTAGCATTAGAGTGAAAGTAGTTTGTCCTTTGTATTAAATAAAGCTCTATTCAGCAGGTACCTTTATTAAGCAGACACCAGGGTAATAGTGCTTAATAGCGGTATGTAAATATAGGTGGTATTGGTTACCTTAGCAACGTCGGCTGCTTCCACAGAGAACGTCTCGGTTATACCAGGGCTAAACTTCGATTCTTGAAGCAGCTCTAGAGGAATCTTCTCTGATGCACCTTCGTTTCCAATCAGCACTACGTATGCTTTAGCATCTGTACCAGAATCAGACTCATCACCAGTGGTTACTCGTATTGTATAAGGGATCACTAGAACGATATTCAGTCAGTTAGTCAGACACAATCATCCTTGTTTTATGAGGGTACCACTTAATATCCATAAGTTGATTTTTGTGGAGAAAGGAAAAATGAAGAATTACCCGGGAGGAAAAAAAACCCTTGAAGCAAATAAGGAGAGAACCAACAAGTAACTCTACTCAAACATGATGGCGAGACCAGGAATTGAATTCTTCAAAGAATAAACAGGTAACCCAAGTCATAAAAGTTAAAAATGATCCCTGCTCTCTCTCACAAAAATTTCAGAGAAAACCCAAATTCTAAAAAAGGTTTTGTTTGCATTTGTTGTCTCCAAACTTCTCTGATTTTTCCCTGACTTTCGGTACATTGTCATAATTTCCCTGACCAAATCCAAAATTCCCTGACCTTGAAAGATTTCTAGATTTCCCTAACTTTTTCCAGGTCATTGGGAACCATGTATTTGATCAAGTTCAAGTTCAAGTTCTTTTTATTACACACATATAAACATATTACAAAAAAATAACAATACAGATCAATTAGTTTGTATTTACAAAGACACTAGTTTTTCTTACATGCTCTAGATGCAGCAGCTTCTTCCTCCCTTTTTCCAAACTCTTGGGCAAACGCCGCATCAGCTGTAGCACTTCGATCAGCTTTAAGAAGATCTTCATTGCTTTGACGGAATGAATGTCTAGAGCTTCGAGGACTGCTGCGAGGAGAGGATTTTGGGCTCAAGGAGCGAGGACTGTCTCGTCCTAGTGACCGTAGGCTCATAGTACCAAGAGTTGACCGGTCACCCTGTGGTGAAAAAAACCATACATTACTTATCGTTGTTCTGAATGCTGCGTCATGATATCAAGTTGAGTTTTTTGATGGGACACACACATTAAGAGGTCCAGTGAATTTAGCCCCCTTAAAACTAAGAGTTGTGTTAAAATGAATCCCAGAAATGAAAAGGGCATATTAGTGAGAAGGCGAAATTTCAGTTCATTTTTACAGTCAAACGAAGAATTTTAACTCAAAGAGTTCGCTCAAAGAAACCAGCATCCTGGAAATAAGTGACACCTTAGGCATGCATGAGCATCTGTAACGACATTCACATTCTTGATTACCGCGGTCTCTAGGCCCTGAATGCTACAGGACCATAATCATGATTACCTCGTATCCCTTAACGTAAAACGTGCGTTCAATCTTTTGATCTTCTTTCTTTTTAGACAGCCATCTCTCGATGATGAAAGGATAGAGCTTATCTGTCTCCATATCTCGAATCTCGACGCGATCCACAAACCACGATGCGTTGATGTTCGCATTATCATGACGCAGTCGTATCTTGTGTATGTTTCCTAACTCTGCTGCTTCGATTGCAAAGATATCTTCCTAAAAAATGATAATAAAGAAAGGTGACCTTATTAGGCATTAACATTAACCATCAACATTAACTAAATCTTCAGGTCAGGCCAGGTCCACCCTAATGCATTGTCGAAACTCTCCTTTTTTGTCTCGCCGAAAACGCATCGAAAGCTTCGTGTCCACACTAGCGTTTCCAAAAATACGATACGATCAGAGATATCAGTAATGAAATATCATCAACTGCGCATGCGAAAAACAGATGTGCTGGGGTGGATGGTGTCAGCGTTTTCAAAAGCCTCCTTTTTTTGTTGTCCACACTAATACTTTTTCAAATTTCTTCACTCTGGCCATGGAGAGCGTTTTCGATCAAAATATATTCGTTTTCGAACCAAACGCTCAGTGTTTTTGATCGTCTTAGAGTGGAAACAAGACCAAAACACAATCAAAAGTATGTGTTTGCAAACAAAACGTATTAGTATGGACGGGGCCTTACTTCACTTCAGAAGTGCTTTCACATATTGATGCGCTACTTACATGGCTTCTTTCAAACTTATCAGTATGAGTTGATGACTTGCTTAGCTGTCTTTCTCCTGTGTCGCCGTATTCGCCAAATATAGTTATAAATACATTAGCATCTGTGCCAGCACTCTTGATATCACCAGTGAACACATGGACCTCGTACTTTCGAACTGTCAAGGCATAGATGTATGCATTAGAAATGAACTGAATAACGTATGACTTACATAGGCACTTTACAATCAAGAGAGATATTTAGTATAAGGTGTAGACAATGAGGGTGGTCACTGCCAGGGTTTCTTTACGTCGCCAGTGGTTCTTTTACGTCCCTCTGATAGTGGTTAGTGATGATGAAGTGTGGAAAGACAGGACCGCTATCTAAAGTGATTATCCCAGCCACTTGAAGGTCTAACCATTTGTAATTACAAAGGTTATTACAAAGGCAGCACTTTCTCCTCAGTTATTTTAAGACCCTGAGAGTTGTTCCGACCGGGGGAGTCATGCATACAGCCCGCTACTTCCCGCACAACAGTCCGATGCTAAACCAATTGAGCTAACTGGGTGTAATAATGAAATAATAATCGTAAATAATATAGCCCGATTCTTTTCGACTATCCAACTACTTGTTTGTACAACATACCGTCAAGCGTATACTGATCCAGCTCTTTTGTTTCTGTCTGACCGTCTTCACCTACAGTCTCTTCTATGACTTTCTCAGGCACTAACTCACGAACTATACTACCGTCATCCTCATCTTTGGCGAGCCAGCGCTTGCAAGGAAACGTGTATGTTGTAGAGCTACCATCATCATCGCCAAGTCGTCGTATTTGTACTTTATCAAGGTGCCATCCAGAGGTAAAACCTTTATTGTCATGACCGACGCGAATTTTCTCAATTACAGTACCAACGTCTTCAAGCTATGGTGCAAGAATAAGACGATGATGGTGCAAACAAAAAGATATTTACAACAACAAGATGAATTACCTCCCCCACCGACAGATTACCCAACACAACTGTACACTTCTTGTAGTGCAAGGTGGGTCCCGCTCGAATCAACGAACAGACAAACGGAGAGAACGAATGACGGACCAACTAAAAAACTAAGGTTTGCGTAGGGGTAATAGACTCGCCTTCCACCTGTGGCATCAAGGATTCCATCCCTGGACTCATCATCATGTATGTGAGTAGAGCTGCTTGTTAGTTCTCTTCTGTGCTTCGAGGGTTTTTCTCTGGGTTCTCCAGTTTTTCTCCCTCCGCAAAAATCAACTTCTAAATTTCAATTCGATCGTGGAACGAGGGCCACAGGTTTGTTAGTTAGACAAACGCTTACCTCTTTTACAAACTGATCTACCGATCCTTTGTTAAAAGTACCCTTCTTTTTCTTGCTCGTGTCTGCGAGAACAACCTCCTTGGTGGAGCCCTCGATACCGTAAAGTACGATGAAGACATTAGCACTTGTGCCAGCACCTGTAATATCACTGGTGCACACAGTAATCTCGTACGGAACATCTAGGGACACACAAGAAAGTTTATATATTTATACATGGAAAAGGATAAGGTTAAAACAATTGGCATCTTCTTGAAACATGATTTATGGGACCCCACCACCTCTGGAAGGGAAATCCTACATTTATAGGGACCCTACCACCTCTCGAAGGGAAATACTGCATTTATAGGGACCCCACCACCTCTGGAAGGGAAGTACTGCATTTATAGGGACCCCACCACCTCTGGAAGGGAAATACTACATTTATAGGGACCCCACCACCTCTGGAAGCGAAATACTGCATTTATAGGGACCCCACCACCTCTGGAATGGAAATACTACATGTATAGGGACCCCACCACCTCTGGAAGGGAAATACTGCATTTATAGGGACCCACCACCTCTGGAAGGGAAACACTACATTTATAGGGACCCACCACCTCTGGAAGGGAAATACTGCATTTTATTGTATGATTATCAATGACATACCTATATTTCTCTATTTCAAAAATTAGATATTTTCACATGTGAAGATAACATGTTATCTTCACATGTGAAAATATCATCACTATGGTTACTTACTTCTTATGGCAGAAAAAAGCTTGAAAAAGCTTCTTCTTTTTTTTCATTGATAATTATATAATAAACAGAATATTACATGGGCGCTTGGAGATACGAATTTTATCTTCTCGTGTTGAAAATCTCTCACTTGTTCGCTGAGCTCAATCTTTTCAACACTCGAAGATAAAATTCGTATCTCCGCGCGCCCATGTAATATCCTCTATTTATCCTAAAACATCTCAAAATCTAAAAGTCAATCTGCAGAAATGAATGTACTTTCTGTTTGCATGTAAGCTACACAACGTGTACAGCGAATACACTACCACTAAGCTACCCTTGATTCACTAATGTATGCATGGT
Source organism: Anthopleura xanthogrammica (assembly GCA_964019055.1). NCBI lineage: Eukaryota > Metazoa > Cnidaria > Anthozoa > Actiniaria > Actiniidae > Anthopleura > Anthopleura xanthogrammica. The sequence continues at coordinate 43,754 of OZ025218.1, forward strand.
AATGTGACGAATGTACTAGCACTAGTAAGCTACCCTTGATTCACTAATGTATGCATGGTAATGTGACGAATGCACTACCACTAAGCCACCCTTGATTCACTAATGTATGCATGGTAATGTGACGAATGCACTACCACTAGTAAGCTACCCTTGATTCACTAATGTATGCATGGTAATGTGACGAATGCACTACCACTAGTAAGCTACCCTTGATTCACTAATGTATGCATGGTAATGTGACGAATGCACTACCACTAGTAAGCTACCCTTGATTCACTAATGTATGCATGGTAATGTGACGAATGCACTACCACTAGTAAGCTACCCTTGATTCACTAATGTATGCATGGTAATGTGACGAATGCACTACCAGTAGTAAGCTACCCTTGATTCACAAATGCATTGTTTATTTGTACTCACGAGGCCTATATATCTGAGCCGTAGACTCCGCGATGCTCAACTCTCTTTCTATCTGCCCGTCATCCTTATCTTTGTCCAACCACCGTCCACATGGAAACACAACGTTTTGACCAAGTGATGGAACATCGATAGTAACCTTATCCAGGAACCATCCAGCGAATCCTCCTTTATTGTCATGACCAATCCTACGAGGAAATAAAAAAAAATCATTATAATAGTCCTTTAGGAATGGACCTCTTTACCTTGGGCGTAATGTTTTCCTATTTCAGACCACGTGGCATTCCCCTCGAGTATCATTTCTTTGTTTTCAAAATAACTGTGCATTAGAAGACACAATAATATAGACACAACTCAAACAAAGAATCTTATTCTCGAGAGAATAACACGCGATAGGAAAAAGGAAACATTACGGCCAAGGTAAACAGGTCTTTTGGTAAAATACAGCAGTTTTCCTTCGCTAGAGACTTTTGACTCAGGATTAGTCAGGATAGTTGGTTTGGCTTATAACCTGTTGTACACGTCTAACCTCTAACCTATCACTGTAATGTACTGATGTGTATATATGACTGTACACGTCTAACCTATCACTGTAATGTACTGATGGGTGAATCTTACCTTATTTTCTTGACTTCCCCTATTTTAGCGTCTATTTGAAAGACATCACTTTGGTTTCTTTCAAACTTGTTTTTATTGGTCTGGGAGGTCTTTAAAGGAATTTTTCCTGACGGTATCAAAGAAAACATACTACGTTATAAAGAGAAAATGGAAACATAACATGTACATAACTGCCCAACACTAGAGAAACCTTTGCACATGCGTGCGCTTCCAAGAATTCAAGAGCATTTTAGTGAGAAAAGACTGAAATGTTCGTTCTCTCCAAATACACAAAACAATTCGTGAGTATACTTTTACGAAACCAAGATACTGTATTAATAAAGACAATATGAAAGAATTAGCCTTAAGTCTCACCAACTGAATTGATGATTTAAGATTTTAATGTCCAATAAGCCGGCAAGTTTCAAGTTTTTACAATAGCACGAAGAACTTTTCAGCTAATTTGCAAACAGAGTTAGAGCTTGCGCATACGTTTGTCAACAAGGCAAGGGTTAAGTAGTCTATACTACAATACCATACCTGTATCACCGTCTTCTCCATACATAACTATATACACATTAGCATCGGTGCCAGCACCTTGAACGTCACCCGTTTCCACGGTTACCTTGTAGGTATTAATACGTGCTAAGAAAAATAAACATAATAAACGAGATTATATATCCCTGAATCTAAGACTAATAAACATTTGCTATTTCAAAGAAAAGTTTGTTGAAGCCAATGGGGATAGGTATAAGCGATCGGAGAGGCGGGGTGGGGCTCATTCCAAGATCCAAAAATAGCTGAAATGACCGTGGTGTTTCTTATTATTATTCTCGTCAAGAACTCCGTGGTTATTAGTAGATATCCAGTTTTGCTTTTTTCAAAACATCGATTATTCGCGTTTAGTTGTATGCCCATAATTCCCCACTATCTTGGAATGACCTATCGTCAATTGCCTATCGCCTATGATAGGTATATGTTTTGAAAATAAGTACAAAGACTGATGTTATGATTCACTTGTACAGAAGAATCTAGGGACGGCGGAGCACATTTTAAAGTAGGGGGGCTAGTATGCAAACTAAAGGGGGGAGCTAAGATCAGAAAATATAAAAGGATAGTATGCAAAAGGAAAAAAGTGGGGGGCTAAAGCCTCCCCAGCCCCCCCCCCCCCAGCTCCACTGTCCCTGGAATCATGATGATGTACCTTTATTTTCGAGCTCAACCCCATCGACCAGTGATACCTGACTGCTCTTTCTTCCCAGAACTGATTTCCGTTTGATTGACCGCTGTCGTTCAAGCTGAAAGCTTTCATTATCAACTGCCACCAGTTCTCTACATATCTGGCCATCATCTTCACTTGTTGCTAGCCATCTACCACACGGGAACGCAGTGGTTTTATCTGCTAGTCTGTCCTCAACTTCTATTCTTTCTAGGTTCCATGCTGGTTTTAGTCCACTGTTGTCTGTTCGTACTTTAGCTTTTGATAATTGACCAAGGTTAACGCAAACTAGTGTGAAGATATCCTCCTATAAAGTAAGACACATTTCATATAAATATGAAATGAACCTGCTACTGTTAAGGATAAGTGAAGTACAAACTTACGGGTTAACAACACTGTAATATAACTAAAATGCAAGCTTTTAAAAGGATTTCTGGCTAAGAAAGCAACGCACATGAACCAAATACTTGATCCAAATAGACTTCTTCAACCTGGGCTTAATGTTTTCCCATTTCAGAGCACGAGTCATTCTTTTGAGAATAAGATTCTTTGTTTGAGTTGTATCCATATTCATGTGTCTTCTCATGCACAACCATTAAACAAAGAAATGATACTCTTGGGAATGACACGTGGTCTGAAATGGTAAAACACTACACCCAAGCTAAAGAGATATATTAAACAAAACCAGAAGCTGTGGGTAGCATGGGCGTCGTTCGCTGCTAACGCGTCGTCTTCCACCACTGTGGTTCCAAAGGCTCGGGTCACTGGTTCGAGTCATAACGAATATCAAAGAACAACATAATATTGAACAAGTGTCTTACATTGTTTCTTTCAAACTTGTCCAAGTGCGTCTCTGATTTATCTAGTTTACGCTCCCCTGAATCACCAAGTTCCCCATACAGGGTGATAAAGATGTTGGAATTAGTCCCCGCATTAGCTACATCACCAGTATACACATGGATACGATAACTGTTTTCTGTTAATAGAAACCAATGGATGGAACGATAAGTAGCTGATATACGAAAATTAGCAAATTATATGAATGCTACATTGAAAGTAAAAGTAGCAGCTAAGTTAAGCACCTCCATGTTTTTACAGGGCATGAACATCCCAAATGTACCATCACTAGATACGACATGTACTCCCCGTGCACCATTTAGGTCTAAGTAAATACTATGTTTTGAACCCGACAACGTTTTGTCACTTGGGAATCAACATTGGTGTAGTGGTAGCGCACTCTCCTATCAGGGTCAAATGTAAGTAGAGTTTGTTGATTCCTTCCCTTGATTTGAGGGTTTTTCTACAGGTTCTCCGGTTTTCCTCCCTCCTCAAAACCTATGAGACGCTATATTCCAATTTAATCTGTGGGTTCGCCGTGCCTTGACATTGACCAGTATGAGGTATAATATATAACAAACATATATAGTTTACCAGCCAGTGAGCTGCTGCGTGGTTTGGTTCCTGTACCATCCATTGGCACAAGTTCTCGTACAGTCTGCCCATCATCTTCGTCTTTCGCCAGCCATCGATTGCACACAAACAAGTAGTCATACTGACTATTGTCTTGTTCTCTCCTAGAGCCCCGTTTAGAACTGGAGTCGTCTTCGTTCTTCAACCTTCGCATTTCGACCTAACATCATCCACACAGTAGAATAAGATAACATCATCCACACAGTACGATAAGATAACATCATCCACACAGTACAATAAGATAACATCATCCATACAGTACAATAAGATAACATCATCCACACAGTACAATAAGATAACATCATCCATGCAGTACAATAAGATAACATCATCCACACAGTACAATAAGATAACATCATCCATACAGTACAATAAGATAACATCATCCACACAGTACAACAAGATTATTATTATTATTAATAATAATGATTTACATAGCACCTATTCCCTTTAGCCCATAGGCGCTTTACATCCAAAAAAGAAACTTGAAGTAATTAAAGAAAACAAGTCAATAAGTCAATTATAGGCTTTGATAACATCATCCATACAGTACAATAAGATAACATCATCCATACAGTACAATAAGATAACATCATCCACACAGTACAATAAGATAACATCATCCATACAGTACAATAAGATAACATCATCCATACAGTACAATAAGATAACAAGGTGCTTACCTTGTCAAGAAACCAAGCCGAGCCCATTTTCGTATTATCATGCCCTATTCGTATCTTGGTCAGAGGGCCAATGTCGTCACTTTCGACCTGAAATTACCAGTAAGAAAATTTTCCAACCAAGCTTGGGACCACCATTTAAAGTGGTCATCCGAACCAATTGAAAGTCTTACCATTTGTAGATGTTATTACAAAGGCAGCACCTTCTCCTCAGTTATTTCAATACCCTGAGTGTTGGTCCGGACGAGAACAGCGCAACACTCCGATGCTCAACCAAATGAGCCACAATAGCATTTCAATTTTATTTACGACTTTAGTAACTGGTGACTCAAAATGATATAATGTCGTCCTAGGTTAGGATAACCTCTCATGTGCAAAGTACGATTCTTGACATCACATGAGTAGATTTTTGTTAGGTCTTTCCCTTGATTTGAGGGTTTTTTCCCGGGTTCTCTGGTTTTCCTCCCTCCGCATAACCTAACACGCTAAAATCCAAGTCGATCTGTGAGTTAGCCAACCCAGGGGTTGTTTCAGGGTTCAATCGTTTGAAGGTTGTTTTGAAGGTATTCTAAAGAATGCATTTTTTACCTTGAATTTATCAACGTGAGCTCTCTCGAAGTTATCTGACTTGTTTCGTAAACTAAATTCTTCTGATTTTCCGTTCTCCCCATACAACACCAAGACCACATTGGCATTCGTTCCTGCACCTCGAACATCACCTGTATACACAACCACTTCATACGGGATCTCTGTTGAAAATCAAATATAAGTGAAACATCAACGTCATGAGAAGGTTTGGACATTCAGTGAGTTTCGAGTCTTAAGAATAGAAATATTCCAGTTTTGATAACTCTAGTATTACTCGGCCTTAGCCTCAATTTTATTGTCAGTGTTGAATGTTAATAATGGGAAGTTCTTATAGAGCGCATTATACATACGTCTCACAATGTTTATATTCTCAGTGGAGGACTTTACTTTCTGTCATGCAGCTTACAATCATGAGTAGTAATAGTAATGAGTATGTTATGCCTCCAGCAGGAATCTTTAATACTCAGTGGAGGACTTTACTGGTTGTCATGCAGCTTACAATCATGAGTAGAAATAGTAATGAGTATGTTATGCCTCCAGCAGGAACAGGCTGTTGAACCTGGAGACAATTCCCTACTCATACGAATAATGCAACAGGTTCTTTAATGTCCCCCAAATACTGGTTAAGGAAGGGTTGGGAGACAGGGCCTACGGTTTAACGTCCTTATCTGAGAAGTCTAGAAGGTCTAACCATTTGCAGATGTAATTACAAAGTTAGCACCTTCTCCTCATTTGCCAGATCCAGTGAAGGTCTGTGGAATGTCAAAGTGTTTGTATTCTTTACTTTACCGTTGGTATTTGTGAATATTTTGGCACCGAAATGAGTCTGTAATTATGGAACACAGCGGCATTTCAACAAACTCACAAAAGGGCTATTGCATGCTAACAAGTCACATGATTCTTTGACGCTATGGCAAAAGTGGTCACTCCTTATTTCTACGTCATGATCACGTGTAGCGATCACGTGACATGTTAAGCAGCATAGCATGACGTCAGAGAAATAGTTCTTACTTGAGCTAATGTCTTGGAACTGAGGATAGAGTTCCCTTTCAAGCTTGCCATCGTCTTCCTTAAGTGCAAGCCATCGATGACACGGGAAAACAGCTCGTTCACCATGTGATGGCACATCTATGGCTACATCCTCTAAAAACCATGCTGATCCACCACCTTTGTTATCATGACCAATATGCAAGGACTCCATCTGTAGGACAACGAGAATTAGTGTTAACTGTCATGTACATGTCGTGCGCAATAAACTGATGACACGAATTGCTTCGTGTAAATCAACTGCACACTGACCACTATAAGTTGATTAAGTTATCCGCATGCATGCCAGAGTACCTTTTGTGGTTTTTTGTGTGTGCCTTATCATCTACGTTTTCATGTAAGAGTTTGTCGTTAGCGATAGTTAGATTATTACTTATATTTCACTGAACTAGAGTCGGAATCGGAGTCGCAAGCAACTTATGACGAAGTGAAAAACAGAAAACGGAGTGGAATTCGGGGTCAAAAGGGCTTTAGAATCAGAATTGGAAGGGCTGTGCTAACGCTTATGACGATGATTATCATTTGCGATTCCGATGCTGCGTAAACAATGCTTTAACAAGTCCTACCTTGCCAATATCCACAGCTTCTAAAGTAAACTGATCAGTTCTTCCTCTTTCAAATTTATTTTTAGTATTATTAGCTCGCTTAAGGTTCAATATTCCAGTGTCGCCTTTATCGCCCTTGATGAGGACATAGACATTGGCATCGGTGCCTGCACCAATCACATCCCCGGTACGAACTGATATGTAATACGACGTAGCTGCAAGAAATACCAATGGTTATGATAACAATGGATACACGAGGGGGAATCCAGAATTGACCCTTCTAAAAAATTATAAAACATGCGAGGCCAAAATGAAAATACAAAAGAAATGGCACCCATTGCATCGAGAAGAAGTGTGGCATTTGTTTTGTATTCCCATCTTAGCCTCACATTCAAGATAATTTTGAGGAAGGTCCATTGAATAAATCATAAAAATCTCAACTCACTGTTTAATAGACTAGCTTTGCCACACAGCAGTTCTCTGGTTGTCTGGCCATCATCTTCATCTTTTGCCAGCCATCTGTGCACGAACAGTAAGAATATAACCAGGGCGTTAATAACTAGACGCATGTTTGGGATTATATGAAATTCCTGTGATAAAGTTTGAGACAAATATACTATGGAAGACAGAGATTTCCCCTATGACAATTCTGTGGAGGATGCAAGAAGCAAGCAATACGTGTACCATGAACTTAGCTTTCGCGATTAGTTAATTAGCCTCGTTTGGAGACTATCACCTCGAATATACACTGGAAGCTCGAGTAATAACCCCCTCCCCTCCCCTCCCCCAAAACGTATTTGAGAAATACTTGATCGCCAAGAGTGAGAAATAGTGTAACATATGCGTCGAATAGGCGTAGACATTTTATTATGAGATAAATCTTACCTTTCACAAGGGAATTCAAACACCTTAGTATTATCCTCAGGGTCCTTTATGACAACCTTGTTTAAGTACCATGCTGATCCTGACCCTTTACCGTCATGGCCGATGCGAATCTTCTTTAACTCTTTCAAGCACACGGCTTCAATCTCAAACTCGTCTGTCTACATATGATAATAATAACAATAATGATTTTAAGGATAGCGTTTTACATTGACTTGAGAATTTCAGATTACTATTATGCGATTTACAATCATGAGAGGTGGTCAGTATGAGGTGTAGGTACTGAGGGTGGTCACTGCCAGGGTATATTTACATCCTCAATCATGAGAGGTGGTCAGTATGAGGTGTAGGTATTGAGGATGGTCACTGCCAGGGTATATTTACATCCTCAATCATGAGAGGTGGTTAGTATGAGGTGTAGGTACTGAGGGTGGTCACTGCCAGGGTATATTTGCATCCTCAATCATGAGAGTGATTTGAAATAAGCCAAAACATAAATAGTCCACAATTTACCTGTTGCAAGGTATCATGGGAACTATACCTGATTTCTTTCAAACTTGTTAGTGTTGTCCATGGATTTCTCTAGCGATCTTTCGCCCGTGTCGCCCATTTCACCAAATATGTTGATGAAGACATTGGCGTCTGTACCAGCACCTCGCTTATCGCCAGTGTGAACGAACACACGATATTTCAGCACTGAAAAAAGGTTAACATCATATTAGTAAATGCATGAAAATTATAGAATAGAACCTCTATCAAAGTCTCAAAGAGGGTTTTTGCAGTAATGTATACCTCTATTAAGCGGCCAACCTCTATTTAGCGACCAGTTGTCAAAGTCCCAAAGAGGGTTTTTGCAGTAATTTATACCTGTATTAAGCAACCAACCTCTATTTAGCGACCAGTTGTCAAAGTCCCAAAGAGGGGTTTTGCAGTAATTTATATCTCTATTAAGCGGCCAACCTCTGTTTAGCGACCACTTGTCAAAGTCTCCAAAAGGTTTTTTACTTTGCTGATTTTTCTGTATTCAAGGCCAATTTCGTGTCCACCATATAACACAAGTGAATGGAAAATGAAGCGAAATAAAATATTTTCTTCGCTCGCCTTTGTTTTCCTTTTTTGGTCGCTTTAGTAAACAGTATACTGCTACACTATATCGGCTTCAAAAACAAAAACATTAATCACTTTGATCAGCTGTCAATAGAGTATGATTTACCTGGTAAAGTTTCTGTATCGCTCCCAATAGCTGGTAGTTCTCGTATGATTTGGTGGTCTTCTTCATTTTTTGACAGCCAACGATTGCACTTGAATGAATACTTAGCTCCGCTTTTGGCTTCTTGGATTTGAATCTAAAAATATAATAGATGCCGTTACAGCATGCACTCGGGCTTCCAAAGGCTTGTGTCTAGACTTTAGTGCGTGCTGCGGGCCTTCGTTTTCATGAGCCCTGTGGCAAAGCGCATGCGCTGTAGATAGCAAGTGGCAATAGACCCTAACTCTAATCACGTTTCATACCAATCCTTAAATTCATATTTCATATGTCAAATATTAAAATTCCTTTGACAATACCAAGACAATAGTGAAAAAATGCACAACAAAAAAAGCTACCGAAATGGATTCTGGCAGCGTAGGTATAAAACGTCATCTGATGCTTCAGGCAGCCCGAGTAAATAGGCAATTGAATGACATGTGCTTCATCAAGCTGTACAATACCTTTTCCAGGTGCCAGCCAGGAAATGCATTGGAATTATCGTGCCGTATTCTTAGTTTATATGGAATACCAATGTCAGGCAGTTCAACCTTTAATATAAATAAAAAAATATCAGTGAGAGAGAAACAAAGGTTTTGCAAGTTAACAACTATTGATCAAAGGTTCCCACACTCATCTGGAAAAATAAAACTCCCTGACTTTTCCCTGACCAGCACTCATTTTTTACTGACAATACTGGGCATTTATTTCACATAATATAATATTCATATGATAGTGCATCCAAATGAAGCCCAACCGCTAAAAATTCCGAATTTAAAAAAATATTGAAAGCTGAGAGAAAATCCCTGACTTTTCTCTGACTTTTGTGAAAATCGCAAAAATTCACTGACCAAAATCAAAATTCCCTGACAATTTCCAGACCTTGAAATAAAATCAGAATTCCCAGACATTCTATGACCGTGGTAACCCTGTGGTAACCCTGTGGTAACCCTGTGACCAGTCAACTTACTTTAAATTTATCTAGTTGTCCTTCTTCAAAGTTGTCAGTGCGATTACCCAATTGAATTTCATCACTTTTGCCTTTGTTACCATACACGGTAGTGTAGACATTAGCATCTGTTCCTGCACCACGAATATCACTAGTCCAAGCCCAAACATTCCAGACGTGTTCTGAAAAACGAAATACGCTATTTTGAGCAATTTCACGAAGAAAAGAAAAACTCGCTTGCTGTGCTATGAGAAGATATAAAGCACTTGGGGATTGTCAGAGTAGCCACTATTATGGATGCAAATGACGAAATAGAAAGTGCGCGCGTGTGCTGTGTGTTCTTATAATGCACGCGCTCCCAACCAATCAGGACACAAGATTTATAACAGCTGTTTTATAATGAATGATAATAAATGAAGATGAATATAGTTTGTTTGATGTGTTGTTCTCTCCCTTGCCACAAGGGTTTTCTCCAGGTTCTCTGGTTTTCCTCCCTCCATAAAAATCAACAAGTGAGTTGAATTTGTTTGATGTGTTGTTCTCTCCCTTGCCACAAGGGTTTTTCTCCAGGTTCTCTGGTTTTCCTCCCTCCATAAAAATCAACATGTGAGTTGAGAGTTGTATGCATAGAATATTGAATATAGTGGTCGTGTTGGTGAGTGAAAGTGGGCCAAAAGGATAATATTATAGAAAACATACTTCGACTTCTCTTGATTCTCATATCCTCGCTCTCGTAAAGATCTCGTTCTATTAACCCATCGTCTTCGTCATCCGCCAACCATTTTTGACAAAGAAAAACTTGTTGATGACCACTACTGGGACAGTCGACTACAACCTGCAGTCAGATAACAAGTTGATATGCTTACACTACAGATACTGAATAGATAAGTGGGAGCCCTGTGGTTTCTTCATTTCATGACAAATATTACTGTCTTGGTACCTAATAGTCTTGTGTATACCATAGTGGGATTGTACAGGGGAAAAAACTCTCGTGTTCTATGGTGTAGCCTCAAATACAACACATTCAATAAAGGGGATCTGATTTTATTGTCGTCTAACACCTGTTCTTCAATTGGGCTTCCTGTGGAGTTACTAACCTTTTCACAGTAGAAACCAGCACCTAATCCAGAATTATCATGACCAACTGTTAAGTGATGAAGTGGACTTAACATGACCGATGTCTCCACATGAAAGTTGTCTGTCCGTCCACGCTTGAAGTTGTCTTTCTTGCCGTTATCTAGCCATATTTTGCCACTGTTTTCTGACCCGTCGTCTCCACCATGCATCATTATATACACACGGGCATCGGTTGACGCGTTGCGTTTGTCACCAGTAGTTACTGATATCTCGTATGGAATACCTATTGCGGAAATACAACAATTTTTATATTAAGGTAGCAGGGAAGCTCGTGCGGACTAACATCTCATCTAATGAATAACCCTTACACTATCTACACTAACCAGAAAACATCACAGTCAATCCAAAACTCTATTTCTGCAGAGTTTCAACATTTTGGATGCTATACTATTGATTATCTAAATGGTTATTACCTTAAAACCTTGTTTATCGCGTATGTTCTACTACTCCCTACCCCCTCTTCTCTATAAAAATCACAAAACTTGTGGCCAGCTAGCCAAACAATCCACGTTTTGCGATTGATTTGCAGGCTAAGTCTACAACTCGTTTAGTTACCACCATCATGCATGGTATTTATCACATAACGTACCAGTATCCATAACTCGTTTAGTTACCACCATCATGCATGGTATTTATCACATAACGTACCAGTATCCATGGACATGTCTTCTGCATTTCCATGTAAAATTTCTCGAGAAATCTTCCCATCATCCTCTGTTCTAGAAAACCATCGCCGACAGATCAAGTCGTACATTTGACTTGTTTTGGAATCTTCTATGGTAAGCTGATGAAAGAATAAAATGTGAAATGAAAATGTTACCTCTTTTTACAGTCACTTTCTTTAGCACGTGTGGAATCGTTATCATAATGATTTTGGTGGACGTCAAACTAGGCGTTTCCATGACATCCCATATTCGTGGACATTAATTGATTTTGTTTCCCGACAATGTAAATGTTTTCCTTAAGGCGCGGAAATACGACGGCTACAAAACCGTGCAGCTTGTCGCTCAACATTGTTGCGTTACAAGTGTTCTTTGTATCACCACCTCATGCGCAACAAATTTTCATTGTTGGAGAGAGTAGAAAGTGCTTCTAGTTCTGCAACAAAGTCACACAACAAATTCTCATTGTTGCAGAGAGTAGAAAGTGCTTCTAGTTCTGCAACAAAGTCACACAACAAAATTTCATTGTTGCAGAGAGTAGAAAGTGCTTCTACTTCTGCAACAGAGTCACACAACAAATTTTCATTGTTGCAGAGAGTAGAAAGTGCTTCTAGTTCTGCAACAGAGTCACAACAAAATTTCGTTGTTGGACGGGGTGGTAATACGAGCCACATTCACTCTGCAACTTGCAATGCAACAATGTTGCAACAATGTTGCAACAATGTTGCAACAATGTTGCAACAATGTTGCAACAATGTTGCAACAAGTTGCACGATTTTGTTGCTCGTATTTCGGCACTTCTATACTAGATCATGGAAACAGTTTGATTGACGTCCGCCTATTCCATCTATGAGTTCCTTTTTTAACAGGAGGAACCGCACCAAACATTTTAAGATGGAGAGGTTGGTGGTTGTGTGACCACCACAGTCGAAAATGAAATCCGCAAAGATCATTCATTATTATTTGTTTATTGAAAGTCAAGATAGTGTAGTAAATAATACAATGGAATGGGAAACTTCCCCTAGGGTTATGAAATATGAAGACTTGTAGTTTGCAGTCGAAAGTTACAGTCTACAGTACTACAAAGAGGATAAGTCAGGGCCTTAGCAAGCCTTGAAACACTTGAGGGGGCATCAAGCAACGCGAGTCCACGAAAAATGAAAATCTAACTACATACTTGCCTTACTTTTCTTGGGAAAACTGCCCTCTCCCCCTCCCCTGTAAGTATAGTTTATAGTATGATGGTTGTTTACCTTTTCCAGGAACCAGCCAGGTCCTAACCCAGTATTATCATGACCAATACGAACTTTAGTCAGAGCACCAAGGTACGCACCGCATTGTATTTTGAAGGTATCTTTCCTGGAATACAAAGTAATAATTTGAATGTAATATAAGAATTACCCAGATGTGTTTCTTGCACATTTTTTTCATCAATAGTCCTCTTTACAGCAGTTCCCTGCATCATCTTGAAAGGCAGCCATATGCATGCCTTTGCATTGAAGTGAGACATGAAGAGACCTGCTTGCAATTTGCGTTTAGCCTTGTTAAAGAGCAAATTATTCACAAACGTCAACTGTAATGTAAAAATATGCAGCTTGAACAATACTAATGTCTTGAAATCACACAGACTTTTAATGGTATGTTTGAATAGCTGATTTATAAACGAAGCTAAACATGTATACAAGAAAGGACGTAGTTGGTTATCATCCCCAAGACCCCATATCTTTCTTTGGACTGTTGTTCCATTATGAAGCTCATATACATGTACACATTGAACAAAGGTTACATTGACTTACTTTGCTCTCTCAAAGTTGTTTCTTGCATTGTCTAACTTGTGTTCACCAGAATCTCCTTCCTCTCCAAATATGGTAATGGCGACATTTGCGTCGGTACCAGCCCCTCGACGGTCACCAGTATAAGTATGAACCAGGTAAGTGAATCCTATTAGAATATGATAATATTTAGTAAGGAGAAATGCACTTATCATGGTTATTACATTAAGGATTCTGGAATGTAGGAACATAATTTTAGTGGGGAAGGAGGGCCCTAAATGTACATTAGGTTGTATAAATTATATACCTTATTCCATGAAATTTTCGCGACACTTAATTTCAAGATTTGCGCGATTTTTAAAAAGTCGCAAAATGAAATTTAAAGTGACGCCAAAAATAAGTGTCTAAAAATAGTTGCTGTAATCGTTGAGAAAAATAGAGCTTGATTATTTTTCTTGCAACAATTGCGGCAATGCTGCAACACGATTGCTGCACAAGATTTTGGTGAGTCACACTGGGCAATTACTCTTTTAACTTGCAAGATAAATTGCAAGCCTAGCTTGCCTAGTCTAACACCACTTTTATGTAGAAAACAGATCCACACAGACAATCGTAACTAAGGTATACGTAGCTGAATGGTTTCTAATTTACCTTCTGGACTGGACGTAGAATCAGCTGTTGTTGCTGTTAAATCACGTGCAATCCTACCATCACCTTCATCCTTTGACAGCCATTGATAACACGGAAAGTAATACTTCTTATCAGGATTCTCACGATCATAAACTGTGATCTGCCAATCAAACACATGAACTGATAAAACAACTAACAGCAGTTTTGCAAAGAAAATATTTTTAGCCAAGTAAAACACCATTGAAATTACAGCAATCCAAAATGCAGGAAAGCCATTGGATAATCGGCGGTATTCCACCATTCTTTCCCATCAGGCATTGCAGCCTGAGGTGTATTTTCAATAGTGTGAGATAAAATAGTTCTACAATGTTTTCTCCTGGTATACCATGGAATATTTCACTTGTCACTTGTCACCTGAAGGCTCGTGTTTATACTAGAAAATACAAGTGCCAAACAAGATATTCCATGGTACAGTATGACAATAAAAATCATTGTCTAACTACACTGTAGTACGTATTGTAAGATATTCCATGGTACAGTATGACAATAAAAATCATTGTCTAACTACACTGTAGTATGTATTGTAAGATATTCCATGGTACAGTATGACAATAAAAATCATTGTCTGACTACACTGTAGTACGTATTGTAAGATATTCCATGGTACAGTATGACAATAAAAATCATTGTCTGACTACACTGTAGTACGTATTGTAAGATATTCCATGGTACAGTATGACAATAAAAATCATTGTCTGACTACACTGCAGTACGTATTGTAAGATATTCCATGGTACAGTATGACAATAAAAATCATTGTCTGACTACACTGTAGTATGTATTGTAAGATATTCCATGGTACAGTATGACAATAAAAATCATTGTCTAACTAGTATGTATCGTAAGATCTTGCCAGTTCTAACCTTGTTTAAAAACCATCCTGCAGAGAATCCAAAGTTGTCATGCTCAACCCTAAAATAAGAAAATAACATTGTTGTTAAGTAAATTTACTATTTTTGTCCAAGTCTGTATTTGTTACTTACGTTAACTTCTTTAAAGGTCCTAACTCTGTTATCTTGATTTTAAAAACGTCCTTTTTCCTTCTCTCAAATGTGTCTTCATTCCTTGTTTATCAAAATTATAAAAAGAGAGATACACTGTAAGCTTAATTTACACTATTTTTATCAATACATTTTTTTAGTTTTCCTAGTCAGCAACTAATGTTGCCTGTTTTGCTCTGTGGCCCTGTGGTGTTGAGAAGATCTAGAGAGGGGGTGAGGTGTGGGTCTTTCTCTGTGGCCCTGTGGTGTTGAGAGGATTTAGAGAGGGGGTGATCAGGTGTGGGTCTTTCTCTGTGGCCCTGTGGTGTTGAGAAGATTTAGAGAGGGGGTGATCAGGTGTGGGTCTTTCTCTGTGGCCCTGTGGTGTTGAGAAGATTTAGAGAGGGGGTGATCAGGTGTGGGTCTTTCTCTGTGGCCCTGTGGTGTTGAGAAGATTTAGAGAGGGGGTGATCAGGTGTGGGTCTTTCTCTGTGGCCCTGTGGTGTTGAGAAGATCTAGAGAGGAGGTGAGGTTAGGGTCTTTCTCTGTGGCCCTGTGGTGTTGAGAAGATCTAGAGAGGAGGTGAGGTGTTTCTCTGTGGCCCTGTGGTGTTGAGAAGATCTAGAGAGGGGTTGAGGTGTTTCTCTGTGGCCCTGTGGTGTTGAGAAGATCTAGAGAGGGGGTGAGGTGTGGGTCTTTCTCTGTGGCCCTGTGGTGTTAAGAAGATCTAGAGAGGGGTTGAGGTGTTTCTCTGTGGCCCTGTGGTGTTAAGAAGATCTAGAGAGGGGGTGAGGTGTGGGTCTTTCTCTGTGGCCCTGTGGTATTGAGAAGATCTAGAGAGGGGTTGAGGTCTTTCTCTGTGGCCCTGTGGTGTTGGGAAGATCTAGAGAGGGGGTGAGGTGTGGGTCTTTCTCTGTGGCCCTGTGGTGTTAAGAAGATCTAGAGATCTAGAGGGGTTGAGGTGTTTCTCTGTGGCCCTGTGGTGTTGAGAAGATTTAGAGAGGGGGTGATCAGGTGTGGGTCTTTCTCTGTGGCCCTGTGGTGGTAAGAAGATCTAGAGAGGGGGTGAGGTCTTTCTAGTACTCCTTCCCGACCCTTCTTTTTCTCAACATCGCAGACTGTTGTTTTTTGGAACACTGCACAGTGCTGACCAACTCATGATCAGACTGAGCTTTATTGGGCATGTTCACTCCAAATGCTCCAAGGTTTATGAATCATTCATGAGGTCTTGCAAAACCATTTCAGTCTGTGCTATCTTACCTATTGATAAGCTGTGTTTTAGGAGTCTTTCCTTTTTTCCCAAACAAAGTAATCAATACATGTGCATCAGTTCCTGCACCAGGTTTGTCACCAGTTTCCACTTCAATCACATAAACTACATAGTAACAAAGATACAAAAATAAGCATTAAGTCACACTTTGCAGGAATTCTTAAGGAGGCAAGAAAGGGTTTTTGAAATTGCATATAGACTAACAAAAATGACCCTTTAAAACTTTATATGGCTAATATATGACCGTAAGTTGACCCAAAAGATGAAAGACCATAAATGTGTGCAAAGTTTTTCATTTAAAAATTCATAACTGCATGAAAAACTGCATGATGAAAATTATTGTTTAAAATTGGCATGTTTGAACTTCATGATCCAATCTTTTATTGCCTAAAGGCTTGTGCGTATACTAGAAACTACAAGTGACTTGTGGGATATTCCACAGTATGCCACTCGAAATCATTGTGTATAACTAGTATGTAATATGAGCCATACTGGGATGTGCCACTCGATAGAGTACATGTATGGTTTTTCGTGACTTAATCTTAGAGTCTTTGACGTACCAGTTCTTTCAGCCTTTTTATGTACAACTGGTTTTAATTTTCTGCTGACTTGACAATCATGTTCATACAACGACAGCCACTGGTGACAAGGAAACAGTGCCTTTTGTCCTGTTTTGTCATTAGTGATTGTCACTTCCTCTAGAAACCAACTGTGCCTCCGTTCTTTTCCACCATGCTTTAAAGAAATTGTATAAAACAACTGTTATAGATCTTACTTATTGATTGGTCAGTGGTATATGCATTACATTACAAACGCACACAGCATGCACACCCACTTTTTATTTCATCATTCAACCCTCCCACTTTTTATCATTATTTTAATGTTACTAAACTGAAATTTTTGAAGATTACTAATTTCAATATACTCTTTACAATGAAAGCAATGGTGTTTTCAATAAGTGATGAACTATTATGTGACTAAGGTATATCCATGGCCATGCCTTTTTTCATAGGGTGTATTAATTTTTTCATTGTAAATTACTTGATTTAATATACAGACCTCAATTATTATTTGCCTAAGTTCCCCAACATCAGGCCCTTTGATGTTAAAAACATCCTTGTGGCCCGCTGTAAAGGCAAATGGAGGAAGAGTAGCTACAAATGCTGCTGGGACACCAGCCTCTACTTGGTGGGTCAGTTGTCGCCTAAACTTTCCATACACTCCACAGAATTCACAAAATACCTAAAAAAAGCAGAGCATATTGAGTAAGAAATGTTGTCCCAGACGAATACAAGTTATGCTGAAAAGAGAATACACCATGGAATATCCCATAAGGCACTCGTATTATCTAGCTACAGTAATAAGACACATATTAAGCCCTTGCGTGAGTGAGTATAGAAGTCACCTTATTTTACTCCGACGAAGGACTAGCGTCTGAGACGTCAGTAAGTGATCTCTCTTATTTTTTACGGTGTAAAATTTAACTTTTTATCCATACTGTTTCATTAGAAACACCGACGCAGCCCACACTAGCTTACCGCTAGTTATCATTTCTTTAAATAAAGTTTATTGTATTGTATTGTATTGTAAACGCAAGTGACAAGCTTAGTGGGACATTCCATGGTATATCACAAGAAAGCATCATAGAACTATTTTATCCCACATAATACCTGATGGGGAAAAAATGCAATACCATCAATCGAAAAGACCGGACCGGGTATGTCCTCTTACAGTATTCCAGGGTGGCACAGGGGTTACGTGTGACATGTGATTCAGCCCTTTTTTCACCATGATTCATGAAATTCAAAAAAATACGTCAGTGGATTGTAAACTTCATTCCCCCCATAATGTGTTATGGTCTGCTTATTTTGAAGACTGTGATTCATGATTTTGCATCAATTGGATTTCATGAAAATTCATATAATTTACACCCTAAATCCTTGTCAAGGTTTTTCATATTTAATTGTATTTTCGTGATTTGTGAATTTATGAAAAAGATGTCAGTGTTTGTGATTGATACCCCTCCCCCCTCTCTGTGCCATCCTGTTATTCTAATGAATATAGTTTCAAACTTTTTTACACCTAGTATTCACTTGTTGCACTCGACACACTAATTAACAGTCCCATTTACGATGCACTCACTCTAGTTAAAGTAGATGGGATTAATACATTCAAAGATTATAAATAAGTGTAGAAAATACCTTTGCATCTGTACCACAGTGTTTCTTATCTCCAGTCTTCACAATAACTTTATACAAAACATTGGTACCTACATCAGGATGTAAAGGTTAATATTTTTTCTCTAATAGAGGTTTTGCATGATGATGATGGTCATACAATACATGAGAAAGGATTCAATTCTCCAAAGTATTAAGTATTAATCATGTGATCATGAAAAACCTTCATTGAATGTTGACCCATACCCAGGATTTTTTTTTGGGGGGGGGGGGGGGGCAACCCAGACCCAAGTGGACCAAAATCTGGGGGGAATGTGACTGTATTGCATGCATTGCAGGTAATGGAAAAAAAGAAACTACAGTCTAAATCTTGCACTTTGTTGGGCCTGTGGATTTGGGGGGGGGAGGAGTGCAGCACATCCTGTGCACACCGTAGATACAGCCCCATAGTTCTTATTTGAACTACTGTACATCGTATACAATCGGTATTTAGGTGTTTTTGTTGCTTGGTAAATGTATTACAAGTACTTAGTGATTTGTTTGTTGTTTGCTCGAATCCAACCAGGGGCTCAGAATTATTTTTCAAGCAACATTTGCTTGAAGAAACAAATCTAAACTAGTTTTAATACATGTACAATGTAGGTGTTATACTAATAACTACACAGTGTAAATCATGTACCTTGTTTCTTTATTTGTCCACTTGCATCATGTTTTGTCTACAAGAAAACAGCAGAATTAATCACCATTACCAGAGGTTGTTTTAGAATGGCTTATATTCCTAATACTTTAGAGTGATTCTCATGAGCCCATGAAATGCACTTTTATTAGCTTCTTATGCACTACCTCACTCAGATTCTTTTGTTTTCTAATGTGTTCATCCTTTATCCTAATAAATAGTCCACAGTCCACACAGTCCACACAGTCCACACAGTCCACACAGTCCACACAGTCCACACAGTCCACACAGTCCTAATACTATTAGTCCAAATTCGAAGACCATTTTTTAATATTCAATAAAATAAATGTAAATAATTACATGCCTTTCGTTTAGTTGAAGATCTGTTTAGTTCAATACCATCTCCACTGCCAAACTTCCTTGTAAAATATCCATTTAGATTAGGATCACTCAGTGAATTGTATACAGGAGATGAAAAGTCTCTTCCTGGTAATGTTGTGGATCCACTTGTCATCTTTGTTCTTGCGGCATATGGTGCTCGTCTACTCACACAACTCTCAAGCGGTGAATGATAAAGACTCACATTGAACTTTCTTCGTTTCTTCATCTCTGGTGAGTTAGGATTTCTCCAGAGTGGTTGAGTTGGTGGAGCTGGAAGTTTGAATAATAATGACTCAATAAATCAATTGAAAATAGAAATAAATATATTGTATTTTGTGTTGTGATATGAGTCAGTGCCAAATTAAGGCAGTTTCTGGCGGGGCCTCAGTTCGATTATCAGAATGCATGGTGGCCTAGTTTGGGTACAAACAATAAGCAATTATTGAACGAGGTTGAGCAAAATATTGTGATTTGTTAGTGGCAAGCAAGCAATTATTTGCTGACACTAACAAATCTCAATATTTTACGATAACCGAGTTCAATAATTGTTTTATCATTCAAATTATTTTTTCTAATCTTTGAGGGGCAGTGTGCACGAGTCAAACAATAACAAAGAAGTCAGTTCATTTTTTCAGGGAACCATTGTCAAATGCAACGTTACTGCGCATGAGCAGATCGTTATTTGTAGGCAGTTATTTGCAGTTCTCTCGGCTAATCAAAATGACGGAAAAAATAATTTGAATGATAACACCATATAATGCATGATGAACAAAGATCCTTGTACCCAAGCTAGACCACAATGCATAATGTTCGCTATCCCAGAGAAGGTCTATGGGAAAATGCTTCTCAATCCAACCATGGGTTAAAAATTAAACTGTGAGTAGTCCCTCTATTTCTGTAGATAACTGTTTGGTGTTTGCATCCATTGATTGTTTTTTCTAAGTGAGGATTATAATTTAGTGGCTGAGGGAGAAGGAGTAGGAGGGAGGTAGTGAAGAATGAAAGGAAAATACAGGACTGCAAGTATTCTTGGTTTGCATATCATTCTCAAGTGAGTAAAATTATAAAATCCATGGTCATGTTGAAAGATATAACAAAAGAGTTCAATAAAAATATCTCTTGTCAATTTCCAGCATGAAAGCGAGACATTAATATGTGCAAACAAATAAAGAAGGTTTTGACAGTTTCTCATAAAGCAAACATGACAATTTTGTTGCTGTTTGTCAAAATTTTTCAGCTTTTATAACTTGTTGCAATTGTGGGGGGAGGTGGGGGTAGGTTCAAATTTCCCAGATTCACTCTCAATTTCCGGTTTCCTTATTTCTTTCCTCTAAGGAGAAGGAAAGGAAACCTCTGCACGAACCTACTTGAAGCTGTGGAAAAGTTTGGATGAATGAATTAACTCACAACCAGTTTTAAACCCATTAAAACCAGTTTGAATTTTCATGCATGTCACAACATAAAATAGCCACTGACTATTAACAAGCCTGTTGATTTTATGGATCCACTACTAGCATGGTCTGACTATGCGCGCGCCGCCACTTCTGATGATGTTGCATTTTCTCACATGCTCGAGAGAATATTGAGCAGATCCATGTAGAGGTTTGCTTTCCTTCTCAGAAGAGAGATATAAGGAAACCTCTGCCAAGCAGGGTACTCTCAATTGCAACCCCCAAATGAAAAATGACTGAATGAGATGAGTGCTTTCCAAAAAGGAAAAGCAAGAACCATGCTGAAAAACGTTGGCATAAAATTATACACTGTAACTTAGGTCAACAGAAACTTTGCTTATCTTTAGCAACTAAATTCTAAATAAGCTTATGTACGGTAATAATATACGTAACTGAACTATAAGCTTAATAAACGATTAAGCTTAACCTAATGTGTTAGCTTAATTTTTTATCTACAAGCTCAAACCCTCAACTCTAACATTATAGAAATAAAAATTTCATAATAAACCCATCAAAGAGTCACCAAACAAATAACAGTAAGTCAATGAAGGGTCATAATCTATAAAACATAGAAATTTCTACAACAACCAGCCAGCTGGTCAGACATTACCTGAGATAGGACGACTAGGTCTGGTCGGTTTGCTCCTTAAACCAAACGAACTGGACGGCCTTGGACGATCCAACAAGTGTTTGTCTTGAAGAAGATTTCTTACTCCTTCAGAGCTCTGCATTTTTGGTAAATTGTTAGCTATTGTAATATAAAAAACATCCTGATTGAAAGAAGATTGAAAGTCTTTCTATGGCTTCATTCGAACAATTGTTAAATTCGTTCACGCGAAATTACGAATAAACGATATCACGCGATAAAGTGCCATATTTTTTCTTTGCCCTTAAAACTAATAAGAAAAGCCGTTAAAGATTAATAAACACTCGAAATAAAACACTTTTTGTGTTTTTGATAGGGAATACAGTTATTTTCTTGTAAAACTATTGTTCAATCCGTCGCTAATAAACACAGCAACCTGGTGAAGCCTCGCTGCCTCGTGACCATGACGACAAGTCTAAATAAATAGGGGAGGGGAGGGTTACTTTTCCCATTAAATGAAAATATTTTCCTTAATCCGATTTTTTTCATGAATTTATTCGATCATGACCTCCATAAGTATTTAACTTTGTTCATTTTAAAAATTTCAACTCAAAAATATAGTATAAGACTTCTCTTAGGAAATGACTAATTTTTTAAGGGAGGGGAGGGTGGTTACAAACTTTTCGGTTCATTGATTTTGAATGGCGCGAAAAAAGTGAAAACAGCTTATGTAAGAGTTGAAGAAGAAATTTATGGTTTGCACTTCAGTACATGCAAAGTTTGTTCGTTCGTAATGCCTAAACGAAAAGGAAAATCTCCAAGTGATTCAATAATAAAACGTCCTAAAATCAAGGTAAGTTTGAATGATCGCGCTACAGAGAGACGTGGATGTCTAAAAAAGAAGATCTTATGCTGTTGGGTTTATATTTCAGCATGATCCTGATCCAACCGCAATCTCAGAATATGAAAGAAAAAGGATTGAGAATATTCGCAAAAATAATGAACTTTTAGCAGAGCTGAACATTGTACAGGTAAAATACTTAACAGTGAAGACTATCAGAACTTTTGACTTAAATTTAAAGCTTACACCTTATGAAATGTGAGTTGTAACTCATGTTCGCCTAACTTATCTAGTAGTACAGTAGATAGATCTAGCAAAAGATAACTCGATTCATTGAATCTAGCAATGGATAGGAAAAGCTGCATGATGGCCATGCCTTTCCTTTTGTTGTGTCATGTTATATTGAATTATCCTGCCCCCCCCCCCCCCTTTTCTCACCAGACAACACTCTACACCTGGGATTTCCTCTACACACACTAATGCTAGGTTCACTATTTACAACACACAACACTCAACTTACATGTTGATTCTTACGGAGAAAGGCAAGGCTGCAAATAATTTTTTTGATCGGCAGTTCATTTGTGGCCATTTGTCAGGCCAGAGGAATATTTGACATGTCAAAACCGAGTGTGGCTGGTCAAATGTCCAGAGAAGGGGAATCAATCATTTGTCCAATTATTTGGAGCCTTGGGAAGGAAACACCTGAAGAAAAACCCTTTTGTGTGACAAGAGAGACAGCAACACATCATACAAACACAACTCACATAAAATGATGCTGTCCAGGGCTGAGAGAAAGCACCATAACAGTGTATTAGCTACATATGCCATATAATATAGAAAATATAGAAAATATAGAAAAGGGAATCAAGGGTTGCATCCCGGGGGGGGGGACTCCCTTATAAAAGGGGGCGGGGGTCCTCGTCGTCCCTTTTAGGGTTTGAAATCAGTGTTTTGGTCCCGCTTAGGGTGATAATGACGAGAATGCCCACTAGCTGAGTTTTGTGGTCCCGCTTAGGGTGTAAGATCAGCAACAATGCTTCTTTTCAAAGATTGATTTTTATTTTAATCCCATTTTTGGATTGTGTCACTTATTGATTGGTCCCTCTTAGGGGTGAAATTTCATCACTGCCACGCCCATCATCTCAAAATACAGGTCCCTTTTAGGGGTCATTTTCAAAATTTCCGACGAGGACCCCCGCCCCCTTTTATAAGGGAGTCCCCCCCCCCGGGGGTTGCATGTGTAGTGGAAGTCCATTTCATCCTCTCATCTCTGGGATCATGCATTAAATTGGTTCAGTGGTTCCTGGTATGTGTATGGCTTGACAACAATACAGCACTTCCCAATCACTGTGAGGAATTGTACGATTTGCAGTTATGACGAAGTAGGTTTTGTTGATTATTACATAGGCACATGCACATGTCCTTGAAAACTGTGCAAATATGTGTTCCAACAGGGTTATGGAAACACTTTGATTGACATACATCAAAACTCTATTTTGTTGCAAATTTGCAAATTGTTTTGTTTCACTCCATTTGTGATTGGGAAACACTGTAATAAAGTCATTATAAATCTTGAGGTTTATTTATTATTTATTTTATACCTTTATATTTTTTCGATACAGGCTCGTGTAGATCTTTCTTCTCTTTCTTCAAGAAAAAAACCAACTGTTAAACCAATCAAGTAAGTCAAAAGATATATGTTTGGTTTTCTTTTACTCATGAATGCATGTCCAAGGATTTCAGAGGAGGGGGGAGGAGGTATATAGAGATTATCACATGTTAAGAGCCTGATATAGTTTTTATTCACAAGTTTCCCGTCATATCGCGAACAAGCGAGTCCGCGAGTGAGTGAGCGATATGATACGGAAAACGAGTGAATAAAAATGATATCAGCTCTTAACATGTAATAATTTGTTTATTACACATTTAGATTTTATTGGACAGTTAACCGTGTAGTGATATTGTATCACTTCACTGATATGGTTTTTATTCACAGCTTTATTTCACGGATATCGACCCTAAATGTGTAATAAACTATATATTTACACCATCAAACAATTACATTTCTATTTACTATTATTGTTATTAATTTTTAGATGCTCTTAAAAAAACTATAAAACCATTTCTTGTTATTTGAAAATTAAAGAATGAAGGTGAAAAAAGTCAAGGAGGAACTACCCAGACGTCAGTCACTAAGGATAAGGAGGATGGAACCAGATGGTCTAACAAAACTACCTGATTCTTTGCCAACCATCGCTTCATTTGTTGAAAAGGTATTGAAAATATTATGATGGATAAATCTAGTCACTGGTTAAGGGTCCCCTATACTTTTTATGCGAAGCATGGATGGTCAATCTATTTTTTTGTGAAATGTGATTAATTCAAGTTTTAAATATTTTTTGTGTCCATGTGAAAGCAGATTTTGAATTGTGCAAAGGGGTATAGTAGACCCTGTTAGTTTAGTTCATTGTCCTAACCCACAAACATTTTGCTTCTCATAATAATGTACATGTAGAAGTATACATTAATTGAACAATGATGTATATGGATTAACTCGTACATGTAGCCTAGACATCGTGGGAAACTAGAAATGAAAGCAGCAAATGATGTTGAGGAAGAAGATTCAAGAGCTTTCTTAGATAGACTTGAAGGGCTGATGAGTAAGGTTTGTGTTTCAATTCAATTATCCTTGATCAAAAATTTAATTTTTACTGCACAGCTAAAAATAACTGACAGTCATTGGACAATGGCTGGCCAGAATTGGAAATTGTCTGGTCAAATCTTTGCCTTCACAGTCATCTTGACCGGTCATCTTGGGAGCAAGGATGGCACAGTTGGTTAGTGCAAGAGGTTCGAGTTCGATTCCCATTGACTTCGCATTCTTGTTTCGACTTCTTTCCTTTCTGTGTAGCTTTAATTAGCTTTGAATACCTGTAAAACGGAGCACTGATGGAGAGAGGGGGTAAAATGAATGCAATGTTGGCCTAAAATTTATTAGTCTTGGGCTCGTAAGAGCTACCGAGTGACATAAAATAATGATGCTTTACCTTTTTTACCTTTAACATTGAGCCAGAAATTACTATAATGACTGAGCTAAAAATTTGGCCAGTCATCATGACTTGCAACTGACCGGCCATTATTTTTGGCCTTGACTGCCATGCAATGCAATGATCATTATCTCAATTTTTCATTTCAGGCCACAAAATCAATTACCAATAAAAATATAATTCCTAAGAAAACTTTAGATTCTTCAAGGTAAATATAGTATTTGTATCTAGTTATAATGATAATTAAGCTATCTGTAGTTCATATAAATTTATGCTTATTTGGGATGAATGCCATAGGAGACAGGCAAAAGGAAACAAGGTATGAAATAGTCTTAAAAGCACCTTTGAAATGGCAGAAGTGATCCAGGAGCAACTTTGTTCTCCTATTTTAAAGATAATCAAATGCAAAATTAATGTTTTCCTTCTTTGTTTCTGAGAGTTGCACCCCTCGAGCTCCCTGGGGTGACTTTGAACAAAATCCTGGATCTGCCCCTGAAAGGGTGCTAAAAATAATTTCTGTCAGTGCACAATATTTACTGTATATGCTTCTAATTGAAAGCCGGGCTTTGGAAAAATTGAACAGCAGGTAAAGCTCTGCATATTTACTACGGTATTAATAGTATTATGTTTTGTGATTCATTATGCAGATACAGTAAACTAAAAGTAAAGGAAAATCATGTTGCTAAGGTTGTACCACAAAGAGTATACTCAATAGAGTTCCACACAACTCAGTCCAAAGTATTGCTATTTGTTGGCGATAAATTGGGAAGACTTGGAATATGGGATATTGTAAGTTCAGTTGTTCATTTTTGATAATTCTTTCGTTTTTATTGATTGTAACTTTATATTTAATTGGGGCAAAATAGTGCACATTGTCCTCCAATCTTCAATCAGTTGGTAATTTTTATGGTGTCAGTAGGGTATTGGTAAGTAATCGGTAGGGTGTCAGTAGGGTATTGGTAAGTAATCGGTAGGGTGTCAGTAGGGTATTGATAAGTAATCGGTAGGGTGTCAGTAGGGTATTGGTAAGTAATCGGTAGGGTGTCAGTAGGGTATTGGTAAGTAATTGGTAGGGTGTCAGTAGCTTAACCTACAAATAACCAAGTTAGAACTCAAACTTTATACTCTAGCTAGCTTCAAAGAAAAGAGAAAAGTTGCTCATGACCATATTTTTTCTTTTAAGAATTCAAAGGAAGAAAATAGTATATTTATTTATGAGCCTCACACAAAACCAATAATAAACATGGCATTTGATCCAATGGACCAAACTAAGCTAATGTCAGCCAGCTACGATGGAATACTAAGATGTGGAGACTTCTCTAAGGAAGTATTTGATGAGGTACAGTACAGTTGACTTGCATCTTTTTACATAATTGAATTTGTACCTATAGAGTAAAGCTAAAGTAGAGTATGCATAATAAAATCAAAAGTGTCCGTAATTTGGACAGTAATAGTCATACAATGGATTTGAATGGAATATACTTGCATTTTTTTAGAATACACGTCAAGAACTTTCAGTTTATGTGAGTGTTAGCTAAACAATTATACAAGTGGCAACTTGGATAATCTACAAAAAGCATCTTATAACTATTATATCTCACACCATTTCAGGCCTGTACTTAGGGGTGGTTCAATGGTTTTTGAACTCCATTGATAATTTTGTTACAATCTAAGCCAGTGTCTACTAGTAAATTAAGATGAAATGATTTTATGTGTGTTCATTGTTTAGGTTTTAGCTCTTGATGAAGATGATTCCTATTTTACATACTTTGTGTTTGGAACACCCAGTTCTCATACAGTTCTTGCATCCAGTAGTGATGGACAGGTTAGAATTGTCGACTGCAGAAAGAAAGGGTAAGATATGTTTTGATTGTAAATAATATGGAAAAGCCTCTCCCCCATCTCCTAAAATGGATACCTGGTCATTTTTGTGCAAACCAACTTGACTCAAAAAGACTGATGTGCACAAAGACTGGTAACCCGTGAAATGCATGCATGCCAGTTTGATAATCGAATTCAGGTTTTTCGGGGGGGGGGGGGGGATCCTTTAAACTTTTTATCCAACTTAAATAAACCTCTAGGCTGATCAAATGGAGGGGGAAACCAGAGATCCAGATAAAGAATAATTCATAATATCATGAACCTCATCCAATAATAAATAATCGTTTATTAACTGTATTCCAGAGACACCTGCCCTCATTATCAGCTTCATGATAGAACAATTAAGTGTCTGGATGCTAATCCCCAGAGACCAAACATGTTTTTAACAACAACAAATAAAGGGTATGTGTGTGTGCATATTAGGTTTGTAAAATTGATCTAAGTGGAACAACCTCTGGGTTGATCAAAGTTAAAGCACAGCTAACTGACAGATCAATCAAACCCTGAAACAACCTCTGGGCTGATCTAAGAGTGCTGCTAACTCACAGATTGAACCCTGAAACAACCTCTGGGCTGATCTAAGTCAGGGCACAGCTAACTCACAGATCAAACCCTTAAACAACCTATTGTCTGATCTGAGTCATAGCATAGCTAATTCACAGATAGAATTGGAATTTAGTGAGTTGGAAATTGCATACTGAGGAAAACCAGAGAATCTGGAAAAAGCCTAAAATCGAGGGAGGGCCCAGAAAAAATTACTTAAGTGTGACACCTGATGTCCAGGAATTGAACCAGAAACCCTATCTAGGTGGAGTGAGAGGCAAGTGCACTTTCACTACACCACAGTTGATTGTAGTTAGCAGCAATTGCTTTCCATCTCAATTATTATTTTTTCCATATCTTCCAGACAAATTACAATCTGGGATATTCGAAATGTCAAAGGTCCATCTTCTTATCTGAGTATTATTGAGCGCAGTCGCAGTGTTTCATCAGCATTCTTCTCCCCCCATACTGGTCAGCAGATACTAGCTACGGGACTGGACAACTTCATCACGTGAGTATACATGTACATGATACATGACAATCAAATAAATTGCTTGGTACCTTGACATACTCTGATTGACAGCAGTGCATTGCCTGGTTGCCTTGTCCAGACTGTTGTCTCGATCAGCAGATAGCAACAGAAGCAGAAATAAAAAAAATGATAACCTAGGGAGTGCTGTGGTATGAAATTAAGTACCGGTAGTACTCTACTCTGGTTACTCTACTCTTTCACTCTTCTCTATTAATCCGAATATCCTCCCAGTTATGAACTCCCTACCCCTCTGGTATCTCATGTTAATTGCATTGATGACACATAAGTGAATGACTAGGAACATAAAGGGAAAAAAAGAAGCATAATCCCAGAGCTGATATATAACCAGGATTTTTATGAATATTTTCTTTTCTTTATTTCCTTACAGAGTAAACAACGTTAGCCCAGCAGGTGTCATCTCACACCCACCCAGTCACATGTACAGGTAAAAAAGAATTTAAATATATCAATATTAGCTCAACATTTCTTCTAGTTTAGTAGGTACCAAATATGGAAGGCAAGCAATATCACATTAAATAATCAGTCATTTACACTTATTTATAGACATGATAACCAGACTGGGCGTTGGTTAGCAGCATTTCATGCCAAGTGGGACCCAAAAAACGAGGAATGTTTTGCTATTGGCAGCATGAAATATCCAAGACAGGTATGAATTTCTTTAAGTATACTCGTAAAAGATGAAGTAAATGTAAGCATTTTGCACACAAGTTGGAAACATAGCCAAACAGAATGCAGGAAAGCTGTTGTATATTTGGTGGTATTCCACTGTTTCTTCCCATCAAGCTTTGCGCACTAGGGATAAAATAGTTATACAATGCTTTCTCTTGACACACTATGGAACATCTCAGCTAAGGGCTTATGTGTAGATTATAAAATGCAAGTGCCTCGTGGGATATTCCATGGTATGCCACTCACCCATACCTGTAACTTGTACATGTAGTATCAACCTTATATTTTCTGTTAGCAGGGGTTTTTGATACAGCAGTTGATTATATTTTCTTCTTTTTTAGCTTGATGTTTTCTCCACTGAAGTAAGCAGCGGTCCCTTGACTCAACTACGACATGATAACTTTACCACAATCACCTCCCGAATTGCCTTTCATCCTGCACTCAATATCATAGCTGGAGGAAATTCCAGTGGAAAAGTGTTTGTTTGGAGTGAATAAGAACTCATTTAGAGCATTTAATTTACTATTTATAGACTCCTACCTACGGTGGCCCAGGAGGCTCACGCCTTCCGTAGAAAAAAATAGATATTCCGTACAAATTATTGGGTCTTTTCTTTGGAAACTGAGCATCGTTCCTCAGAAATCGAACTCTTCCGTAGAAATTACGTTGACTCTTCCGTAGAAATTACGTTGACTCTTCCGTAGAAATTACGTTGACTCTTCCGTGGAAATATGAACAACTTCCGTAGAAATCTCAAATGCATGCGCGAGCATGTGCCCCAACGGAGACTGAGTCTTTATTTGCACTTTAAATACATTCGTTGTTAAATATACATTTGATACATTTGATATATTGTTACTAATATTATTATACTTAATATCAAAAGATTTAACTAGATTTTTAGTATGAAAATAACTAAAGAAAATATATGTAAATAGTGCCGGCGAGCTAGGGGAACTTACGTTATCGAGCCAGCTCACCATTAGGTTTTTAAAAGAGAAATGAGTATTTTGGAAAAGACCCATTTCTCTAAACAGCAAAATGGAGTAAAGAACATTTAACAGAAGATTATTTTAGTAAGTCGAATTAAGTATAGGCAAGAAAACAATTGCTTTTAATTTTTTTCTGAAACTCTTTTCTGGGAAGATTTTTTATCGAATTTTCCAATGAGTTCCAGACTTTAGTGCCATGATAACTCAAAGAATATCTACCATAATTAGTGGAAATGCGTGGAACTGCAAAATTAAAGAGAGAGTGACGTGTTTGGTAAGAGTGTACATTACATACAGGTTGGAAGTAGTTGAGAAAAGCAGGAGGGAGTGTATTGTTGTAGTAGTCGTACATCAAGAGTGCAATTTGGCTAAAGACAACATCCTTAAATTGTAGTATACATAGGTTTTTATATAACGGTGGAGAGTGTGATACCAGTCGTGGACAAGATGGCGTTTTGTAAAGAATGTGGAGTCCAAGTTATGGAAGACCATAATCTTTCAGTCGTCTTTCAATGTACTCAAACTTATATCTATTCCGTGGTACTCGCTCAAAAATTGTAGGATAACGTCATTTTGATACCCGTTATGGAAATAATGGCTGACAACATTTCTTAGTTCATCCTCGTCCGCCATCTTGTCCACGACTGGTATCCAGTTCCACTAGTACTCTCCGTTGGGGCACATGCTCGCGCATGCATTTGAGATTTCTACGGAAGTCGTTCATATTTCCACGGAAGAGTCAACGTAATTTCTACGGAAGAGTCAACGTAATTTCTACGGAAGAGTTCGATTTCTGAGGAACGATGCTCAGTTTCCAAAGAAAAGACCCAATAATTTGTACGGAATATCTATTTTTTTCTACGGAAGGCGTGAGCCTCCTGGGCCACCGTACCTACCAGTCTCTTTGTTTGACATTCTCTTATAAAGCGTCTGACGAAGGTGGGAGTGCCTGTTAATGACATGCAAGAGGAATAGATAACCTGCCCATATGAACATGGGCAGTGGTGAGGGGAAATAGACGAATTGTTCGCATTCTAATAATACACTGTAGATAAAGGATTTGTGTTTTGTTACAAATGTATCTACTCTTTGAGTCTTGCCAAATATATATATAACGCATTTTTATTGTACAAAGACGTATGCATGAATGTAATGTAATTCTTTCAATGATATGCCATTAACTAAAACCCAATTTCAATTTGTTCAGTTACTGTTCGTTAACATGTTCGTCAAGAAGGAACTAAGTCCCAGAAACCTAAGTAATCATAGTTTCAGTTATTGTAATATACCCCTTGCACGTGACGTCAAAGCAGCTCAATTTGCGGGGACAAAACAAAAGAACATTGTTTTTTCCTCCAAACTGAGCTACAATCCAAAGTGTACTGGAAGGGGGTCTATAGTTTACCATGACTAATCTAATAATCTGTCTATTAAAATTTTGTTATATTTATTATTTGTGGTTATAGGTTTTACTGATTTGTGGTTATCGTTTCATCATTGCTTCCTCGCAGAATGTCTTGAAAGAAGAAAAAGTAGAAGCAAAAGAAATGTCGTACACTAATGAATTTTCTCTTAGAACCATATAACCAAGAATTTTTTGTTGTAAGAATTTACTTGAAATTAAAAGAAAATCTTATCAGGAGTGTCCAGCTTTAATTTTTGTTGGATTTGGGACACAGAACGAATCTAGTCAAAAGCAGCCTGAGACTTCTTCTCTAATCAGCTCAAGTGTTTCGTCTTTCTGCTCAGCTATTGAATATTTTATTAGAAAATACATAAGGATACAACTTACTTGAAATGTTTTGATACCACTGACTATTTTGGCCTTTAAAAATTTATTTTAATTTTCTTATTTTGTTTACACGTACTTTTCACCTTAATTGGGCTCCCTGTGATTTGACCTAGCGATCATTTTCTAGCATTTTAGTGACTCTAATGAGGTTAATGTTTGAAGCCGTACACACAAAGTCGATATCACTGGCCGAAACGGAGGTACTGTCAGCATTTCAGATAATTTTTTGGCTGAGAATTGGGAATTAAATTTTTTTACCGAAAAAAAGAAAACCGAAGTAAGTTCAAAAACGTCGTGTCGTAGAAATGCACACGCAAGCAAAGATGTCGACAGCAGTTTGAAACATGAGCTGTCAAATATCAACCACTAAGAGCTTCCGTCAAATTTTGCACTTGAATGTGATTGGCCGAGAGCTTGAGAATCCAGTAAAGTGTTGGGTTTTAGCTGCAGATGTTCTCTGTTCTTGTCACTTTCTTTCGAATGCTGCTTGTTCAGGTAAGGAGATTTTACCAATAGTTTTTCACTCAATATTTAACCTTTTTTCTTGAAAAATTATAGTTCTCGAGCAGTTACATAGGTGAATTAGTTTTCAACAGTTTTTTTTTGAACTTGACCTTGTGGTAAACCGGCTTTTGAAGAAAACATTAGAACGAAAACTTCAAAACAAAAGCCGGTATTTGAAGGACAACTTCGTCTTTAAAAGTTAATTATCATTAACTATTGTCTAAAAATTGATAATTTTTAGTCACTATATTTTGTTTTTAGGTTTGGTAACTCATTTCTAGCTTTTCCTAACCATTTTATACATTGTCGTTTGTTTTCTAGAAAATGTTTTGAAGAGTCTTGGTTCTTGAACGTGGAAGCATATTGAAGACCTTCGCTGTGCAAGACCGTCAACATAACTATGAACAGGAACTCCACCCACAACTTCCCTGTCAAAGGAAAACCTCTTAAACCGTTTATTTCAATTCTCAAAGCCCTTCTGAACGACGAAAGGTTTCACCGTGCGATAAAATGGTCAGAAAACGGCACTGCTCTCGTCATTTCTGATGGCGAAACTTTCAAGAAGCTTGTTCTCGACGGAAGTGAAGAAATGTTCAAGACAAGAAACTTCACAAGCTTTGTCAGGCAGTTGAACCTTTATGGCTTTAAGAAAGTTCCAGTTAGTGGAAAAGGAGACCCGTCAAGGAATATGAGGTTTGAGCACCAGCATTTTCGACGCGAACATCCCGAGTTGATGCACCTTGTACATCGCAATTGCAACTCAAGGAAGAAGAAAAAGCCCGAGAATGACATGAACGGGAAACAGCGTACTTCAAAAAGGGCGTGTTCTTTCCAAGCCAGAACCTTCCCCACCAAGAGAATGAGAGTCAAGTATTTCACTGACAAGTACGCTGGTACTGATGAAGACAACAGTGATAACAGTGATAGTGAAATCCTTTCTACAAGTTCAAGTGGCATCTCCAGCGAGCGCTCAACACCAACAAAAGAAGTAACGTTCAACTGTCCGGATTCTATTTACGAGCCAACAAAACAAGAAGCTTTGGAACAAGTTGATGTACAAGAATACATGCAAAAGAAGCTCCAAGAAGAGCAAATGGTTGTCCAGCTTCTGCTGAGCCTGAGAAACACAGTTCCTTATCTTCCATCTATGCCAGTTTCTACAGTGACAAGCTACGAGCAAGCACCGTGTCCATATTATTATCCTGCCACACCCAGTTTTTACTCTCAGCATAATCACATATAATATTAAGCTATCCAAAAGTTTTAAGGTAAATAAGATATCGTTCATGCCAGCAAATGAGGCTTCCCCTTTCGAGTTTTGTCTTTGAAATATTTATGGAACCACAAAGCTAATCGATATAGTATTGTTATTTATAAGAATGAAAATTTTCATTTTGAAAAAAAACGAGTTTTACAAATGTTGCAGAAAGAATTATTACTTCTTATACAAATATAAACTTTCTTGACACACTATGCACATTCATAAACTTTTATCAAAATTTTAAAGTCAAATATCATTATTCTAGAATGCTATGATTTTCTAAATCAATTTCTTAATTTTGATCATTAAAATGATCAAACCATTTTTTTAATAATATTCCACTAATTGTCTGATTGTATATAAGTTTTATCTATAGAATTATATTGTTGTATAGATTTTTCTTATAAAAAAAGCGTTTTTAAAGTTTTTATATAGATGAAAATCCTCTCAATAAAATGTGAAATATTTGGTAGAAAACCGTTTTCAAGTTTTAGTATTGAATGTTTTTCTTGGTTATTATGTACTTATTTTTTCGTTTGAATAGAATGGGAGCAGTGCAATTTCCTGTATTGAAATGCTGATTTGGAAAAGTTTATTGACAATAGCAACTACTCCACATGGTTTCTCAGTATTTTTCCCTGCTTTTTCTTTCGTTGCACTGTATGTTTAGACCATATATCAATAGTGTTAGCAGTAGTGCTTGTGTACTCACCTTTTATCTCTGGAGTCTCTGAATGAATTCCTATACTTGGCATAACATGTGAAATGTTAGATCTCTCCCTCAATTCAATGGCTTTTGGCCTTTCATGTTGCATGAAGAAAGAAAAAGCTGCAGATTTCTTTTACATATTTTTTTTTTCATTTCTTAAACTTGATGTACACACAGTTATAAGAAATACATACGAAAGTCAATGTGTATTTTACAATAGTTGCATCCTTCCTTATCAATATATAGTTTTTCAAAGCTGTTAATCATTTCAGCATCAATGTTCAAGACTATTTCATTTGCTCTTTAACAAATTCTTTGGTTTTTTCGAATCCTTTGCTGCTTAGATCAATAATTGTATCTGGTGCCTTGTCAAGTGATGAAAAGACATATTGTACTCCAGAATTCCATTTCTGTCTTACATCTGACTTTGATGGCAACTGTTGAGGAATAATATGAGCATATATAAATAATTAATATGCATGTACAGGTGGGAAGCAAGGGTGGCCTAACTGCGAGAGCACTCATCTCACAAATGCACCACAGGTTCAAGTCCTGTGGAGCTTGGTGTCATATGTGAGTAGAGTTTGTTGGTCCTCTCCTATGCTTCAATGGCTTTTCTCCACGTTCTCCAGTTGCCTCCCTCTGCAAAAATCAACTTCTAAATTCTAATTTGATCTAAGAAGGGCCTAGATGAAAATTACTCTGCATAACTCTAGTAACCCTAGCAATATGTGTAGTTAATTAGACATAACATTAATGGACTTTTGCAAATCATGTGATCTGATTGGTAATTTACTGATGGTGTATTTCCCATACTCTATCGTAAAGCAAAATTATAGTTTTGAAATAATATGAAATAAATTTTATTCCATCCCTGAAACCATATAATATGAGTTTTCATATGAGTGGGAAACAATGTGTGGCTACACTGTACCGATTATAGCCTTACAAGTAAATATGAGCTTTGACTGAATGATTAAACTTTACAACAATGGGAAGCCATTCCAATGTTGCAACATGTTATAAAATATATCTCTTTTTATTTAAGTGTGTAGTCTTTCTAGCGCTTTCACACTAATTAGGGACACTTTTCACTCGCACACACTACCACTACATTCAGTATTCTATGCACACAATGCTCACTCACATGTTGATTTTTACAGAGGGAGAAAACCCTCAAAGCACAGGAGAGAACAACACATCAAACAAACTCAATTCACATATGGTGACCGCAGGGCTTGAACCAGTGACCCGAGCCTTTGGAACCACAGTGGTGAAAGGTGACACGTTAGCAGCGTACTCCACCCATGCTACCAGACCATGTACTGTATACCATACCATGCATATGCTGTAAGTAAGTACCATGTTTCCCACTCACATGGTAACAATCCCATGGGAAGCTGTTTTAATGTTATGGCATGTCCTACCGTATGCATGCTGTGCACAGTAAGTCATGTTACATTTCCCACTCATACCATAACCATTCTTATGGGAAGCCATTTCAGTATATCATATACCATGTACATGCTATATAGTTATACAATGATTTTGAGTGGCATATAACGTTGAACATCCCAAGAGTCACTTGAAGTTTCTGGTATACACACAAGCCTTTAGGCAAGTGTACCATGTGTTTCCCACTAATACCAAAACCTCTCTATGCTGCATTTGTTGTTTTTCTAGGAGCAAGAACAATATGGTAGCACACATGGTAAAAACAATTTACATATTGTATTTATGGGCTACAGTAAGCTTATATATGGCTCTGACGATGCACATTTTACGCAAGGACTTTGCCTTCTGCATTTGGTCAGTAGAGTAACTCATAAGTGATAAGTTTGATTGGGCAAGAGAAAGAAATTGGCTGGATAAATACTGACAAACAATAATTATTCACTTTTATAATCTGTTTCATCATCTTCTTACCTCGGGAGCGTCGATCGGAAGATTAGATTGTGTTTTACTTTTGAATTGTTTAAAAGAGGAAATGGCTCTATCCTGAGAACTGAATAAATCCTGAGAGGCAACAGCATAGACGATTCCTCCTGCGATTCCACATTTAGCAACGAGCTTGATGAAGCCCGCCATCTTGGATTCTGATCTGTCGATCCACAGGTAACCCAAGCCCCAAGCAAGGTTCTTTTCTTGTACAAAATTTTAGTCCTGAGGGGGTGGTAGAGAGAAGCGAATTGAAGAAAACTCTAAAATGGCCTCAAATCTAGCCGAAATTTCCCCAGGAGATTAGATAAGACACAAAAAAGAATGAAACGAATTATACAGCATTTTTTCAATCAATTTTTTTTATATTAGATCATCTTCATTCTTGAACATTGTTTGGGCTGCCTGTGGTCAGGAATATTTTATTCGTGATCAGTAAGTGATCTTTTATCCTTTTAACAAAGAATAAAAAGCATACAAAATCACACATCGTTTTACTAGTAATTAGATTTTTTTAAACTTTTAATATGATTTTTAAAATAATTTTAATTAGAGTCAGCGATTACACGAGCCAGCGGAGTATCGTGTGAGTGTAATGGAGGACAGTGATAAACATGAGGAAGAAATTCTCGGACAACTTCAATCAGTTTGTGAAGCTTCGGCTTACGATGAACTTATACTCAACTTACAGAAGGTTAGTAATTATTATCATTAAGATATTGAATCAATGAAACTATGATCTGAACGTGTCCTTCAATTTTCGTGTACAAAACTTTGGAATACTTTAGGGCTTCTTAACAACATGCTTAATTGAAAATTACTCTTCATTTGTTATGGAACTATTAACATGTATTCTTTAGTTTCCTAGCTATTCATCTTATAGATTACATTTTTTATTAGAATAACCTTTTGTTTATGTGTTTACCTAGGAAAATCTCCTTGATTGATTGACTGACTGACTGACTGATTGATTGACTGATTGATTGACTGATTGATTGACTGATTGATTGATTGACTGATTGATTGACTGATTGATTGACTGATTGATTGACTGATTGATTGATTGACTGATTGATTGACTGATTGATTGACTGATTGATTGACTGATTGATTGACTGATTGATTGACTGATTGATTGATTGACTGATTGATTGACTGATTGATTGATTGACTGATTGATTGACTGACTGATTGACTGACTGAATCATTGATTGACTGACTGATTGACTGACTGAATATCATTGATTGACTGTGGC
Source organism: Anthopleura xanthogrammica (assembly GCA_964019055.1). Lineage (NCBI taxonomy): Eukaryota > Metazoa > Cnidaria > Anthozoa > Actiniaria > Actiniidae > Anthopleura > Anthopleura xanthogrammica. Next base: position 81,162 of record OZ025218.1, read on the forward strand.
TGAATCATTGATTGGTTGGTTGGTTGATTGATTGTTTGATATGTTTACTTAGGGAAATCTCCTTGACATACTGAAGAAATGTTGCAGAGAATGCAATACATTGAAGGCATCACAAGTACAAGAAAACATTGCAAGTTTACTTCTACATATTACAAAAGAAGTCCATTGGCAACAATTTGACAGAGATCATGATGAAGGTGTGTATACATAAAATACTGACAGTGACATGTCTAGGGGTTAGGGAACATGTGAATCCAAGTTTGAGCCTAAACTAAGCCCCAAAACTTGAAATGAAGCCCAAGTTCAAAATGAGAGTTTTTGATGAGTATAGGCTGATAATGGCCACCTTTTGGGCATAACTTCCCTTCTGTCTTGCCCTTCAAAATTCAACCTCTTCCCCTCTCCCTACAGCTAGCTAGCAAACATCAAGTAATAGATCAGATGCTTGATTTATGTGTGAATTATTTTGAACAATTCAGAAGGTGAACAGGAGTCAGTCAGTAGCCTCAGTGAAGTGGTTTCCCTAATGAAATTATGTAGAGTGGTATTTTCTTGCCTTGTGAAGTCCTCTTTATCAGACTGCCGCCAAGAGGTATGATAGACAATATTTGCTTTACATAGTACAGTAATATTGAAATCATTATTTGTGAAGGGGAAGAGGAGCAGTATGTTACTTTGTTTTCTTACTGCGATTCTCAATATTCTGTGAACTCAGACATTTGAACGGCTTGTTGTGAAATTGGTTTTTCGCTGCTGTCAATCAAAACTAATCAGTCACTACCTTTTATATTTTTGACTGGCGGCAGTAAAATACCAAATGATCCAACGGGCAACTCGCAACTAACGAGTTTGCAGAATATTGAGAATTACAGTAAAACTACTAAAACATTTCCCATGCTAGCAGACATGTTGCCTGGCCATGATAGAAGAATACAGTTACTGTAGAATCTATTTCCCTTGAAGAATAGCCCTAGCTCTTTAGCCTAGGCATTTTTTTTGTCCATTTCAGACCACATATCATTCCTTTAAGAATAGGATATTTCTTTGTTTCATTTGTGTCCAATCAAAGAAATGACACTAAAGGGAATTATATTATGAAAAAAAAATTATGCCCAGGCCACCAGCTAAAAAGGTCTATGGAATTCTTTCTTGATAAAAATGATATATTTTCCTTGATTATGCATGAATTGTTTTTAATTTTTTCTTCAAAGACCTCAGTTATACACAAGTATGTATTGAAGAATGTTTCCACTGAAATATTTATATTGTGTGCAAGTCACACTGAGAAATGGCCATGGACAAGCGAAAGAACAAGGGCTACAGCTAAAGGTTGGACATTAAAGCTAGTAATAGAATAAACACACTACTACTATTTCAAATTATGTATAATTCTGATTTCTGATTGGCTAAACTCCTACTGACCATATTTATAATATGCTGCTTTCTTATTGCATTTTATTTTGGCTCAATTGCATCAAATTTGAGGGGCACTTTGCATAAACACAATGGTTTTCATGTGCAGTGAAGGATAACAAGCTATTGTATTTATGCAAAGTGGCCCTCAAAGTCGAGAATAAGAAACCAGTGAATAGTTTATGGGAGAGAAAAATGTCAGTTTTGTTATAACAAAAAAATGAACTAAAACACATTTCAAATGAATGTTTTCAGATATCTTGGATTTGTTATGTGATGGATGTAGGGCTGATTCAGTCTCAGTTCTCTTGTCTGGTGGTGATGTCACAAAAACTGACAAAGAAAAGCTATTGTTTTGGCAAGGTCTCTTCTCTGGTATGTTGGATATTCTTCACTCAAGAATGATGGCATGGCCACCTTTGCTTCATGTAGTATGTTGGTGTGTCATGCAAATTCAGGTAAAAAAAGAAAGATAAGAAATAAAATTAAAGTTATAAGCTGTGGGCTTAGATGACGTAGGCTTATGCTCTTGCCTAAGGGTATTTTGATGATAACTGGGCAGGCTAATCATGATATTCAGGGGGCTCAAAAATTACTAAATACATTTTTTTCCAAAAAATCATGCATCCTGATTGGCTGTTGGAGCAAGTGGCATTTTCTATCTCTGACCGCAGACCAGTATTCTGGGATAACAAGTGGCTAAACAACAAAACAAATTGCAAAACAAGTGAAAAAGTTAATAATTGGGAAGAAAATAAATAAATTATTTACCAGCCACGAGGTTAATGGCAGCCACGAGGTTAACAGATAGGAAAAGCTGCGCCCTCAGCATTGAAAATGGACCTCAACTTAGCTCACAGCCACAGTCCATGTATTCAAAACCTCAGGAACAGTTTTTCCCTGTCTGGACTTCCTGGCCTGTAAATAACCTCTTTGTCTTTCTGTAGTATCCAAATATAGGAGAACATTTTTCAAGAGTGTTGCCATCATTGTTGAAGCTTATAGATGACCATCAGGTAGGAAATTATTATGTAATTTTTTGGGAAATTGTTTAATATCCATCTGGTCAAAAATCCTGATTTCAGCTTTGGTTGCTCTATTCTTGGGGTGCAACCACATGACTCAAAATCCCTTGAGATTTAAATATGCCATGACATGGGTGATCTAACAAGAGAAGCTAATGAGGAATGCTTTGTTATTATCAATCAACATGGCGGCTATGACACAAATATGTTGTATAATTTAATGTGGTCATGATTTGAGTATTGGCAGTGTATTGGGAGTGCCTCAGGAACAGGGTATATATTGTTTGTAAATTATTACTTTATTTTCTTGTAGGTCATCAATAAAGTCAATGGTGTCCAGTGCTTACACCACATCATGAAAAACATGGTATGAACCAGTACCCATAATACTTTGGAGTTTTAATTCAACCACCCACCCCCTTCACTCCCCAATTCCAGGATTGGACCTAACAACCCCAGTGGTGAGAAGCAGTACATTTGCTGAGCATTCCCTCTGTGCTTCACTGTACTTAATATATATATTTCTGTACTTATTTCAGTGTTTGTTTTTAACAGAACTCAGCAGAGCTTATCTGGTATGGAAGGATTGATGTCATATTTGAAGTAAGTGCAGTTAAGAGCCAGGGTACTGTATATAAGTGACAACCAATCAACTATGGTTTTTTCATGGTCAACTGCACTCATTCTTATGATCGATTCAGCTTGGGTGTAATGTTTTCCCATTTCAGACCACAATTTCAGATCATTTAATATTTGTTTAACGGTTGAGCATGAGAAGACACACTTCAAACAAAGAATTATATTCTCAAGAGAATGACATGTGGTCTGAAATGGGAAAACATTATGCCAAACAAGAATAAACCTTTACAAATGGATTGGTAGTCAAGGAACACTGCAGTATTTATCAAATGGGAAAAAGTGTATTAACCCTCTAGTAATGATAATAACACCCCGTCCACCCTCAACAAAAAAGAAATGCCATTGTTAACAATGATGACCAATATCCATGACTTTCTTATTCAAGGTATTACACCGTCTACTATATGTGAATGAACCTATACTGCTTGACAAGCTGTATCCCTGTATGTTACATGTTCTTCAAGTTATGAAAACAAAATATGGGAGAACAGGCAAACAGGTGAGCCACAATGAAGTTACTTAATAAATACATGTAGTTACATTTGGTGTTACTGTTGTCCCTGAAGATGGACAATATGTCAGAAAGCTTGGTGAAAAAATAAAAATGTTAAACGTAGTCAATCTTGCTTTAATCACTTGTCTCCTACATACAGTACAAGCACATCATCATTGATCTCTACATTTATCAATATTATGTGAATTCAGTAGTCAATCATACTGTATTTTAGATCAAGGAATCTGACAGTTTTATGGAGGTCATTCTTACATCAATGCAATACGAGTCAAATCTGCAGCTGAGAAGAGTAAGTACCTTGTGGGAGTCCATCTAAGCCACCCAAAACCATTGTATAACTAATAATAATATGTAGAGATAGAAGATAAAAAGCTAGGAAGAAATGATAGAAAACTTGTCTAGTCACTAGCTTGTGCAGGGGCTCAGAAAAAATCCAAGTCCACCTGACAGTCTGAATCGAACCTGTGACCTTCTGGTTACTGGTCAGATGCTCTACAACTGAGCTACAGGAAGACTCATGTGGTAGTGATCACAGGACTGAGTTGACATGACAGACAGTCTGCATACTGCTAGGCTCAAGCTTACCATGATCAATAATATATATTACATACAGTATCTTCTCTCAGGTTCATGCAGTACACTTAGCAAAAGTTGTGGAACATATGCAAATCAATTTGCTTCGTTATTTTAAGGTACAATATCTTTAATGGAAATTATAAGGTTACTTGTATATTTTGCTTATTTGATGTCTTCCATTTTGCTAAGGGATAAGGTCACCTTACAAAACCTGATTTCGAGGGAAGGTGTGGGGTTACTCAGTACCCACCACCTCTCTCAAAAACAGTATCTCCAATACTCAAAAGTCAAATCGAAGAACAAAGTGTACTGTCTGTTTGTATGTATGCTACATAACGTATTTATGTATAGAAATAGTCTCTACGCACACCCAGTATCAAGCATTTCAACTGGTGTCTAAGGAAGGGGTGGGGTATTTACTGGTACAATCAGGTCCCTATTTTGGACCATTGTTTTGACACTGTCCCTAATATGATTGAAAAAAACGAGCCTGTTTGTATTTGAACTTGCAGAGGTTTCTGGCTGTGGTATTGTCATATCTTGCAGTGTATGATGATTCTAAAGAGGATATTCGAGTCAATGTGCTTCAAGCCTTAAAGACGGCAATATTACATTTGTGGCCGAGGTAAATAAACGCACGTCTTGAGTATGGATTGTAATAGACCTCTTTAGCTGGGGTGTAGTGTTTTCCCATTTCAGACCATGTGTCATTCCCTCGAGTATCATTTCTTTGCTTAACGGTTGCGCATGAGAAGACACATGAATATGGATACAACTCAAACAAAGAATCACATTCTCAAGAGAATGACACGTGGTCTGAAATGGGAAAACATTACATCCAATAATTAAGGCATGTCAACTTTCAAATTTTATCGGAACCCTAAAGCAACCTCTGGGCTGTTTAAAGTAAGGGCACAGCCAACTCACAGATCAGATTGTATTCTAGCCTGACCCTGATCTTCAATGTTTCAGAATTGCTGGCCATGCAGACGTCATTCTTGAAGCTCTTCTTAAACTTGTGGTAGATTGTTTTGATTCTTCATCAGAGTGTGAAGGTAATTCTCAATCACAATCAACTTTTCAGTTTCCTCATTATTGAGATTGCTAATGCAAGGTTGTATTCTCTGTTTTATCAGAACAACTACTCAATGGCTGCATGGAGTGTATAGTAGTATTAAGCTACTGCTGTGCTAGTCATGTCAAGGTGAGCAAAACCTCTGGGCTGATCTAAGTCAGGGCACAGCTAATCCACAGATTGAACCCTGAAACTACCTCTGGACTGATCAAAGTCAGGACACGCCTTTTCACAGATCGAACTTGAATTCAGGTTTTGCAGAGGGAGAAAACCCTTCAAGTGAAGGGAGAGACGTAACAAACTCTACTCACATGTAATAACAAGTCCAGGCCCCGGACCCGAGACCCCAGCTGAGGTGAAAGGAGAATGCCACTACCGTTACGTCACCCTTGATTATCAGACTAAGAAATCATGTCTTTATAAGAGTTGTATCAATTGATAGTGTATTCGTTCTCAATGGTAATCATTATACTATCATTGTACTATCATTAGGAATCCCTATCTACCATTAAAGAAGAAGTGTGTCACGCCCAGCTACAAGAATACATCAATAAAGTGCTACAGAACTGTGACGGCCAGTCATGCAGTGATAATAGTGTTTCATACCCAACCAGCCATGATTAAGAATAATAATGATCCAACACTGGTAGCCATTGGATAGTCCTTGTTTTACGACTGGCTAACAAACCCGTGGCCCTCAGTCAATTCAGAAGTTGACTTTTGCGGAGGGAAGAAAACCGAAGTACCCAGAGACAACATCTCGAGCACAAGAGACTGAGAACCACAAGCAACAGAACTCTACTCACATGTATATGTTGGCCGTTCCGCCAACACAATCAAGGATGTACAGAGAGAAAAAATATAGTTCACTGAAATATCAAGATAGCTATAAACGTTTTGTAAATGTTATTGATGTGAATGTTATCCCATTACAGACCACATGTCATTCCCTACACACGGCGCCATGTTTATTCCCATGAGAATAAAACAACCCATTCTGAAGCGCTTGAATGCGAGGCTTCGTGGAGAAAAATCTATAGTTCCAGCCAACATGGCGGCCGCGTGAGAAAGGTCAATGAATTCAAAAATATTGTTGCAAACAATATATATTTTATAGTAAAAATCACTCGAATTTGTCAATATTTTGACACTGAAATGAGAGTGAATGAGTCTGTAATCAAGGAACACAGCGGTATGTTGCAAGAATTCGATAAAGGTCTTTATATTCCAATCACAAATATAGGCTATGCCACTGAGATACGAACTTGTTAGGAACAGCAATCATTTTCCCCCAGTGTCTCTTATCGTTTTCTCCTTCCATGACGTATGGCCCGAGTATCACACGCCCAACAGTCCGAGATCCTCTGACCATACCATAGTTAACAAGACTAACCACAAGACAGGACTCGCTTAGATCACTAACACTTATATCAAATGAAAAGCTACAGTCAAACACCATGTTACGTTTGCCTTCCACTGTGGATGAACGTTTTGTCTTCTGTTTGCGGTTGGCATAAATGTGACAAACTTTGACATAATATTCTGTGGATGAGACAAATTGAAAACCATTTAAATCTGTTAGCTTTGGCTGTTGTACAGAGCTAGGCGGCGCCAACTAGTAAAATCCCAAAGATTAGAAGATGAACCAACCTGAAGCAACTCTACTCCCATACGACACCGAGTCCGCGGAAATTGAACCCGGGACGCATTGGTGAGAGGCGATGCATTAGCAGCGCGCAACACCCGTGCATGCTTCCGTAAGTTGGCAGCATAAATGCGCATGTCTTTCTTGAAGTACAGGTGATTCTCTTGTGACAGACAACCTTGCATGGAATGAAGAGTGAGTTGTCGCTCACATTTATTCACCACAGGAGCTAGTCCAGTCCTTAGTGATTTTGGACGTGAAAATCGAACCTTTGTTTCATCTAGCCTGGTCAACAGCTCTCTGGTCTCCCCAGTCCTTTCAACTGATATGAAACCAAGCATGGTGGACGCTTACTGTTATGCATATTGATACTAATGAGTAGGGTACGTTTAAATGATATACTATACCTCACCTTTAAAGCAAGTCTTTTCGAAATGAAGGATGTCTTGTGCTTGTATTATTTTAAGAACAACTCGTCCATGTAAAAGTAAATATTGTAGAGACAGGTACAACTGTCCTCTGCTGTGCCCGTCAGGCTGCCGGTCAAAGTAAATATCAAAAGTGAGTTAGCAGCTCTTCCCAATTACACGCGCGGATCGAATCGTACAACTTGTAGTCGCGACAAAATAGAATTTTTGTTCAAAGTCAATCAAAGTGTTTCCATAACATTGTCGTAACACACAAAGATTCCAAAGGAAGGTATAATTCTATTCTCTTAAGGTCTTGCAAATTTTAGCGCTTGGATCAACATAATAAGTATATATGCAGCGTGCACGTGACTGCCTACTATTGAACGCTCGATTTGAACGAACGCGCACGCACCGCAACCTTTATTAAGGAACATGAAGTGTAAAACATGTATGGTTAAGGACTTTATAATTGTTCCATCCTAAGCGTGCTATTTGTAGTCCCCTTGATGTTCACAACATGGTTCGTATGGGTATTTTAAGGGTGCGCATGCTCCACGTGGGCTTAAATATAATCGATAGTAGGCAGTTATCACGTAGAGATCAATCGATATTTGTGGTTAGGTTTACCTGACTTTGCGGCTTGATTTCTCTTTGTACTTCAGTCGTTCCATTCAAATCTTGTGCCTTTAGACTATACAAGGCATGTCCTATAGGACATAAATGGTGCATTCTTCTACTGTCATAGACTGACAGTCGTACAATACTCTTCCTCAGGTCTTGTTTGTTTATTTTGATAACAAACACCTCCTCAAATACAGGGTCTCGATTATCCTCTTTAATTGAAGACTCAAGAGTTTCTTTTTGCGCAGGTAATAAACAGATCAATACTTTAACGTCGCAAGGGACTGCGGCATATTTGACTTTCCCGCCTACTTTGGTCACGTGATGGCGAACCGGAAGTCGTTTGGTGTTGACAAGATGTAGGGTTAACTTTTCTTCGTAGGATTCGTACTCAACTTTAAACGACAATGTCCCTAGGGGTAGAGCCTTGGATGGCGGAGCAATCTGTGTGTAATCCAGGCTCTCTGAGTAGATTTCCTGATCTATTTGTCCAACCATCTTTGTCAAAGAATGACGGTATGAAGGCGTATAAGGCTTGGGAACAGAGAACTCCACAGGCTCTGATCGATGGAAATTAAGGGGCAAATGTTATTATATAGCTTATATTGTGTCCGCGTGCACTGATTGGTTGAGAACTGTGCTTTGTTAGTGAACGGAGCACGGTTGCTGATGCCATCCACTCTTATTTCAGCATTGTAAACTACAACGAATGTGTTCTTTCTATATAATAAAACAAGTAAAACAGCGTTTCCGTGCTCCGTTCAGTAATACAGCACTTCTTTCGTACTTACGTCACTTGCGACGTGTTTTATCACTGAACAGAGCACGGAAAGAGCTGTTATGTTTTTTAAATGAGCGTAGTTCTGTACTAATTCAAGCCAAGTCAGTTACCTGTAGTTGATAAATCATTGGAATCTTTTCTTTTGTGCATCGAGATCTCAGAACCCATATCAGTGTGTGATCATCAGGCTGGCTGTTAACGTCGGTGGTCTTGACGAAATAATAATAAGAAACACCAGTTATTTCAGCTTTTTCAAGAAAAAGACAGTGTTGTTAAAAGCTTTAAGCCTTCTACAAACCAAATAACTGTATGGAAGATCTTCATCAAGTGCAGGGGCTGATATATGAAATACAACTAATGGCAACAAGGTTGTCATATAAAAATAACAAATAGGAATTAATTATTTTTGCAAACAGATTTATGTATACACTGATATTTTTGAGATAATCTTGTTGTTATATTACTATTATTACAGCAATTCCTATTTGTTATATTATATTTCCATTTTTATCAGTTCTATGCATACAACTAAACTCACATGTTGAGTTGGTTTATGACCAATACTGCTCTTGGGTCTTGGTATGACGTATCTCCTATCTCCTTTAGCCCCAACAACCTTTTCTTGAAACAAATATACACCACTTATACCGGGGACTCATCGTTAATAACTGTACTTATTTCAAATATGATTCCTTTTTTTTCCAAAAGGATACTGATTCATCGAGACTATCAATATTAACAAGATGTGTAACTGCTTATCGTGTCGAAGTACATTGAATCGGGAGTTCAAATCCGTTGCTTAGAAACAAATTGATTTTCAAAGTTCATGTAGTCAGATCCACCTATATACTTATTATTGTATCAAATTTATTCACGCGCAGGTAAAAAGCATTTCTCGTTCCATAATACTTTAAAACTGCGAGAAAAAAAACTTCATTGCTTCAGAAGGAATTCAGTTTGCTGATCCTGCATGAGGAGTGCAAAATCTTTTCTGTGATAAAACGGACTAGGCTGAGTATATCATACACTATAACATGCACCACAAGAATATTTGAACCACACAACACTCATCTCACGTACGTGTTGGTTTTTGAGGGAGGAAAACCAGAGAACCTGGAGAAAAATCCTCGTAGCAAGGGAGAGAACAACACATGACATGTGGCGTCCGTAGGAATCGCAACCATGCATTAAAGGGCACTTTTGGGACCAAATTTAGCGAGATATGTTGCGTTTCTTGCTTAAAATTTCATTCAACTGCTTTGGTCAAAACCGACCGAGGAGGAAATTCCATTTAAGGAGTATTTTAAAGGGCATTTCTATAGCAGCACAACTTACCTTTAAACTGATAACTTTGGATCCAGCCTTTATGAATGTAAAAGGATTACAATGCTTATAATCTAGAAAGGAAGGAATGGAAAGCGGAAAATTGCAAAAAAAACAAAACTGGAGAACTGGCCTCATATATTTGGCAGGGCGTAGAAAACAAATTTGTAGCCGATTCAGTATTTCGAACATCCTCAATCATATGTGGTCCGTTTTTCACTAATCACGTTCACAGCAAAACTTAAGACTGCAAAATGGGAGGAATAATTTGGATAGCGGACGATTCCAATGCAATCAGTTCAATTGAGATGTGATAACACAATGTACCTAAAGCAATGTTACTGAGTATTATTCACGATTTTCAGAGTGTTTGTAGTTTAACTAACCTTGCTCCGCTCCCGATAATTGTCCTTGAAAATCTCGTACGCGTCAATAATCTCTCTTGAATACAAAATGGAACTCTTGCTTTTAATCAGAAAAAAAGACATATGATTGGCTGTATAAAGGACAGTTGCCACCTTTGTTACCATGGATACCAATTCATGGTTCCGACTCAGATAATAGCGAACTAATCACTGTTGCAGAGGTTTTCAAGTGGAATTAAAATTTTGTCCCACAAACAACTACACAGTATCTGTTTTAAAGACACGTACCACTTTCTTAAGAGGACAGTAAACATTTGAAGCAATTTATGATAAATTTTCCGCGATCAGAGTTTAAAATCCTGAGATATTCTAGCATTTGTTGAGCTTTTGGGACATAGCAACGGTAACTAAGGGGAGTCAGAACCATGAATCAGGGCGATAAGGTAAGAGTATCCATAACAACCAACTGATGGACCAGGGGAGTTAGAACCATGAATCAGGGCGACAAGGTAAGAATATCCATAACAACCAACTGATGGACCACAGGGAGACCAACTTAGATAAAAGTAACTGGTGAATTTTTCTTTCGTTCGATCCATATAGTCGAAATCGGAGTCAAAACTCGACAACTCTTTGTAAAATAAAACTCAGAATACTCCATGCGGTTTCGAGTTTTCTGGTTCCCAGCGGTTGGCCTCGATTAGACTATCCATGCGTTGTAGTGAAGGTCCGTGGAATTTCATTTAAGTGCATTGTGTATTTTTATTTTTTTAATAGACCTTATTCGTCGTGGTGCAATCTTTTTTCATTTCAGACCACGTGTCATTCTCTAGAGTATCATTTCTTTGTTTAACAGTTGTTCATGTGAAAACACATGAATATGGATACAACTCAAACAAAGGATCTTTATGTCAAGAGAATGACACGTGCGTGGTCTGTAATGGGGAAAAATTGTACCAAAACAAATAATGTGTATTTGAACATAGATCCCCTTGATGAGCGATACGCTCATGTGGTTAATGTGAAGACAATGATATTGAAATAAAAAAAAGCATTTTTTTCCTTTGGTCTTATTAACTGTTCAAGGTGGCTGTCATCTTGTCGAGTAAAACCAGACTTGGTTATTAAATTGGTCTTTCATTGACACAGACATTAAGTTTTTTTATGATGATGAAATAGGAATCTTCCTTAGGGCATGTTATGGTCACGGAATGGAACAAACGCCCTGTGACATCACACCAGGGACGTTGGTTGTAATGGCTGGCCAAAGCTAAGCTTACTCACTCTACTTATTCAATTTCAATAATGCTTTAGCAAACAATCCTAACACCTATGATTTGTATTCTATATTATCTCAATATAATATCATATCACCTATAATGAGATAATAAGAAAGATTTTAAAATAAAATAACTTTTTTAAATTTAGAATTCAGAATGTTATCATCTTGAAGTATTTCCGGAGGATGTCCACGCCACCCGACCAAAAAACTCGCCCACAAAACATGACAAAAATACCACTAAAATCGAAGGATTGAACGTCTGTGAGAACATGGACTCTTTCTTCGAAACTTCGTGTTTCTTTTAGGTAAGTAAACTGTTCTAAGCTCAATGTTTGACAGTCTTAATATTATTAGTTTTGATCATTAAAATAAACAGCCGATTTAGAAAATACGACAAGTTTAAAACTCGAGTTCTTATTGCTAGGATTTCTCTGTTACATTCTTACTTTGGAATACTACATTTTCAACTTCTTAAAATATAAAAGAAATATATCAAATCAAGGATAATTATTGTATTGTACCAAGGATAATCACTGTTGACACTGTTTAACGTAAAAATAGTGTAAAATATACACTTTATTCAATTAGCACTTATAAAAGTGACAATATCTATAAACATCAATACAATTATCCTATTTGTACTTACTTAATAAAGAGTTCATTATGATGTTTAAATGTTTAAACAGTCTCATCGTTTGGTAGTCAAGATGTTTTCTTATCGATCCCGCATATTACTAGACCGTGCGGATCATTTACGGGTCACAGTATACGCGTCTGGTATCAGATTCCAATCAAAAAAGACGCTTTGCCATAGCTACGAGCTGATTTAAAACGCTGTTTGAGCGTGCTGTTGGCTCTCATTTTAAAACACAATTCGAGTTTTTAGTTAATAACTTGTCATTTTCTGCTAGATGCAAACTATGGATGATTTTCACTGGATGCGAAGCTCCGATTGAAACAACAGTTATACTACATCAAGTCAACATAACTGTTTGGAAGAAAAACAGAAGAACTTAAAGCCGCCGGTGAGTGGTGAGTACACGATCGTCATGTTTCTACATTAGTTATAGTGTTTGTTCTAAAAGCCACTCTAAGCACCATCATACAGATCATAATATATTTTGCAGTAAATAGCGCAATATTTATTGTTTTCTATTGATTGATCAGTGCCAATTTAGTACAATAGTAGTGTTTCGTGGATATACTCATCAAACTGAAATATTTCTATATAGATTATATATTAGATTTGATGGATAAATATAGTATATAGTATTATAGTATTATAGTATAGTGTATCTGATTTCCATGATATGCCTCATTTCATGTAATTCTGCCAGTTTGTCTGCCATGGGAATCATTCAAGTATTATTGATATATTTATCATTCAAGTATTATTGATATATTTACCATTCAAGTATTATTGATATATTTATCATTCAAGTATTATTGATATATTTATCATTCAAGTATTATTGATTTGTTTATCATTAGACACTAAATGAAGTCATGCTATCATAGCTAATGTTGTTTCGTACTATATACTGGTAGTCATGCTATCATAGCTAATGTTGTTTCGTACTATATACTGGTAGTCAATGGGTTCATGATTTAATTAGATGATAATTACAAACTATAATTAATTATAAACGGCCTTAGTCATTGTCTTATTCATTAGCCTCGGTCATTGTACTGATGTCTTCATTTCGTACTTTAGCGAGGTGTAGTGTGATAACAAACACGGTGGACTATCTTTTTTGTTCATAGAATCTAAGTGAACAAGGTCAGCTGTCACATATTTGAGTTTCACCAAAAATCTACGTTCAGATTTTGAGTTATTTTCAAAAACGTACTGTAGAAAGTTGACATGACCTGCATATTTCACTTGATACCAAAAAATGTCTCCTGTGGAAATATTTTGAGGGATATGAAGACAATGAAACCTCAGTTCTGATTTCACCCCAAGGTGATCCTGCATATATCGCAGATGGTTTTTTGAAAACACATCCCACATGGAAAGAAGTAGCCATAACGGCAAAAGTATCAGCAACGCAAGCGACATATTGGGTTTGCTGGTCATAGCAAGGGGTTAATCATCTACGGTCTAGGGGCCGACTAACCTCTCCCTTAGGCTTCGGCCAAGCTTCCTGATCAGTCAGTAACTGTTCCTCCCGGGATAGCGGTGTTGGGGTCGAAATCTTCAGCGTAGCCGTAAGTCCATACGATGCTTCAGCACTCGATGTCTGGAAGTATGGTCCTGGTTAATCAATCAATCAATACAAATTAATCCCAAAAAACCTGAGTCTTCCAATCTGGGCAGGACATGAGGAATCCTAAATGCGCGTTTTGCTCTTAGTAGTTTTTTTCTTACCATACCGCCTCAGTCCTACCTTTAATAGCTGCACTGATCCTACATATTTCCATTTTTTCGATAAGTGAGTGTTAAGCAATGACACTGGAAAATATGCAGAAATGAAGAATTTCTAGATTCTTCGTTTTTGAGTTTATAGAAAATGTTCAAGAAAATCACTTCCTTGAACTTGTCATTTCGATAATAAACTGCACCTCGATAACAGGATTGACTAAATATGGTTTGAGTACATCTAATATCAAAGAGATTAACCCTGTCATATACAGCATTGCACATCAATTATTTTTAGATATTGTCCGGCCAAGATTCTATTTTAATTCAAAGGCCAACACAATATACTTCCTGTAAGGGGATCTACCGTGAGGTTTGCAAGCACGTTAGACAATTGCTTTACAACTACGTTTATCGTTTATGAATGAATTGGGGAAGTGAAATCAAGCTTACTATAGCATTTTTTTACGAGTTTTTCATTTGTTTTTATGAACGATTAAGAATAAATCTAAAAACCAAAATGCAGGTGAAATGCACTGAATTCTAGTCTTCGATTTGGTTTATATTAGAAAATGAAAGTAACTGCGATTAATATTCGTAAATTATTTGTAACACTTTCAATATGATTTAATGTCAATATTCATTTTTTTTCATTTGGCACATGTCAAATTAAAATGAAAAATTAAACACCGGATCTCAGCTAGAAAGTAATTCTGATAATGACAAAAGACTCAATTCGTTAATTGGACAACACTGAAGTCAGTGCATTGATGTACTTTTCGATAGCACTGAGCAGAAGGTAGGTACTACAGCCAGCACCATGACTGTAAAAGTCTTACTAAGCTCGCAGTCATACACCAATTCACACTATGTATGTCACACGACGCAATTTGTTGCACGCAATGCTGCTGAAGTAGAAAACAGTCCTACTTCAGGGGCATTGCATGCAATATTCCGCGCAATGTTGCATCGTCTGTTAAATTCCATTCGTTTTGTGCCGAGTTAGGCTATGCCCTGATTTTGAATAGATTTGATCAGCCCAGCGGTTGTTGTGAATCAGTTCAGTCAGTTCAGGGTATCGATAAAATATGGCTCTTGTGTTTCTTCATTATTCACTGATGATGGATTAAATTAGATTTTCCTCTCCCAGCTCAAGCAGGGGATCTCATTTGTAAAGTGGTTGTCATTAGTTGTCGGTTTAAACTACCTCACAAGTACATATTAAGCTAGTTGGCACGGAAGCGTTTTGTTGACAGTTTGTGTCGCAAGTACTTTCCATACTATGCCTGTTTTAGGGGTAATTATATATTAATGATGATATAAGCGAAGCTTCCTTGGACAGATGTCTGTATAAAGTATGAGCTGCCCAAAAATATATATACATATTATCTGTCACTAGCAGAGGCAGGCGGGTATTGAACTGCCGGGTTATTAGTAAGTTACTGATGTAAAAAGCAACTTTTTTGTAGCGATCAGTGCTCCATGAGGTAAGAAAAGTTTAGCCTTCGAAGAATACTTCATTTTGCCAATATATATATATTCAGTAGTGAGATAAAATTAGGTTTAGCTTTATGAAATAGTTTGTAGACCATGGTAGACTAATAGAGGTTAGAGTAGCTCTTATTTCCATTGCTTTCTTTTGGATTCTAAAGCTTTAACTTATGATAAAATACAGAATACTTTTCTTTACTCTAGTCTTTTCTAGTCTGTCTTGTTGCTATCAATACCGCAGTCACGATAAGACCTTGAAAACAATATCAGTGCGGAGCCACTTTTGAATGCGGAAAATCTTTCTCTTCGATATTGGCTCACACGTTCTGGGCCGAGTGATTTTCAACACCATTGACGTCAAATATTGTCAGCAGAAAATGTTTTTCACTCACGGCCGATTAAATTCATCTTTCTTTTCAGTAGAAGTAACGGTAAAACTTTACGGATAAACTTTCTTGCAAATATTCTATATTTTCGGCGTTGCCAATGAGTCAGCCACTTCAGCCAAGAACAAGATTGCTTGAATGAAAACGTAAGATATTTCTTTTATACATCTTCTCTTACTTTCTTTCTCTTATTTGATGCTTTAGACATTTTGTTTTCGCAAAAGTTTCGCTTTCAGTCCAACGATTTTCTGATTTCGTCATCAACCAGTTTATCTTAATGCTGTTCCATACTAATTACTGCACATAAAACATTTATTATTTTTAGGAAGTATAAGTTTTCTGCAATATTTCCGGGCAGCCTAGCTAAGTCAAGGTCTACTTTTGCTTCGAATTTCGACAAACAAATTTGATGGAAAAGCAAGTTGTTGTGCTAT
>OZ025218.1:102500-180000 GCA_964019055.1 Anthopleura xanthogrammica
ACCCGCATGCTAAACTCCATATAATGGGAGTGCTGTTGTGTGAGAAAAACGTAGATGATGGGTCCCCAGTCTTACATCCGCTACGCGTCGTGATTCTCCTAACACTTCTCTCATGTTCTGCCAATACCCTCGTGCTTTATTACTGCACACAGTATGCGCATTCGTTTTCTAATTTTTCAATAAAACACTTTGATCAGTACATATTGTTCAGTATACTAAATTAAAAACGTGTCGAGGTGTTAACTAGCCTCAAGGGGAAAATGCGACACAAGAGCCGTAATTAGGATGAATGGGACCAGAGTAAAAAGGTGAAAAATAATAAATTTAAACCAAGGTAAACTTTAAGAAAATATTCCGAGTAGAAAGCAAATGATAAGGAATAAGGAGCGAATTAAACAGCGAATGAAGTAGAAAAATAGTAGCTAGGACAGAAGTTGGGCCGGGATCGAAGAGATACAAACCAAGGTGACACAAGCACGTGGGGAGGGAAAAGTAAAAACTGTAGTGAAAAGAATACAAAATATAACACAATTGGAACCAACCAGAAACCAATAAACACCATAAAATAGCCATGAAACGACGATACTGGCAAAGGACTAAAAACAATTACTACCACGAGAACTACAAAAAAATGTACGGAAAGGTTGGGACATGTATAAAAACGGGGAGAACAAGTATGACCTAAAAAAGCAATTTAAAATATAATCACCTCAGGTTCAACATTTCGTAGCGGTTCTAGAACAAGCAGAGCACTGAGGACAGGAACAGAAGCAGGGACAGGAACTGGAGGGTTAGCCAGAACTTGGGCTGCTGCCACGTTATTGGGGTTCCGAACTTGAGCCATCCACAAACGTCACCAGCTGAACGAACCGGCAACTAATCGCGCAAAGCATTGTTGATCAAAACCCTTTCACTCTTTGTTTTGAAAATTATTTCTCGAGTGGTTTTTCGGTAAATCACAGATGAAATATCACTCTAATTAAGAGTTTTGGACTTTTCTAAGACTTAAAAAAATTGAATTGAATTGTAAACAGTTTTCAGGTAAAAAAGTGCTTGAACATAGTACCGACCCACTTTTTCCCTTTTCCCATTCTAATCTCTTATATTTTCCAATCTTAGCCCCACCACTTTTTCTCATTATAATCTCTTATATTTTCCCATCTTAGCCCCACCACTTTTCAGGGTGCTCCGCAGTCCCTGTCCAGCCTGTCTAGGCTGCACAATGGTCATTGCTGTGGGGAGGTGGGAGAATCTACTATAGAAATGGCATTATCTCTCTGAAAGACACCTTTGATAAAATATTTATTCTTATAATCGTGAAAAAAAAAAAGAAAAAAAAAAATTCATCAATCTCATAGGAGAATTAAGAAGTTATTGTGAGCATCACCTTTTCTTATGGTCTTTCGGGGAAATGATTGTAAATTGACATTACCAGTGTTCTTGAGCATAACAAAATACAATCGCCGAGAGCTATGATGTGCTATCCTTTCAAAACCAAGACTTTCTGTCATACTCAGAAACAACTCCTTGGAGAAAAACCTAGAATTCATCAGACAAGGTAAAGGAAGTACTATGAACAAGTAGCCATTCACTGCTGTTATTTTAGTACACTGTTTTAACATTTCTCCTCTTTTGACTTGATCTCCCTCAAAGTTGATCACAAGGCTCAACACTACAATGTCATACTTTGGTGCTTTTGAATCGAGCTGTAGAAAATCTGCCTTCATAATCATATGGTTTTGCGGATTAAGATCTATTGATGTACAATCTATCCATGATTTTTGCTTAGTATAATTACAAGACAAGGCTCCAACATCAAGTAATCGAAGCTTCTGATCTTTTACTGCTTGTATACCATTCTCTTTGAGCTGTTTTACGACCCATTTAGCACTATTAAAGCCTCCATAACGCTTCTCTCCAAGTCTTGAAGCTTCTTGATAAGCGTCTATACCTCCAAGCTTCTCCAACTTTGTCTTCAAGTCGGTCATTTTTACAGATTTCTCTTCGGTTGAAAGCTGATTATCTTTCTTAACGGCTTCTTGTAATTTCTTTAGAGCGTGGTATTTGTTGATAAGCTTTTTATCCTTCCTTATGGTGGGTTTTGTAAATGTTACGGGTTTCTTTTTGGCTGTTTTTTTCTTCTTTTTCTTGTGTGTTACGTCTGTATTTGATTCTCTTCCTGCGTCCGCCATTTTGGAATCATGAAAGCCACAGGGAGCCCAAGCAAGGTCCCTCTGTATGGTTCAGCATAAAGATATAAAATAAAATGTTTGACAAATCATTTTTGTGAACTTTGCTTCGGTCGTTGCTTGTACCTTGTCTAATCTTCTGGTTAAGTTTCATCTTGATCAGGCCTTTTAGTGGGGTTTAATAATTCTCTCTATAATCTTTTAACCTTGTTTGGGCTCCCTGTGTGCCAGGTTACAATCCTCACTTTGAACCTCGATTTCGTTCTCTTGAAAAGTCCTCCGATTCAAAATGGTGGGTTTCTTGTAATACTAAGAAAAAAATCCTTTAAAATCCCTGCCATCGATACTTTATTCTTTATAATTTTACGTCTCAGTTGTTTACTAATGCCTAATCTTAATGCTAATTATCGCATTTGATTAATAAACTGTACTAGAGTTGAGTATTTTAGTTGAAAGTCGTAGTACGTCGAGGATCAACATGATGTTGATGTTGATTCGAACTCATTCTGAACAAGGAATTTGTGAGCCTCGATCATTTTCGTCAGTCTCTTTAAGATTTTGTTATTAATTAAAATAGTTGATATATGCCACTTAGATTTTCAAAGTATAAATTTGCTACGAGTAGCATAGCTCGACACTCATCGTTCACGTGAAAGTATAAAAGGTCTGTAATTGTTGATGTTTGTCATGTTGTAGAGCGAAGGAACAGCTACCATTCGTACGAGGAAGTTCCTCACAAACCGCCTGCTTGCTCGAAAGCAAATGGTAAGTATCAAACTAAAATATTTGATTACATATCTGTCTACGTCAATGTCAAGTATAGTGTTATTTCATGTTTACTACTAAACAGTAGCATTGTGATGTTAACATGCCAACCACTTTCATAAAAGCTCTTTATAAGTTACCTTTATTTACCAGCCAATCCATTTCTGGTTGGTACATGAATGACAAAGTCTTGCTTCACATTAAGTATCACTATACCAGACTGTCCCACGAGTAATAGGGAGATCTAGTCTAAAGTATACTTTGTAAATCTGGCTTTCTGATTGACTAGGGGCTTGTGCTTTACGAGAGTACACTCAGCACAACAAGCAAGCTTTTTATTTATGATTTTTTAAATAATTATAATAGCCATTATTTTGTATATGAAAGTGTACACATGCTGTATCCTCTCATAAAGCACACACAAACAACCAATCAGAAAGCAAGATTGATGAAAGTTATAGTTTTCAAATTCCATGTCACTCATTTGTTGTTTGTGTTTTAAGGTTGTAGATATTCTTCATCCTGGGCGTGCCAGTGTCCCTAAGACTGAGATCAGAGAGAAGCTGTCTAAGATGTACAGGACTACCCCTGATGTTATCATTGCTTTTGGTTTCAAGACTGCT
The DNA here is from genome assembly GCA_964019055.1 of Anthopleura xanthogrammica. Classification (NCBI taxonomy): domain Eukaryota; kingdom Metazoa; phylum Cnidaria; class Anthozoa; order Actiniaria; family Actiniidae; genus Anthopleura; species Anthopleura xanthogrammica. Next base: position 106,078 of record OZ025218.1, read on the forward strand.
TTTGGTGGTGGAAGAAGCACTGGATTTGCTTTAGTCTATGATAACCTTGATTCCGTCAAGAAATTTGAACCCAAATACAGACTTGCTAGAGTAAGTGTTGTTGTTCTTGTGACTCCTATAGTTAGATTTGTCTTACAATTATGTAAGTTCATCTGTAGTGGTAAAATATTATAAAGAATTAGACATTAAACTTGTGAGACACAGTACTCTAGTCTTGAAAGCAACTTTGTTGAGGTTTCTACTCAACTAGAGTCCTCATCACGATGACTGCCACCTTTATCAATAAAGTTGCTTTCAAAGTGAATGTACTATGTCTCAAAAGTTTACGTTTCATTCTTTATAACATTTATCTTAGATTGAACTCCTATATGCATCACATTGTAGCTTGTAGACACTGGGGGCATTTTTGCAAAGTTAACTTATCTTGATCAGGTCAATTCATTTTGAAGTTCTGTTGGTCTCAGGACCATCAGCAAAGGCATTTTCCCTAAGATCCCACACATTTTCTCCAGATTTTCTGTTTTCCCTCTCGTAAAACCTAGCACACTAAATTCCATCTGATCTTTGAGTTAGCTGTGCACTGACTTTGTAAAGCCCAGAGGTTTGAATTTTTTTAATTTGTCTATCTAGGGAAATATAAGTTTGCTCATGATCACATCTTGAAAGAATTCTAAAAATGATCTTTTTTTGTTTATAGCATGGTCTTTATGAAAAGGCAAAAACATCTAGAAAACAACGTAAAGAAAAGAAAAACAGAATGAAGAAGGTCAGAGGAACAAAGAAGACGAAGATTGGTGCTGGCAAGAAGGTTAGTAAAGTTATTGTACTTTTATTTATGGTCTCATTTCAGACCACGTGTCATTCCCTAGAGTATCACTTCTTTGTTTAATGGTTGTACATGAGAAAACACATTAATATGGATACAACCCAAACAAAGAATCTTATTTTCAAGAGAATTACACTAGTCTGTATTGGGTAAACAATATCAGCACTTTATCAGTATCATAATACAAAGTTTAAAAAATGCTGGAATGATTTTGTTATTCAATGAAAGAAAGATGACTATTTAGTTGATAAAGAACAAAAGGAAGCAATGGATTTATAGAGTCTACTACAACTATTAGTTTGCCAGTTTACCATGAGTCTAGTGAAATTATTCTAGAACTTACGTTTTTAGATAAATGATTGTCAACATGTAATTTCTGTTTTCTTTCATTTTCAGTGAGGTATTCCAACTTGTTCCTTCTGCTTGTAAAATTCTTCATTGTGGAATTATAAATAAAAAGTTGAAAGCAATACAGTCTTTTGTTTAGAAATATTTCAACTGTCTGTTCTTTAGTTTTGTTAAGGAATACCTGTATGCATGAAGAAATGTCTGGTGTTGTGTAAACCTTAAGCCCAATTTACACAGTACAACTTTTGCTTATAACTGTTGCATGCAATCTGCTTACAGCACATCGACAACACTAATTGCATCGTGTAAATCAACCCTACAACTTACTCAACAGTTGTGAACAAGTTGTAGGGTTGATTTACAAGAAGCAGCAGAAGAAGTAAATTGGCCTTTAGAATACTGGTTATCATCCAATGGCATATACTCATTCATAAGGGTTTTTTAATGGGCTTATAACCAGAAAGAAAAGAGCTTGGGGTGAAGAGGAAACAGTTATTTCTTTCTAATTTTCCTAATCGATACATCCCTTACCTTGAATGTAATGTTTTCCCATTTCAGACCATGTGTCATTCCCTAGATGATCATTTCTTTGTTTAACAATTGAAAATGAGAAGACTCATGAATATGTCTGAAATGGGAAAACATTATGCCGAAGCTAAAGACGTTTATCTCTCTTTCTGGGTAGGCTGTGTAAAGCCCATTTTCACACAGTGGGGATAGGCTGTACATAAGCTATTTCTCTTTTTTCCCTGAACTCAAAAGAATTGGACTTGGAAGAAATTTGAAGTTAACTTTGATAAGTTCAACATAGTATTGACTTAGTTTTATTATTACCAAGGTTTTAGGATCATTGGTACTTTTAGGTGAGATATCACATGCTATTAGTAGTATTAATAGTACCATTATTTTAAATGTGTTTGAATTTTAATACTTTTTGAACATTGCCTTGACAAAGATCTTGAACTTCCAACAATATACACCTATTTCAAAAAAAGGTCTGAACCAAATTAAGGAGATAGGTGATTCGCAATAGGTTATTCCAATATGGAAAAGAATTATTGGCATACAACTAAACATGAATAATCGAGGCTTTAAAATGGTTTTGTAGACTACAAGCTACAGTGGATATCTAAACACTAACCTCTGTGTTCTTGATAAGAATAATAATAAGCTATTGATTCCAGCTATTATCTATTCTTATCTATCTCCTATATAATTGTCTATTGCCTTAGCTCAAACAACCTTTTTTGAAGTATGTGTTTTTTTCAGAGATGACTTTTCATTGTAGATTTACTAATGTTCATGTGATAAAACTCTAGAATATTTTCCCATGATTTTTCTTGTGCATCACAGTGAGGTTTTGCTTCTCCTCCCCAGTGCACTAACATACGATATGTCTTGTGATAAGAGTTCTTACAGTGAGGCGTATAAGGAGGCTCTATCAAATGTCCAGTACCATGGTAACGATGATGAATACATTGATGCTGCTTCTTGAATTTGCGCAATCTGCGCATGATCTGATCTCCCATCTGAGAAGAATGCCAACTTTTATCGTCTTCTCCGCTGACCAGCATTATCGGGCACGCAATTCTTTCCACAGGGATGACCGCGGGGTGCCAATTGTCATCGTGTGATATGTTATCAGGGTAGGTATCCACCCATTCAATACCACCATCTGGGGACATCCTAGTAAACTCGGGCTCAAATTTGACGAACGCGGATGGTTCTCCGCGTATCATTAAAGGGACAGCTACAATAGCATGAGCAGGGGAAACAGCAACAACAGCACGAACAAGCTCTGGTCTGTGCGATGCCAGTGTTAAGACTAACTCTGATCCCTTGGAAACGCCCATGAGGCCTACACCGCCTGGACGAACTTTTTCATGTTGGGCAAACCATTGAAGAGCTTCTTCAAAGTACTCCAGGCTAACGTCTGTGACTGCCTTAGGTAGATCATCGTAGCCAAAATATGCTAAAGCTAACGTAGCGAATCCATGGGATGCTAGTAGGGATGCTTTGAACTCCAATAAACCCCCAGCCGTGCCAAACAAGTCAATCACACCTGAGGAATAAAATGACATGACAAAATGTTAGTAGGAACTGATTCATCAATATAGATTCTGCAAAAACAATGCACAAGTGTCCCCCATCCACACATACACACATATTTAGCCAGAAATGCCTTTCTGTTACGATTTGCCTAATGCTTTGACATGACTTTAATGCAATAAATATGTTGCAATTCCCCTCAAAACACTGGAAATCACAAAATCTTCAGGGGATGGAGGCATTCCCCCGAAGCCATCAGATTAGCCCCTCCCTCCCCAGCTCAAAACTTTGCTCGGCGGTCCCTGCCAACTCACACCTGAAGTCTTTCTTGACAAAACCACCATATTCAACAAACCCCTCTAGACCCCCCTGAATATATGTATACCCTCCATATAAAACATGCGGTGTTCACTGAAATAGAACCACCACATTCAACAAACCCCTCTAGACCCCCTGAATATATGTATACCCTCCATATAAAACATGCGGTGTTCACTGAAATAGAACCACCACATTCAACAAACCCCTCTAGACCCCCTGAATATATGTATATCCTCCATATAAAACATGCGGTGTTCACTGAAATAGAACCACCACATTCAACAAACCCCTCTAGACCCCCTGAATATATGTATATCCTCCATATAAAACATGCGGTGTTCACTGAAATAGAACCACCACATTCAACAAACCCCTCTAGACCCCCTGAATATATGTATATCCTCCATATAAAACATGCGGTGTTCACTGAAATAGAACCACCACATTCAACAAACCCCTCTAGACCCCCTGAATATATGTATACCCTCCATATAAAACATGCGGTGTTCACTGAAATAGAACAAGAGATTCAACCTGGTTCGATTCCATGTTGGGGTGTTCGTGCAGTGCACTTGCCTCTCATCTCTGGGGTCTCTGTACGATTGATACCCTGCTTGGCAGAGGTTTCCTAATTTCTCTCCTCTAACGAGAGGAGACCTCTGCCAAGCAGGGTATACGATTGACAGTTGTGTGAAAGCAAGCGTGAATACTAGAGTTTTACTGCGGTTTCTTTACTGCCATCTAAATCACCCTTGCGACAAAATACTTATAAATATAAAATTCAGTACCATTTCATAAAAAATAATACCAAGAAAAATTACCTGGAGATTTCTGACTTCCTGGCGGAAGGAATAGGGTACCTCTTACTCTGCCAGCCCGTACAGGAATCCTACGGACGCCTTTACCCATAAAATGCCTTCGAAATGTCACACTGGCGAGGATGGCTTCATCTGAGCACTCGATGCTCTTAAAAACGTCCAAATGTATGACATATGGCTTAGAAACGTCACGCTTGCTTAACCTGAGTCCCTTTCGTTGTCCTTCAGCTGGTTCCATTGACCAGAGCAGTCCCATAGGCTCCACTCCTGTATATGTTCCACCATGACAGACATCGTCCATAACCGATACGATACCATTTTGGCTTGCTACGTAACGAGCAAATGACTCAAAGACATTTCCTGAATCACTAGTAAGTTTGGCTCGTAAGGTCACTTCAGCACCGGCAGGGAGATTCAATATTTTTATATCAATCTTTTGATCTGATAAAGAATCTCTTGGCTCGACCATTACTTGTGGCTCGGAGGCCTTCGTTGTCTCCATCGCATTCTCGCTGCCAAGAACAATCTCTTCGCCAATAGCAGCCACGTTTTCCATGTTTTATTGTGTGGTAGACTCCTCTTTTGATGTAACGCTACTCTCTGAAGCCTTTTGCATTACAGTGGAATAAAGCGTGAAAGTCATATGATTGATATTACGTAACTGCTAACTCACGAGACTCTAATCAAGTAGTAGGCGATGTCACAAGATTCGCGATATTTCGTAAACAGCTGTTAAACCACGACCATCCGATAATTTCGCGTTAGGCTAATCTGGCTAATGTTTTCCTTTGAGCATGATAATTTCTGTTTCTGTTTAGTGCAAAATAAATTGAGAAAAGCCAAGCAGCACTCTAAGTATTTTAAGAGATGGCGTGACTCTTACGGATAGGGTCACGTTTGTGCGGTTCAGTTGTTCAGTCCAGTAAGTATCGACAGGGGAAATTATCAATTTATTTTGCACTGATTATCCACCTGATTTTGATCATTTACCAGAGCTCGAGGTAGGGCCAATTTACAACAATATAATGGCCAAAAAATAGGACCCGATTTTATTGATTTAGCCGGTGATGCGTACCGCGGTTAATACCCTCTACTAGAACCTGCTGTCTTTAATCGCCTTAACAGCTGAAACTTCACCAGAAGACTGGACAAGATGTAAATATTACTGAACGACTGAACGAAGGTTTACAGCAGCAAATTGTTGAGTGAAACGTTTTATTTCCCCTTATAAACCATACACAGGAATCTTGCTTGGGCTTCCTGTGGTGGACATCATGGTCACCAACTTGAAAGCCCCCGCACTTAACAGTGATTGACTGATGTGGCCTAGCAAAGCTATTATTACTAGACTTAATAATATACATGAAAAAATTACTCGAATTTGATTGGCTTAGAGCAGTGCAGTTCAAGTGTAACACAGTGCAAAAATCTGTAACACAGTGCAAAAAAGTGTAACACAGTGCAAATTACAATTTCCGAAAACGGTCTTGAAACCAATTTTTTTTTTATTCTGCTCTTGATAACATTATTAATTATAAGCATCAAGACTATGCATTTTCCGATTGTGAAGGAACAAGTCTAAGCGGTGAAAACGGCTAAAAAGTTGGTGATTTTGTTTGTTTTTGAATAAATTTTTTGTCGGTTTCAGTTGAAGAGCGCGCGCTGCTGACGCTATCTCACGTCATTGAGCGTGCGCTCAGAGTTTTTCTTGAGATTTTCAATGTCGGACCTACGGTCTCGTGCAATTTGAACTCTTTGAAAAACACACTCGTGCAAATTAATCCCAAATTGAAGTCGAAACCATATTATTACCTATACGTATTTGATTTGGAATGGTTTACTTCAACTGATATGAAAAAATTCATGTCGAAACATGTTTTATGTAAAAGAGCAAGCCAAGTAATATATATTTTTAAATCAATTAGTTGACTCTGGTTTGTTTTAAAGTATGTTTTTTCAAGACGTTTCGATCTGGACTCAGATCTTCTTCAGTTATCGTTACAAGTGAATTCGTTATAATACCATCGCGAGCAGAATTTGAAAATATTGTTTATATATATTTGTATTGTTTTTGTCAGGTGAGGTGAACCATGACCATGGGAAACCCCTGTGGACCTTCATCCAAGTCCAAAAGTAGATACTGACTAAAATAGTGCCTGTGTCAGTACATGTTTCACTATCGTATCTCGTTTCGAAACGGTTGAGTTTTCATTTTCTTGACTAGTATCATCTTGTTGGTTTGACCGAGATGTTCCACTGATGCCGTAAGGTTTTCTCGTGTTTTTGTTTTCGATATTTTTTACATAACGAGCCATGAAGTTGAGAAAAAACCCTTGCAGCACTGCCATCAAAACCGCAGAGAAACTCAGGAGCAACATAGTATATTTATACCATATCTGACTAGTTCTTAGACATCCATTTAAATAAATAGATTCCTTTAACTTTGCATCAGTAACCTTTGGATTTCTTATCCCTAAAACACAACTTGTGTTTGCGCTTTTATCTTTGCAGCAAGAGAAAGGTACACTACATCTTGAGTAACCAGTAGATTTACATGAATAATATGGGTTCAGATCCCAGTCTTGATAACTTTTAAAACCACAACATTTTAGCTCTCTTTGTATGACGTCTAAATCATTTCGAATATGTTCTTCTTGATAATACTCGATGAAACGACTCCATTCAACGATGCTGTTGGTTAGTTCTTCAGCCTGCTGCACTTGGGCAATACCAAAAATAAATACTATTATCTCGAACATTACAGCAAATGTGAATACTGTCCTCAAAGTATTATATAAATATGGCAAACGTTTGTGATTCGAAGCGAAGCAAACGGCAGAACAAGACAACAGGGTTGTAATTCCGGAAATGATTATGAAAATAGCGAGTGTCAAAGTAATGTATTCAACATCACTGCCTTGGATAAACGACCCTTCGACTACTAACGAAAACATCGCGAAAGATGTCACAATAAATCCTGTAAGGCTGAGAACTCCATTGTACACCAGAAGGGATGATCTTCTACTGAAGTGGACGGAAGAACACGAAATGTCTCGAGCAAGATATACCAAGCTAGTTCCATACGTTACAACATGTTTACAAACCTTGGCCATAATACTTCCGCTTTCACGACGAGTGAACTAGCTCCTGGGACAGGGAGCAATAAGCACTTTTTTAGAAAGTATAATGTAGAAGTAATAACTTAAATCATTCGTAATGTACTTAGGTTCAGGCTTCAATGGTCGAAGGAAGCATTGTTCAGCAGATCGTCATGTTATTGACTTTTAATCATCAGTCAAGCAAATCTGGCCGACATGCATATCGATCGTGTGATGAAAACAAAAAAAACAAGAAAGGAAACCCAGTCAGCGGTTGTGGCATAAAAATTGTCATTCTCTACTTTCACATTGCCCATAATACATTGCCGTCTTGGGGGTAACCAGACGTAAAAACCGTACATATTATACTAAAGGCTGATCAGAAGTTATTGGAAATGCATCTCATGATACTTAAATATGTATAAGAAACAGGTAGAAACAAAAATATAATATTTTTGAAGTCTATAAAGTACATTTTGAGCCCTTCTTCACGAGTCAATTTTCTGTAACACTAAACTTCTTGATGTTCTGAATTTGGGAAAATAACTCAGAATGATCTGATAATCAGTATTATATACATAAAAGCAGTTATAGTTTCACTGTTTAACCCCAAAACCGCAACGTATTATGGGCAATTTGAAAGTAGAGAATTGTAACAAAAATCCCGCATTTCTTGCGGTGAGCAACAACTTGTATTTTTAATCTATTAACCAATACCTAAGGTTTGTTATTATTATTGTATGTAGAACTTTTCTAAAGTTTCAAACAAAGAATCTTATTCTCAAGGGAATGGGACGTGGTCTGAAATGGGAAAACATTACGCCCAAGGTAAAGAGATCCTCCTTTCCTCTTGCACCGTGCTGTAACAGATAGGAATATAGTCATTTCCCCAGCATAAAATCTCATTTACTATTACATTTATGACAGTAAACTGGTTTAGTTTCTTTTAGTAAATTTTTAAAACAATATATTGATGATATAATATAAAAATGTCAAGAATGGTTATCTAACTTCAAGTGACTACGATAAGAGTATTCTAATATGTGATGACAAATTCACCTATATTTGTTATCAATTTTCGTTTATTCAAACCCTTATTCATCAAAATAAGCTGGAATTGTGTACCCGAGGGTTTCGGATAGGGATGTGCCGCTGAGTTCCCCAAACTCTGACTATATCTAAGACAAGACCCTACACTGTAAAAATTGATTGGTTGATTCAACCATTTAAAATGGTTATAACCATTTTAAATTGGTTGAATCAACCATTTTTAATTTGGTTAAATTTTAACCATTTTGAATTGTTAAATTTCACCAAATTAAAAATGGTTGATTCAACCAAATTAAATGGTTATATAGATCGATTGGTTGATTCAACCAAATTAAAATGGTTATATAGCTTTACCAATCAAAATGGTAGAGATAACCAAATATCAATGGTTATAATAGATACTTTCTTACTTTATCAGTAATGATATAAATAATTAAAATAAGATAACAATACAAATGAAATAACGCTTAAATATTACAATAAATCATTTATTTGTTACTTTTCAAAAATGGATTGGTTGAAACAACCAATATTATTGGTTATAACCATTTAAAATTGGTTGGAACTACCAAGGATAATTGGTTATTTTTTTAAACCAAAAAACAATGGGTCGTAACAACCAATTGTAATGGGATAAACTGAAACCAAGTAAAATGGGTCGTTACTACCAATTGTAAAAGGTTTGCTACAACAAATCATTCGCCTATCATTTCGAGCAAGTGATTTCAGATTTAGCTACCTATTTGTGAATGAGATATCAAGTTCCAACTTAGCTTCTATGTACTGAAGCAGTTTTGCATGCACGGGCACTTTGATCAGATATTCTACCAAAAGTGTATTTACTGCGGTTACATTGTTGTTTTATGGCTATAATCCAAACCAAAGTAGGATTTCTTGGATGCTACGATAATACAACACCAAAATAACTATTTATTTATGATTTACAGCCGCGATTTATCGATAACGCTTAATCCGAAGGAAACTGGGAACGAGCCTCATGATCCCTTGCGAGCGCACAATACCCATCATGCATCGCGTCTAACCAGAAGCCCGCCATTTTCAAGCGAACGGTTAAAGTTCTCTTGTGTTTTCGCTCTTTTCTCTTATCTTTATCGCTTTTTAAACATATAAACCTCCTGGAGAATCGGTGGAGTACTTCTAGAATGCCTTAGAGAAAGTGTTTCGTATTTCAAGACCATTTCAAGTCGAACGGTAAGTGATTCTCATATATGTTTTAGCTAAAAGCTGCTTCGTGATCGTTTAGTTATATAAGCTTAAGCCTAAGTTGTTATATACATCTTCTTAGTCTTGTGACTTGTTTGGACTAAAGCACTGTAGTCCATTCTCTTTCCAGATAGTATCATTTAATAGAACCATCTAGCCTGACCTAATTCTGTACTAGTCTGAACTGTAATATTAAGCTTAGATTCTTAGTCTACTACAATCGAACAGCAAGCATATCATTGTTTACATACTAAATTTACCTTAAATTCTTTGCCAAAATTTATAAAAGCTCACGAAAAGCATAAAATAACTACTTATCATTATATCTTAATGGTTTTACAAATTATAGCTTGAATAACAAGACCGATGGAACTGGATTCCAAAACTGCCATTTTGCATGGCAGATAACATGGCGGTTGCATTGTTTTCGCTGTGCAGTGCATATTTGTACTGGACTAGGATTCTTTTTAAAAATGAGCTACGTTTTTATTTCTACAGATATAGGAGTTGGATATTAAAGAACTGGAGTAGTATAGTTCAAGAAAATCAGCTGAGTACCCATCATATATCAGTTTAAATTATGTTATGATAGAGCTGTACCTTTGATGACAATGACAAAGTAAGAAAACTCAGGTGAATACACATATCCCCCATTCCTTGTTTTGGTCACAAAAACATTAAATTCACAGCCAGGCCAAAGAGTATTATGCAATAAAAAGAAAATGTTTACATTTTTCAAAAGGCATATTTCTGTAATTTATGTTGTTCTCAACACCTATTTTAGTCACATACAAAAAATTCTTTAGATATCAAGGAGTCGTTGTTATGCCAGGGCAAGATAGGCATATTTGCTTATGCTGCTTGCCTTTTGGTATATGTCTTGCTGAGGCTGTTTATATATTGGCAGCCTTGCTTGATACTCTTGTGATTCTTTAGAATATTTGAACTTGTGATTATTGTAGGGAGAAAAGAAATGTTGTTCGATGACAAATTAAAACTCGCATTGAAAAATAGATTTTTTAAATATTTATCTGCATTGCATAGTATTTAGTGGTTCTTGGCTGTGATATTAAAATTTATATTCAAAAACAAAATATTCTTATTGGGTTCATCAAAGTTTTCCTTTGCTTGCTTTATAACATCCCGCAACAAACTGAAAGAGATTGCCATTTAGCTCAAAACAAATTAAGATTTAGAGTCAGGAAAAATAACATTCAGAAAGACTAGGTGAAGAAAAACGAGAATGGAAGTGATTTGACTATCAAACTTCAACAAACGACAAAGTAAAAAAACTCAGGTGAATCCACATATCCCACATTCCTTGATTTGGTCACCAAAACATTAAGTTCACAGCCAGGCCAACAGTATTATGCAATAAAAAGAAAATGTTTGCATTTTTCGAAGGCACATATTTCTGTAATAATTATGTTGTTCTCAACACCTATTTTAGTCACATACAAAAAATTCTTTAGATATCAAGGAGTCGTTGTTATGCCAGGGCAAGATAGGCATATTTGCTTATGCCGCTTGCCTTTTGGTATATGTCTTGCTGAGGCTGTTTATATATTGGCAGCCTTGCTTGATACTCTTGTGATTCTTTAGAATATTTGAACTTGTGATTATTGTAGGGAGAAAAGAAATGTTGTTCGATGACAAAACTCACGTTGAAAAATAGATTTTTAAAATATTTATCTGCATTGCATAGTATTTAGTGGTTCTTGGCTGTGGTTTCATTTTTAAATTTATATTCGAAAACAAAATATTCTTATTGGGTTTATCAAAGTTTTCCTTTGCATGCTTTATAACATCCTGCAGCAAACTGAAAGACAATGCGATTTAGCTCAAAAACAAATTAAGATTTAGAGTCAGGAATAATAACATTCAGAAAGACGAGAAAGAAAAATGAGAATGAGAGTGATTTGACTATCAAACTTCAATAAACTGAAAAAGAATGTGCTAATGCTAAGAAAATTGCAAATAGGTATTATTATAAATAGAGAAATAATAATGAAGAAAAATTGTGGGGTTTATAATTCTCATAGTTCCCCTGTACTGTGTCTCATATCCTGGATACCATAATTTTAGAAACATTTATCAGAAGGGATGTTGATGAGTCATTAGTTAATCAAGGGGTCTTTCTTGCAAAAAGCATAAATTTTATGTGTTACCATATTTGTATTAAATGAAGTTTGTATTATAGGATATCTGGCATTGCAATAAAAGTCAAACAAGCAATATTATTTGTAGTATTTTCCTGTATAACTATATTGATTTTACTGGTATTAACATATGGTTATTATGACCAAATATGTAAATGGTTGTTTTAACATCATGGTGATTACCATTACTAAATGGTTGAAATAAACATACTTCAACCAAAAAAATTGTTTACCTCAGATCCACTCCCAGGTACCCTTCAAAATTGGTTGAATCAACAATATATTGGGGTTGAATTTACCTTTTACAATTGGTAGTTATGACCAACACAATTGGTAGTTTTAACCAAAACAATTTTGGTTGAATCAACAATATATTGGGGTTGAATTTACCATTTACAATTGGTAGTTATGACCAACACAACTGGTAGTTTTAACCATGTATTCTATTGGTTATTTTAACCAAACGTTTTCGTGGTCAAAACAACCATTAATATTGTTTACCTCAGATCCACATTTTTAACCAATTTTAGTTGGTTGAAAGAACCAATTCATTTTTACAGTGTATAACCCCATAACCCTATACAAGACTCGAGGGAAATTCTACACCCTGGATAAGATAAACACTAATTCCAAAAAGAAATTTGAAACAATCTTATTATATCAATATATCTATAGAAATCTGCACTAATATCTACTAGATAACACATTCGCGACCCTATTCAAGATATTATGCATGATGTAAGTAGCATACCCTATCTATCTAAGATCAAATTCGGGAAAAACCATCCGGCACATCCCGCGTGTATCTCAGTTATATATGAGAGTACCCCCCCATCCCCCACCACCCCAAATAGAGTTATATTAAAAAGGAAAAATATGAATTATGAATTTATTGATCTAGCCTTGTTTTCTTGCCATAGCTGAGTTCAGCACCTCCAGACAGGAATAGGTCTATACCAGTAGTGAATGTAGCATCTGCAGCCAGATACAAACATGACTTGCCTGATTCTTCTAGGGTCCCCATTCGACCTAATAACTAGAAAATACAACCAGAGATTAACATCTGATTTCAAATGAGTGCAACTCATGTGGTGTTATCTTTTTTATCGACGTTCGACTGACGATAGTTGTTGAGTGGCATACCATGGAATATTCCATGAGGTATTTGTATCTTCTAAAATACACACAAGCATCGGGTGACAAACGTCAAGTGGGATATTCCATGGTGTGCCACAAGAAAGCATTGCAGAACTATTTTATCCCACACCATTGAAAATACACCGAGGCTGCAATGCCTGATGGGAAGGAACCTTGGAAAAAGCTCCGAAAGAGATTTTTTAAGTTCGTTAACTAGTACAAGTACTTACCTGTGCTTCTTCACCGTCCTGTTTGCTTTTCTCAAAATCAGCCGTTCCACTAGCAAGTTCATCCCATAATGGTGTCCAGACATTACCAGGGGATAAACTATGGGATGAAGAATTTTTAAGCTACGGACAAACTGGGCAACATTGCGCGCAAAGTTGCAGCCAATATCACACGACGCAATTTGTTGCATGGAATGTTCCGCGCAATGTTCCACCGTACTGTATGTCCGCGCCTTTACGTTACGCTGACAAAGGGAGCCTAAGCTCGCCACATGCAGTATTTTGTTAAAAAAAGCTGTGATTGCGCTAAAACTCGGCTCTAGCAAAGAAAAGGGACCTGACACAACCTGGCGTACGAAGGAGTTTTACCTGTTAACACGAACACCATATTTAGCTTCATCGACAGCGAGTGCTCTGGTCATAGATGTTATACCACCCTGCAAATGAAGAAACCGAATTCGTAAAAAAAACCAACCACAATCTGTGCATTCATTTCCAGTATTGAGCATTGAAGCACTAAGGTCGGCTCTAAGAGGGTAGGGGCATCAATCAAATGGATCAAATCCACTTGGGCATAATTTTTTCGCATTTCAGAGCACGTCATTCTCTTGAGAATAAGATTCCTTGTTTGGGTTGTATCCATATTCATGTGTTTTCTCATGCGCAACCTTTAAACAAAGAAATGATACTCTAGGGAATGACACGTGGTCTGAAATAGAAGAACAGTACACCCAAGTGAATTTGGTCCATCTGGTCCCATTTTAGACCGGTGTTTTGATCTTGACCTTTAAATAATCAAACATCAAACATCAAACCTTAGTAGAGACGTAAGCTACTGCATTAGGCTGACCAAGCTGTGCTACAAGACTGGATATGTTGATGACGTTTCCTTTAGTTTTACGAAGATGTGGCAATGCGAACTGGTTATTAAACAACACATGAAAACTTATCAGTAAATAACAAAGAATCATAAAATATCTGTTATAAATCGCTTTTCTTATTGGTTCGGGGCACATGCTTTATGACAGCACTCAGTATCCAAGCTCTATCTCAACTGAGTCATTGGTCTGCAAAATAAAGGCTATAATTCTACGTAATTCGTATTCCAGAAAATAAATGGAAAACTTTCTTCAGTCTTGCTGTGTCGTTGCAGATTGGCAGAACACTTGAGAAGTGTTGAGAAGTACTATGACACTATTTTCTAAATAATAAATGCGCATGTGTTCTTTGTGTAGTTATAACGAGGACGAGGATTGGCACAATATGAGAAGTGTTAGGAGAAGAAACTAATTGCTAATTCTCTGCTAATTTGGTTGTAAAAGGTAAAATCGAGTTGTACTTTTTACAACAATTCCTAGACATTGCCTAGTGTAACATCCATTCTGCAACCTGTCTTACAACAATTTGTTATAACAGCCAAAAATATTTCATAGTGCGCAAATTATGTATCAATTAATAAAATGTGCAATAATAATGGAATGTTTTGCTGATGTCTCACCTTGCATAATATAAAGTAGTTAACCAAGTTGAAGTTGAGTAGACTCTTGAAATCTTCTACACTTGTATCATCAATAGTCTTCTCAGGAGGATCTGATTCAAAGATAATTATAATGTTGTAATGATTTGCACATTCAAGTAGTCTTGAATCAAGGGTGGGAATCAGAGGTAGTGTAGTAGGTAGTGCACTTGCCTCCAACCTCTCTTGGCTCAGGTTTGAATCCTGGACTTTGGCATCACTTAATTTGAGGGCTTTTCTATGTTTTACAAGTTCATCCCTCTGCAAAACTTAACAAAACTTAACTTAATTTTTTAGTTTTATCTATGAGTTAGCCATGCCCTGACTTAGATCAGCCCGGAGGTTGTTTCAGGGTATTGAAGAAATTATAGTTTGGGAGACTGATTCCTTTAGGGTCATTAAAATACTCATGTCGTAAATTTCCAAATTGTACTTACGCCATCCTGCATTATTAATTAAGCAGTCTAAACACCCATACTTTTCAATTGTTTTGTCTACCAAATTCTGCAAATAAAAATAGGGTGATGAGAAATCGCTCTCAGTATTGAGAGAATATGAAAGACCGGTAATGACCGGTAATGTGGAAAACCTAGAAAAAATCAAATATTGACCACTCTTATGATATTAGCTGCTTGTAGTGAATGAAAATGAGGCTATGGATTGGATGTGACTGAGATGGATTGGATGTGATTGAGATGGATTGGATGTGACTGAGATGGATTGGATGTGACTGAGATGGATTGGATGTGACTGAGATGGATTGGATGTGACTGAGATGGATTGGATGTGACTGAGATGGATTGGATGTGACTGAGATGGATTGGATGTGACTGAGATGGATTGGATGTGACTGAGATGGATTGGATTGGACTGGATCGGATTGGATGTTCTCTTCCAGGATTTGTCTACACAGCAGACTCTGGTAGTAGGGAATATTGTATATGACTGGGATGGATTGAATGTGACTGGAATGGATTGGATGTGACTGGGATGGATGGGATGTGACTGGGATGGATTACACATGACTGGGATGGATGGGATGTGACCGGGATGGATTGGATGTGACTGAGATGGATGGGATGTGACTGGGATGGATTAGATATGACTGGGATGGATGGGATGTGACTGGGATGGATTAGACATGACTGGATTGGATGGGATGTGACTGGGATGGATTAGACATGACTGGGATGGATTGGATGTGACTGAGATGGATGGGATGTGACTGGGATGGATTAGACATGACTGGGATGGATGGGATGTGACTGGGATGGATGGGATGTGACTGGGATGGATGGGATGTGACTGGATTGTTTTTAAAACCATACTTTAAGATCTTCTTCTTTTGTAACATCACATTTGATGAACATAGATTCTCCTGGTCCAGTAGCATTGACCTCGGCTTCAAGCTTCATCCCTATATCAACTACAATTTGAAACAGGCAGCTTATATTCACACACATTACGTCATGGCAGCCATGTTGGTGGTATTTAACAGAAGACTTCTCATCAGCTTCCATTGTTTTAACCACCAACATTGCTGCCATATAACAGGGTCTGGAAGTAAAGTAAGGTAAAGTAAAGTAAAAGGGGGTCCAGATCCTGAATCATGCAATATTTTTTCCCTAAATCTTGCATCCTGCGACATTTTACCATCCTTTTATGGCAGGATTCATGGCAGCCTGCCCTGTATGAATGTGTACATATTGTTTTTGAAAAAGAACTGGCCACATAAGATTTTTTCCTAGTTTCCTGGATCCCACACTATATTTTAACCATTTTCCGGATCCCACGAATACCCTTCCAGACCCTGATATAATACTTAGTATATTCCTTGGTATATTCTTTTACAAAGAAATGTATGGGATAATATGTTGGTTGGCAACAGCTTGTCTACCCAAATATTAGAATTCAACAAGATTTCCCAGAACATTCCCCATTATCAAATGCAACAATAAACGTTTTCAAACTAGTTTCATGCCCTATGCAGTAAGAAAGTGGGATGCTGATCCATAAGTGGAATACTGTACATATGCACATTTGACATTTTTATATTTTTATATTGACCTTTTTATATATGTATATTAATATTATCTCTTAGTTTTCTTTTTATATCATTGTAAACTTGAGTTTTTCAATTTGTAAATTGCCATTCAAGTACCTTAATAAACTTATTATTATTATTATTATTATTATTATTATTATTATTATTATTATTATTATTATTATTATTATTTTATTATTACTCAGGAAAATTTGATACAATATGATTTTTCCCTGGTAAAATTACTAGTCGGGTCTTTTCCCAAGACCTAAGACTTCAAACTGACATTTCAAAACCTAACCGAAACCTTTAACCTATTGTTACAATGCTGCTTGACGTTTTCTTTTTCTTCTTCTAATTCTTCTTCTTCTTCTTCTTCTCCTCCTCCTCCTTCTTCTTCTTTTTAATATTATTATTATTTTATTTTAACCTCAGAAAAAAATTTTTTTTACATAATATGATTTTTCCCTGGTAAAATTACTAGTCGGGTCTTTTCCCAAGACCTAAGACTTCAAACTGACATTTCAAAACCTAACCGAAACCTTTAACCTATTGTTACAATGCTGCTTGACGTTTTCTTTTTCTTTCTTTTATCCCCCCCCCCCCTTTTTTTTTTTTTTTTTTCCTTAAAGTTCCAAGACTTTCCTTAATATTCTGGCAGTTCCTAAAATTGCGGATTTCTGAAGTGTTGTTATCCTGTTACTTATGTCTAACATAGTTACATATTCCTTCAGTCTCTTTGACACTGAGCCTAAACTTCCCACTACTACTGGTACTACTTTGACCTTTGTTTTCCATATCTTTTTTAGTTCTCTGGCAAGGTCCTGGTATTTTTCTATCTTCTCAAGCTCTTTGATTTCAATCCTTCTGTCAGCAGGCACAGCTACATCGATAATCCAGGTTTTGTTCAATTCCTTCTCAACCAGAACTATATCCGGACGCCTAGCCTGGATTATCCTATCTGTCTGGATGGTAAAGTCCCACAGCAACTTCACTTCATGGTTCTCCATTACACTATCGGGATCATGTTCATACCATTTGTCACAACATGGTAATCCATATTTCTTGCAAAGTTCCCAGTGCAGTAGTCCAGCAAGTGTGTCGTGCCGACGCTTGTACTCTATCTGTGCAAGTTTACTGCAGGCACAAATAATATGTTCTACAGTTTCCTCACATGTGCCACACATTCTGCACTTTTCAGACACTTCTTGATTTTCGATTTTAGCCTTTATTGCGTTAGTTCTTATAGCTTGGTCTTGAGCAGCAATGATTAGCCCTTCAGTTTCTCTCTTCAGATCACCGAGTCTCAGCCAATTCCACGTCTCCTTATCAGCCACATCCTTGATTTGCTGATGGTACTGCCTCTGTAGGGGTTTCGTCATTATTTCTTCCCACCTTTGGTCTCTCTTTCTTTCCTTGTAATCCTTTGGTTGTTCCGCTGGTGCATGTTTTCCTATTTTACAAGCTGCAATCAACAACCTTTCTTGGCTGTTCTTAATATACTGTGCGAGGCTTCCTTCTTCCATTCTGATACAGTCTTCAATACTGATAAGGCCACGCCCTCCCTCAGTTCTTGGTAAATAGATACGGTTGACACAAGACCTGGGATGAAGAGCTCCATACATGCATAACAACTTTCTAGTTTTTCGATCCATTTCTTGCAGATCATTCTTGGTCCAATTGACTATTCCTCCGCTGTAGCGAATCGATGATACAGCCCACGTATTGATTGCTTTCATGAGGTTACCTCCATTCAGCTTCGACTTAAGGAGTTTTCTCAGCCTTCTCTTATATTCAACTCGTAGCTTTTCCTTCATTTCTAAATGTAGGACATCATCAGCTTCCAGTACGCCCAAGTACTTATAACAATCATCATTTTCTTCTAACGATCTAAGCTTTCTCCCATCTGGAAGAGCAATTCCATCACTCTTGATCTTCTTACCTCTATTCATGACCAGCACTGCACATTTGGAAATTCCAAAGTCCATACCAATGTCGTCACTGAATATGCGCACTGTTTGGACGAGGGAATCAAGTTCTTTTTCATTCTTACTATAGAGTTTGAGATCATCCATGAATAGTAAGTGATTGATCTTTTCCTCGCTTTTACTGATCTTATAGCCAGCTTGGGTGCTTCTGAGTATATCGGTCAAAGGTATTAGTGCGATCACGAATAGCAGTGGAGATAGTGAGTCTCCTTGGAATATTCCTCTCTTGAACTCCACTTCTCCAAGTATTTTTCCATTCGATGTTAGGGTTGTCCTCCATAATGACATGCTCTTCTCCAATAAAGCTTTCACATTATCAGCTACACCAATCAACTCTAACGACTCTATTATCCACGAATGTGGAACAGAGTCATACGCTTTCTTGTAGTCAATCCACGCCATAGCTAAATTGGTCTTTCTTTTCTTGCAATCCCTCAGTAAGGCCTTGTCAATGCTTAGTTGATCTTTTGTCCCCCGGCTGTTCTTTCTGCAACCTTTCTGCTCGTCTGGTAGCAATTTGTTGTCGATCAGGTGGCAGTAGAGATCTTCTGATATCACCCCCGTTAAAAGTTTCCACATCAAGGGAAGGCATGTGATTGGACGGTAATTAGACGGTATGTTGCCTTTATCAGGGTCTTTCATGATGAGCACTGTTCTTCCTTTAACCATCCATTCCGGGGTAGTTTGTGATGTTAAACAGACTTGTAGCTGTGCAGCTATTCTTTCATGCAAACTCACGAAGTTTTTCAACCAGAACCCATGTACATTATCCAGACCTGGTGATTTCCAGTTGCTCATTTTCCTCAGCCGATGTTTGATTTTCTTTGGTGTGATGGTGATTTCTGGCTGCTGGACTACATGCTGGTCATTCTTTGCCTTCCTCAGCCATTCGGCGTCCTTCTTGTGTTCTGCTTTATTGCTCCACAGCTGCCCCCAAAACTCTAAACTTTCCTCAGCATTTGGTGGTGCTTGTTCCTGCTTTTGTTCATCAATTTCTTTGTAAAATTGCTTTTGATTTGTTGTAAATAATCTGTTATTATTATTATTATTATTATTATTATTATTATTATTATTATTATTATTATTATTATATTAGCCATACATTTCTTTGTAAAGGCAGCCAACTTCGGCCACCCAACTTCAGTCACACATATCTTCGGCGCTTCTCAGTAACTCCACTTCAAACTTTCCAATCGTACTAATTTTGGTATGTTCTTTTCAAATACCATATTTTCGGTTATTTCTTGTTGGATTAAAATATAAAGTGTCACGCAAGACCTGATAAACCCTCATCCACCCTTTTAGAAATTAAAGATACAAAAACATTTAAACTTACCTCCTCTTGCACAAAACACGACTTTGGACCCAGCTTTTACTATGAAATATAATAAAAGTCCTCTTAACATTGATTAACTTAAATACCGTAATTTCAATGTGCCATGCATGCATGAATTCTACCGTACATATACACACAGTAAGCTTTTTATGATATTGTGTATTTTCATCTAGTTTCTTTCTTTAAATATTTTTATGACTACCCAGCTTATACGATAGGCAAAACAGAAAAGACACACATATAAAACCTATAAAAATCTAGTTTTATAAGGATATAATAAATTTTATAAAGATAAGATATAAGCTGTATTTCCTGCGTCTTGGTTCAAACTAACTTACCGAATTCTCGCACAATTCCTTCACCAATTCCTTTTGATCCACCAGTCACAATAGTAACCTTGTCTTTATATCTCAAACAACCTTCTTTCTTATCGTCCATGGCTGTCTTAATAATACTGTTCTTCCTTCTTTTACCAGGATCTACCAGCGGGTCACATACTGTCAGTCTTTGTGTGTCTCGTGATCAACTTATGGTTCGTCTCGTTCGTCACACAATACTCACATTACTGCGTGACTTATTTTTGCGTGACTAATAAAAAAAATTGAACTTTATTTTTGCTTGATTTTTCCATTCTTTCCTAATATGGAGCACACTATCTTGGCCTTAAACATAAAAAACATCAATAAAGGGTATTTTTTCTGATTTATTTTCCCACCTTTTTACTTTGATCTAAATTGGTCTCCCTGTGGTCGAAGTCAAATGCATTGTGGGATATATTTATGAGGTAGATCCGCTGACATATCACAGGCTCATATCCTATTCTCAGTCATCATATTCCAGTCATGTTGTTAAAACACCAACATTTAATCCTTCTTTTTATAGCAATTCTTAATATTACTCCAATAGTTCATGGCTTCCTAGAAGGTCTATACTGTGGTAGAGAAAACTGCTATGACGGTAAGACAATCGGGAAAAGATTTTTTGATTTTTTTCTATATTTTTAAGGATGTTCATTTTTGGAACCCCTTTTGGCCACAAGTTGAGATTGGTATTCATGTATTTTTTTTTATCGATAATGAGTCTTGATCTTGTATTTCTTTTTTTCTATAGTTCTTGGAGTGACCAGAGATTCATCAAAGGTTGGTAGAAAGGTTTCTTTAATAATAGAATACGTGTTACTTGATGATTAGCAGGCTGGTTGCTAAACGAACCATGACAGACCATTCATCAGAACTACTCAACTAATATAACTTTAACTTGAAAAAGTTCCTGTTATAAGCTTACTAATAAGACCTCTTTAGCTTCTCTGATCTCCATAATCTTTTCTTCTTTTCTCGTTCATGGGATATTTCTATTATTTACAATTTTAATTTGAACAAAGGACCCGTCATTGAAAGTCGTTAACCCGTAAATTAGTTTTACGTTTGCAAACAATTTATTGTTGATCAAAAATGTTGTTTTAATAGTTTTACATGTGAAGATGACTACGTGGCTTATCTTGATAAAATATATAAATAAGTGCTAGAAAACTATCCTTGTTGAGGGTAGAGTTGAAGTGAAGCTATTATATTATATATATTATGGCTAGTATAGTATGGATGTGTCTCTACTACTCATAACTTGTAATTTAGAAAACCAAGTGGGATATTTTCAATATTCATTTACAAAAAGCTTTCTTATCTTACAGTGTCTCGTACTGACTTACAACTGAGGCTTATTTGTATACACACATTTAACATTTTCTTTTCATTTGGACAGTAAATCTCAATCACATATCCCATTTTTCCAAATTATATCTATTAAATGTGTATGGATATTTATAAGAAATTAAATATATGATTATAAATGTCACACTGTAGAAATTTGATTCAGTGTTGATGGTTTCCATAGCAATGATTTAATTGTGCTGTATAAATCTACTCCTACTTAGGTATAAGATTTTATTTTCAGATTTATATGCAAATATATGAAATTAATTTTTTTTTTCAATGACAGCTGTGAAAACACAACATTATGTAAAGAAGAGCTTTATTTTTCTAGACTTTATTTGGTGTTTATTAAAACTATAGCTACTGTGGTTGCTATTTAGTTAATGGATAGCCAGATATTTCAAGACCTTTTTATTTGCCATGGTTTTTATTGAAGAAATGAGTACATGTGCTGTGTGCTGTTATAAAGCACACAAGAAAAGTGGAGAGAGGAGAAGCACAAAGCATGGCAAACATTACTTGTGTTTCACTAGTATATATTTTTTGATTAGGATGAAGAAATCAAAGGCATATGGTTGTCCTGTGTTAAAATGTGTAGAAAAAAAGTGTGTAAACTTTAAAAGGTGGGTTTTGAAAGAAATTTTATATTATTTTTTTCTAGAGTGAAATCTCCAAATCATACAGAAAATTGGCAAGGCAGTACCATCCTGATAGATACAGGGTAAGTCATACAATTATTTATGATTTTTATACTAGCTCCCTTTCTATTTAATATATGAAAAAGGCACTTGGAATCACTGCTAGGGTTTCTTTATATCCTCAGTGGTTCTTTTACAGTACTGTAATCACAAAGGAAGCACTTTCTCCTCAGTTATTTTAAGACCCTGAGATTGTGTTGGTCTGGCCAATGATTAAACCCATGATCAATTGTACAAAAGTCCTATTCTCAACTAACTGAGCCAACTGGGTGAATAATCAACCAAATGAGCTGCTACTTGAAAAAAAAATTGTGATTTAGCTATGGCATTTATTAATATGGCTCTAGCAACTGATAAAATTTCAAAATGGATATTATTAGTTTCATGTATACAATTCTCTTTATTCTCTAATGCTTTGTGTTCAGGGTGACGATGTCGAAGGAAATACTGCAAAGTTTCGACTTATTGCTACTGCCTATGAGGTATGAACAATATTTTTTCTAATAGTAAGTCATTATGTTTGTTACTCATTCTAATACAAACATTGATATTTAAGACTCTTAAAGACCCAGAGCAAAGAACAGATTATGACTACATGTTGGATAACCCTGGTAAATAACTCTTGATTTCATCTATAATTAAAAGTTTCCTATTTGAAATGTTATTTTGATTAATCCATTATTTTAATTTCATTTAAACAGAGGAGACATATCGTCACTACTATCATTACTATGCACGACGAATGGCTCCACAAGTTGATGTCCGTGTGGTTATTGCTGTCACCATCAGTGTTATATCAGTACTACAGGTAATTGATATTTCTATGATTAAAGCATCATGAGTTTTGCTTGTGGGACTCTTGAACTCAGTATCACATGTGAGTAGAGTTTGTTAGATGTTTTCTTGATTCAAGGATTTTTCTCTAGTTTTTGACACGCTACATTCCGATTCGATCTATGAGTACGTTGTGTGCCCTGACTTTGATCAGCCCAGAGGTTTTTTCAGGGTTTGATCTGTGAGTTAGCCATGCCCAGAGGTTGTTTCAGGGTCCAATAATTTATAAAAATTGAAGATTTTTGAAAATTGTACTCATACCTATTTTTGTCTGTCATTGTCTCCACTAGTATCTCCATGGCTGGTCCAGATACAATGAAGCTGTACAGTATGCATTAACTGTTCCAAAATACAGAAACAAGGTAAGAATTGAATTGTGTCTTTTTTTCCCTGAAGAAGTAAGTAATTCAACTTTTTATCTTGGGCATGATTTTCCCCCATTTCAGACCATGTGTCATTCTCTAGAGTATCATTTCTTTTTTTAACGGTTGTGCATGAGAAGACACATGAATATGGATACAACTCAAACAAAGAATCTTATTCTCAAGAGAGTCTGAACTTTATTGAAATAAGTTAGTATTATTTTATAAGAAAAGGAATGACATTATCTGTTACAGGCACTCCAGAAAGCACATGAAGATGGATTATTGAACTCTCTCAAAAAGAAAGGAAAAAGATCCAAGGTAATTGTTAGAACAGAACTCTCCATGGCCCAAGTGAAGAAAAATGTATGAATGAACAAACAAAAAAAATAAATGAACAAATGAATGAATAAATGAATGATTGAATTAAAATATATTTGGTTGAAACTTAACAAGGGGTGGAGGTGTGTCCCCCCTTAATTTTTACTCCCCCAGATTCTCCACTAGTATTAGGTGTATGTTTGGCTTACCCAGTAATTTCCAATAATTATGAATTGGTAGTACATAATCATATATGTTTATAATTATAGGAGGAGATAAGAGAAGAAGAAGAATCGATTCTACGGAATGTTGTCGAAAATTCTCTTGACATAAGGTGTGTTAATATGACAGTAATTCTGATTGATACAATTTAGTCAAGATCCTTAGAAAACTCATTTATTGACTCATACATTCATACTTTGTATTTCAGGGGTGGTCACAGCAAACCAAGTATTCTAGATGTTCTGTGGCTGAGAATTGTATTCTTGTAAGTCTAGTTGAATTATTAAATTAGTGCTTAAGGCTGCAAAACAACTGATATAATTTTTATCATTCATCCATCCATCCCTCTATCTATATCCTTCCATCTGTACATCCATTCTGTCATTACGTATTCAGCAGCATTCCATTTTTTCATCCTATGAGGCATAAGGGCCTAAGTATTTTCAATGTTGTGGAATAAAATAGTGAAAGAATAGATGTGTGCAGTGTGAGAGACAGAAACCTTGAAAGAAACTGAAACATCAACAGGTTTTAAGCCAATGACAAACTTCTGCAGAGATGGCCTCATAGATGAGGAAACCCAGTACATTCAGGTATAAAACTCGTCTCCCTCACATTGATTAAACGTGCCTGGTTTGTTCTAGTCCTTATCACCTTGTCATGTACATTGCCTGGCTTATTCGTTGGTACTGGAAGTACAGCATCAAGAGAGAGGAATATAATGAAGAGGATAAAGAATATCTTATACGAAGGAATATGGGCATGTCACAAATGCAATGGGATGTAAGTACTCTTTGATGTTTGGTTCATTAGGAATAGAATCAAAACAATTATTGTCATTTTACAGGGGGAGGGTGGGGTCACCTTGTATTCACTACCTCTGGAATTTAAATCCTCAATTTTCTCCAAAACTAAAATTAATGTTTGCAAAGAGAGTTGTTCTTTTTGCCTTACTCATTAATTTATTCTTTTTCGTAGGCTTTAGAAAAATCTCAGCATGATGAATTTTTTGATCGTCAGCTTTGGGATAAAGAGCATCATAAGGTAAATATTGTGTTGATGAAGTGTGCACTGCTGGCTTTAATTGCATGAAAAGTTGAATTGACTGGCCGGAAACTACTGATGTTAGTGGGTAGCGTTAGAAACCTGAAGCTAAAACCGCTCGTATCAGTACTAAATAAGAGGAAATAACTGGGAATATGTGTCACTAAATTGTCAATATCTCAGCTGTTCTGCGCTGTATTGTTCAGATATTCAACATCATGAGATTACTGTATATTTTTATAATGCATTGCCATAAAAACCTAAAGTTTAAAAAAAATATTTTTGTAATGTTATCAATTTGGGAAAAATGATAAATGATAATTAACTGGGGTCACCTTATAAATTTTATCCATTTCATCTGTTCAAAAAGGAATTTAAGGAAGAACAAGAAGAAGAGATGAGGAGGCAGCTGGCTCAAAATAACAAATATAAAGCATATAGGTGAGTCTAGGTGTGAATAAAACAATCAGTTGTTCATCTCTACTGGGCTTCATCTGTTACGTATCAGGAGTTTCTCATAAGTATCAGTTGTTCATCTCTACTGGGCTTCATCTGTTACATATCAGGAGTTTCTCATAAGTATCAGTTGTTCATCTCTACTGGGCTTCATCTGTTACGTATCAGGAGTTTCTTATAAGTATTAGTTGTTCATCTCTACTGGGCTTCATCTGTTACGTATCAGGAGTTTCTTATAAGTATTAGTTGTTCATCTCTACTGGGCTTCATCTGTTATGTATCAGGAGTTTCTTATAAGTATCAGTTGTTCACCTCTACTGGGCTTCATCTGTTACGTATCAGGAGTTTCTTATAAGTACTAGATGTTTTTTGCTGCTTCAATGGTAAAGCAAATTTTTGGCAGAAAAAAATGCCGAGCTCCTGGCAGGATTCGAACTGATTGCTCTATCCACTGAGCTACAGGAACTCACAGTGGAGAGCCAGGTGTATGATGGTATTTAGCCAGGTCACTTAGGAGGAACGCTGTAACAAACCTATGTGGAAATTGATTATTGAAAGATCTTAATATAATAGTCCTAATAGTCCTAACAGTTTCTTGTCAACGGCACTCTTCCTTCTAGCAGCGATTAGCATTTTCTATGGGGCAATCATTTCCCATAACCAATTTCCCACCCAAGTTGATTGGGAGTGAGGGCCCCAGTGGTGAATGCAGTGATAAAGTACTCACTCTGCTTCACTGGACTCATTGTTATTATTTATCTTTTCTATTTGTAGGCGATACATGAAGAAGGGTGGTCCAGGTCAGATGACATTCATGGAAGATGATTAAACGAGGAAAGTCTAATCATTGCCCCTATTAATATCATAGGATAATCTTATTTGAATTCTCTGTCAATTATCAACCATTCATATTTATGTCATTCGAAGCCTTTCAGTTAATGTAAAGAGACCCAATGACAATCTTGTCTGCGCGTTACGTCATGGCCGCCATGTTGGTGGTATTGAAGAAATAAGAAACGCGCGTGTATGCATGCTTTGTATGGTTATAAAGCATGCGGGGATTGACAGAACACGAGGAACGCTTTATGACTGCACACAGCTCAGCAAGCAAGTTTTTAATTTCTTTCATAAGATACAAATTACAGTAACCATTATTTTGTGTATGAATGATCGAATATAAAATGCGCGCGCGTGCTGTGCACGTCACCAACCAATCAAAAAGGGAGGTTTCTAACTATTTTTTATGAAACAATAGATTTCTCTATATCATGCTTTGTTAATACCATCAACATGGCCATCATGTGTTTTCTCTTGACGTATTTGAAAATGTTTGGAAACCATCAGCTGTACATCTGGCAATATCCCGTTGTTCTCTTAGAAATGTTATTACCAGAGATAAGTACTTGTATGACGTATTAAGTGTGCTGTCCATACTAGATATACAATGGTTTGGAGTGGTATACCATGGAATATCCTACGAGGTACTAGTATTCCAGATTTCAGTGTATACATTCTAGGATCTTTCAACATGTTTGTACTAAATAGCACTAAAGTAAAACTTCTATTAAGCGGTCACTTAATAGAGGTATAAATTACTACAAAAATCCTCTTTGGGACTTTGAAAACTGGTCACTAAATAGAGGTTGGTCGCTTAATAGAGGTATAGATTACTGTAAAAACCCTCTTTGAGACTTTGACAACTGGTCGCTTAATAGAGGTTTTACTGTGTTTACTACTTTTGAAAAGAAACAAAAGCAAACTAAAATATCTCGAACTTTTATTAATAAAACAGCAAACAGGCAATGTTATAAAACTATAAAATGCAATAAGAGATTGTTAACAATTCCTCCATGAAACAGTACAAGAGCTAACTAACTATCAATAAAAATACATACTCAGGTAAAGCGAACGAAATAAAAATAAATGCTACCACGATCAGTGGACAAATACTGTCAATAATAGTTCATTTATCTCACGGTAATTAATTACAGTGCTTGTCATTAGCGCGCGTGGAATCGTCGTTCCCACGAAATAGCTTTTGCTGGACAATTCAACAGGCATGGCGTTTCCATGACAACCGCTCTAATCATTAAAGGTTGTAAGTATGACTTACCAGTACTGAATCATGGATGAGATAAGAGTGACACAATCAAATGCAAAATCAAAAACAAATCTCTAAAACTTTAAAATTCGCGTCTTGTTAGATTTGTAACCGCATTTTTAACTATCAAAATGTGTTACTTTATTTAATGGCGCAAAACGAAATCGTTGGCATAATCAAATTTACTATGAGTCAGTTATCATCTTCGGTCTCTTCGTAAATTAAAGCAGGATTGTTAAATCGTTTTCGTTTATCCTTCTGAGCGCCCCATGCCTCTCCCTGCGTGTGATGCGGGTGGAAGGACACGAGGTGGGGAGGTCTTACCACCGGGGGCTCCGCCATGGTTACCACCGGGCATGGAGCCTGGCGGATTAGGTGTAAAGGAACCACATCTTTTGATACACCCATCAAAACAACACTTTTGACCTCTGGGGCAGTTTGAGTCAGTCTTGCAATATTCCTTTCGATCGTATTTGGTAAGACAAGGTTTTGGCTTCTGGATTCTCGGGCAACCTCCTACATAAATCACAAACAAGAACAATTATTTGATGATTAACAAAGAGTAGAGTGTCATGCATGGCATACGTTGGTTCGGTGCTGTCTCTCACTTCTGTGTAGTGCACGCCTGGGGACGCGGTGAACCACGTGTGACTTCCTCCGGTTTTCCTCCCTCCGTAAAATCAATACGCGAGTTGAGTTTTAAATGTTGTAATATAGAATGTAGTGCTAGTGTGTGTGGAGTGAACCTCACGGAACCCCTTACGGGCACTGATGTTTGTAAAATATAAGTGCGTGTTTGATACACTGACTTGAAGATAAACTACTCACGTGGAACATACGGAGGAATACACCTTTTACTACATCCATCATGGCAGCATTTGCTTTGCCCTGGACACGCCATGTCAGACTTGCAGCCTCCTCCTGGCCTAGCAATAGGTGGACAAGGATGGGGATCCGTAGGGGGGCAAGTACCTTGAAACAAGTATAACCACATGTCAAAAATAGGTTGTCGGAACCAAGGCAAGGAGATGGGATATACATTCAACTCTCGCCTTATATTTCTGGCATCCCATAGTGTCATTGTGCCTACTCACCGCGTTTCACTGAAGGTGGTGCTGGGCTTCCAACTACAAATAAATTATAAATGAAATAAGGAAACTATCAGATATTCCCATTGCAATCATGGTGTACTATAAACGTTGGTACACTCGCCTCTCACGTCTGGGGTACGTATCCGGTTTGGTATCTCGATATTTCTTATTGCAATGAGTATGCGACCAAGGTTATACAAGACAATGTATTCTGCAGGTAACACAGTAGTACTTACCAGAGCAAGCGCCATTACGTGCAAGTTTCAGAACTCCTTTGTTCTCTGGTTTACAGGCAGCACTGGCCAGCGAACAAAGATTGCTGTATGTTTTTCCGTTGGACCCACAGACGGGTGCATATTCTCTCGTACAAGCCTTAGGACACTCACAGGTGGCAGTGTTGTTAACGACCACACAGTTTGTGGTTGGGAAGGCACAGAGACTGATGTCACAAGGATTGATGGTTTCATTTGATGAGGCAGCTTCAAAACAATGAAATAGAAGTTAGAGCACTGATTTAACTAATTCTATCCATACCCCGATATATACTCCTACCTTTAGGGGAGACACACTCTTTTTGACAGCCGTTGTGACAGCATTTTGAATCGCCATTACAATCATTGTCAACACCGCACATGTCACCTCGTCGATCACAAATACCGTCGAGTCCTTTCCAGGGCTTTGGGCAGACTCCAGACTTGATTCCTAGACGCAAAGAGTGAGGAACAACTCGATCAGCATATTATTAAATGACAATCAAAGAGAGCCATATGTTTAATAACTTTATTTGTTAATATGTATCGTATGGTGCGGTGCGGTGCGGTGCGGTGCGGTGCGGTGCGGTGCGGTGCGGTGCGGTGCGGTGCGGTGCGGTGCGGTGCGGTGCGGTGCGGTGCGGTGCGGTGCGGTGCGGTGCGGTGCGGTGCGGTGCGGTGCGGTGCGGTGCGGTGCGGTGCGGTGCGGTGCGGTGCGGTGCGGTGCGGTGCGGTGCGGTGCGGTGCGGTGCGGTGCGGTGCGGTGCGGTGCGGTGCGGTGCGGTGCGGTTGATTCTACTCACTTGGTTTAGATCGTGGTGGGGGTGTTGGTAGTCCAGCTATAATAAGGAAACAATTTTTGGAATATTAAAAAAAAACGCGACACATCATGGAGTATCTCACATTATTGAAAATACACCTAGGCCGCAATACCACACGGAGAGGGAAAGTAGAATAACATCGATAGACAACCGATTTCCTACATTCTGATTGCTTGCATTTTCGATGGAATGAGGTAAATAATATAATTCATTTCGAGTCTTATAACTACTCACGTTGAACAAACGGTTGCCAACACCTTTTACTACATCCATCATGGCAGCATTTGCTTTGCCCTGGACACTCCATATCAGTCTTGCAGCCTCCTCCTGGCCTAGCAATAGGTGGACAAGGTTTGGGATCCGTAGGGGGACATGTACCTTGAAACAAGTACAACAATATATTATGTCAGACATGGTTGGCTTAGCAATAGGTGGACAAGGTTTGGGGTCTGTAGGGGGACGTGTACCTTGAAACAAGTACAATAATATATTATGTCAGACATGGTTGGCTTAGCAATAGGTGGACAAGGATGGGATCCGTAGGGGGACAAGTACCTTAAAACAAGTATAACCACTTATGTCAAAAATAGGTTGTCGAAACCAAGGCAAGGAGATGGGATATACATTCAACTCTCGCCTTATATTTCTGGCATCCCATATTGTCATTGTGCCTACTCACCGCGTTTCACTGAAGGTGGTGCTGGGCTTCCA
Organism: Anthopleura xanthogrammica; assembly: GCA_964019055.1. Lineage (NCBI taxonomy): Eukaryota > Metazoa > Cnidaria > Anthozoa > Actiniaria > Actiniidae > Anthopleura > Anthopleura xanthogrammica. The sequence goes on from OZ025218.1 coordinate 136,840, forward strand.
ACTACAAATAAATAATAAATGAAATAAGGAAACTATCAGATATTCCCATTGCAATCATGGTGTACTATAAACGTTGGTACACTCGCCTCTCACGTCTGGGGTACGTATCCGGTTTGGTATCTCGATATTTCTTATTGCAATGAGTATGCGACCAAGGTTATACAAGACAATGTATTCTGCAGGTAACACAGTAGTACTTACCAGAGCAAGCGCCATTACGTGCAAGTTTCAGAACTCCTTTGTTCTCTGGTTTACAGGCAGCACTGGCCAGCGAACAAAGATTGCCGTATGTTTTTCCGTCGGACCCACAGACGGGTGCATATTCTAACGTACAAGCCTTAGGACACTCACAGGTGGCAGTGTTGTTAACGATCACACAGTTTGTGGTTGGGAAGGCACAGAGACTGATGTCACAAGGATTGATGGTTTCATTTGATGAGGCAGCTTCAAAACAATGAAATAGAAGTTAGGGCACTGATTTAACTAATTCTATCCATACCCCGATAATTATATACTCCTACCTTTAGGGGAGACACACTCTTTTTGACAGCCGTTGTGACAGCATTTTGAATCGCCATTACAATCATTGTCAACACCGCACATGTCACCTCGTCGATCACAAATACCGTCGAGTCCTTTCCAGGGCTTTGGACAGACTCCAGGCTTGATTCCTTGATGCAAAGAGTGAGGAACAACTTAAGATCAGCATATTATTAAATAACAATCAAAGAGAGCCATATGTTTAACAACTTTGTTTGTTAATATGTAGTATGGTAATAATATCGTATGGTGCGGTGCGGTGCGGTGCGGTGCGGTGCGGTGCGGTGCGGTGCGGTGCGGTGCGGTGCGGTGCGGTGCGGTGCGGTGCGGTGGATATTAATGTCAGTAAAGGTTGTCGGAGCTAAGAGCCCTGAAAAACGGCTTAACATTTCAGGAACCAATATTTGTTGGGACTGTTTGTCCTGGTCTACAAACAATGTTGGGGTGTGATATTTGATGTTTGATGAGTGTTGGGCTTGTTTGCTGTGCCGATATTCCACGATACAACATCGTGCCAACATTCTGCCAACAAATGGTGGCTAAATGTTTTGTCAAATGTTGGGCCGTTTATCAGGACGCTATGGAGATGATGGACGATAAGCATTAGGAAGAAGGTCATTCCAATGTCAAGGCCAGCATGAGTCTACACACTTTTCATTTGTTATAATTCGTAACTGCTTTTTGCCTTGCATTTTTCTCGGTCTTTAAAATGGTCTATTGGGTCTACAACCAAAGATTGGTATCATGAATTTAGGACAGGTTTTTATTTTTATTCCGCCTGGGAAACTGAATTCTTTCTCATAAATCATATTAGACCAGATTCAATTGTTACTTGTGCTTGTCATGGCTGCCATCAAGTGATGGTGCATCTTAATCCCCCCTTACTAAAAGTTATACTGAAACGACTTTTTTTTTTCAATTCTGGCATCCAATAATGACATTGAGTCTACTCACCAGGTTTCGATTGTGGTGGTGGTGCTGGTTTTCCTGCAACTACAAATAAACAACTTTTAAGAGAATAAAAAAAAAACCCCGATGAGCAGTATAAGGATTCGTGGCGTGGGTCAGTGCACTCTCAGCTCTGGGATATCCGGTTCGATGTTTCTCTATTACAAGTCGCACTAACATCAAGATTCTACAAGACAATGTATTCTGCAGGTTACACAGTAGTACTTACCAGAGCAAGCGCCATTACGTGCAAGTTTCAGAACTCCTTTGTTCTCTGGTTTACAGGCAGCACTGGCCAGCGAACAAAGATTGCCGTATGTTTTTCCGTCGGAGCCACAGACGGGTGCATATTCTCTCGTACAACCTTTAGGACACTCACAGGTAGCAGTGTTGTTAACGACTACACAGTTTGTGGTTGGGAAGGCACAGAGACTGATGTCACAAGGATTGACGGCTTCATTTGATGAGGCAGCTTCAAAACAATGAAAACCAAGTTAATCTACAATGCAAATTTATAACCCCTGAAACCGTCTTTGGGTTGATCTAAGTCATGGCATGGCTAAGTCACAGATAAAGAACAAAAGTGACTAAATCAATGCAATATAATAATATAATAAAATGGTGGATAGACTACGTAGTTGTTTGATTTGTGTGGTACAAATTGCAGATGCGTTTTTGCAGGATATCATAATTCTCGTGTTACACGATTTTCAAAGCTGTTTCTATTCTTACCTGTACAGGTCCTGCCATTGCCTTCGTACCCAGTAATACATCGACACTCATACGAGCTCTTTGTATTGATACAATCAGCATCTCTGGGCTGATCTAAGTCAGGGCATGGCTAACTCACAAAGAGAGAACCCTGAAACAACCTCTGGGCTGATCTAAGTCAGGGCATGGCTAACTCACAGATCGATCCCCGAAACAACCTCTGGGCTGATCTAAGTCATGGTTAACTCTCATAGATGAAAATGAACTTTGTAAAACTGAGTAAAAAATGTTCTAACTTGCAACTCGAAACAATTTTTCAAAGTACTTACTTGGACAAGGTCCACGATGAGCGAGCTTCAAGGTGTCTTTATTCTCTGGTTTGCAGACAGCAGTAGCCAGTGTACACATGTTGCCATATGTCTTTCCATCTGTACCACACACGGGTGCATATTCTCTCGTACAACCTTTAGGACACTCACAGGTAGCAGTGTTGTTAACGACCACACAGTTGATAGTGGGGAAGGCACAGAGACTGATGTCACAAGGATTGATGGTTTTATTTGATGGGGCAGCTATAAAACAATGAAAACCAAGTTAAGCTACAATGCAAATTGATGAACCCCTGAAACAGCCTCTGGGCTGATCTAATTCAGGACATGGCTTACTCACAGATAGAACCCTGAAACAACCTCTGGGCTGATCTAAGTCAGGAAAAGACATTGTGACGGACCAAATTGATGACTGTAATATCTGACATTAGAGATTAAGAAAACAACAATACGGATTTCAAGTACTTACTTGGACAAGGTCCACGATGAGCGAGCTTCAAGGTGTCTTTATTCTCTGGTTTGCAGACAGCAGTAGCCAGTGTACACATGTTGCCATATGTCTTTCCATCTGTACCACACACGGGTGCATATTCTCTCGTACAACCTTTAGGACACTCACAGGTAGCAGTGTTGTTAACGACCACACAGTTTGTGGTTGGGAAGGCACAGAGACTGATGTCACAAGGATTGACGGCTTCATTTGATGAGGCAGCTTCAAAACAATGAAAACCAAGTTAATCTACAATGCAAATTTATAACCCCTGAAACCGTCTTTGGGTTGATCTAAGTCATGGCATGGCTGAGTCACAGATAAAGAACAAAAGTGACTAAATTAATGCAATATAATAATAAAATAAAATGGTGGATAGACTACGTAGTTGTTTGATTTGTGTGGTACAAATTGCAGATGCGTTTTTGCAGGATATCATAATTCTCATGTTACACGATTTTCAAAGCTGTTTCTATTCTTACCTGTACAGGTCCTGCCATTGCCTTCATACCCAGTAATACATCGACACTCATACGAGCCCTTTGTATTGATACAATCAGCATGTTCGTCACAGTCTGCCATTTCCATTTTACATTCATCGATTTCTGGGAAAAGAAAATGTGATTTGTAAAATGCACCAGCAGATCAGGTGGTCATTATCGATGTAGCCCAGAAATATCAATAAAATAAACTAATACACTTTAGTATCATTTCCCAGGTGCTTATAGAAAATCGAGCTCGCTGATTGGTCGAGAACTTCGGAGTTTTTTTCTATAAACACCTACAGGTGAATATAGAACGAATGCCAATATGGCCGCCATTGACTTTCAAAAATAAAACCTAATCATTGTTTAAAAAATAAGCACCACCATCAGAAACAGCAAGCACAAAAATGGATTTTTGGAATGTTTCATTGCTATAGATAGAATTCGAGTGAAGCTATCTGGAATCAAAATTACAGAGATTTGTATGTGTTCAGTGATCTGTTTCCTTGCTTGCCGCGTTGTGGTGCTTTTCACATTTTTTAAAATTCTCATAGCTTGTTAAGAATTTAATATTGTTGTGTTAAACTTTCTAACTTTGTTGATGTCATTCTAATCTATAATTTTAATGTAGCGGTCAACTAAAATATTAATTAAAAAAATTATGATAATGAAGTGGCGGCCATATTGGCATTTGGTCAATAAGGATTGCTCGCGCTTCGTATGTTGAAACGCAACCTCTTTCAAAATAAAAAATAAAAAAAGGAAAAAATATCTACATTTTCTTTCCAAAAAAAAAATATATATATCTACATTTTCGAAATATATCGATGTTTTTGAATAATACTAAAACAGTTATTCACCTCAATCTCGATGATCATCGGTGAATATCACCCCAATAATCACCTCGACTAAGGCGAATAATTGTTAACTATTCAATAGAGCTCTCGGTGTGTAATTTCAAGAACAGTATGCAGCATGTTTCACGGCGGCTTTGAGTATCAGCCAATTAAAACAAAACCAGTTGCATTCCTTTGAGCCCTTTGTCTCTTAGCGGGCACCAACCAAAACGTGGGCTGCAGGGAGGAGAGTATTCTCTGATATTCCGAAAAAATATGGAATTTTGGAATAACATTCTAGTGAGACAAAGATTTTACCTGCACAGAATTTTCCTCTCCCGTAAAAGCCTTTGTTACAGCGACAGACTGTGTTTGCGCACTGTGCATTTTTACTACAATTTTCGTCCGAAGTGGTGGATAGACTACGTAGTTGTTTGATTTGTGTGGTACAAATTGCAGATGCGTTTTTGCAGGATATCACAATTCTCGTGTTACACGATTTTCAAAGCTGTTTCTATTCTTACCTGTACAGGTTCTGCCATTGCCTTCGTACCCAGTAATACATCGACACTCATACGAGCTCTTTGTATTGATACAATCAGCATGTTCGTCACAGTCTGTCATTTCCGTTTTACAATTATCGATTTCTGGGAAAAGAAAATGTGATTTGTAAAATGCACCAGCAGATCAGTTGGTCATTATCGATGTAGCCCAGAAATATCAATAAAATAAACTAATACACTTTAGTATCATTTCCCAGGTGCTTATAGAAAATCGAGCGCGCTGATTGGTCGAGAACTTCGGAATATAGAACCAATGAGAGAGGAAGGAAGGAAGGAAGACGGATCGAATCCTGCAATAACCTCTGGGCTGATCTAAGTCAGGGTTAACTCTCATAGATGAAAAATGAACATGGTAAAACTGAGTAAAAAATGTTCTAACTTGCAACTCGAAACAATTTTTCAAAGTACTTACTTGGACAAGGTCCACGATGAGCGAGCTTCAAGGTGTCTTTATTCTCTGGTTTGCAGACAGCAGTAGCCAGTGTACACATGTTGCCATATGTCTTTCCATCTGTACCACACACGGGTGCATATTCTCTCGTACAACCTTTAGGACACTCACAGGTAGCAGTGTTGTTAACGACCACACAGTTGATAGTGGGGAAGGCACAGAGACTGATGTCACAAGGATTGATGGTTTTATTTGATGAAGCAGCTTCAAAACAATGAAATAGAAGTTACAACGAATTTTAATCTTAAAAACCTTTTCCCCCCAAGGGTTGGCCGGTAGGGAATGGAACTGAATTCCGACCACATGAGAAAAAGTATGGCAACAAAATAGTTGACAAATAGACCTTTTTACTAATACGGCAGCTATCTTAAATTATGGGATGCCAAGGGGACAAACATGGAAGTATCTATAAAGTATAGAGTGGCGGGGTTACTTTCTCAAATAATTTTACGCTTCAACCACCAGCTAATTCAATTGGTGTTCAGGTGCGCTACTCATTGGATAACGTTAAACTATATGAAAAGACACCCTGACAGCTGTGCATACTATAATTTTTTCAATAACTGGCCCCCAGCATCCCATAATGTCTTACTTAAAACAATAGAATTCAAGATGGCCGCCGTATCGGTGAAAAGGTGCAGAAACACAAGTCTGCCTCTATATGATGTTATATTTCGTCTTCCTATTTACAGTTCAATGTAGATCACTAAGTAAACTTACGTTAAACTGTTGCAAGCATAGTAGCTAATCGTTTACGTGACTACCTAAGGAGCTGCATGGCTTTTGTACCAAAATATTACTAGACTTTAAGATTTGCAACATCTACGACGGTGACGCCAACCGGAAGTATAAATAATTTCTGATTGGTGTTACCTTCATTGGAGATGTCATCCAAAACATTGTCAATAAAGTCAACTCATCCACAGGGAAGACAGACTTGGAGGTGCGCAACCCCAGAGTAAGATTATTTACACTTCCGGTGATGTCAAATCTTGAAGTCCCTATAATCTAAATTCAAGGTCCCTTTTTAAAGATATGATTGTTACCTGCACATGTTCCATCCATTTTCATCACCGTTCCTTGTTTACAGAGACAACGTGTTGATCCACCATGGAAGCCAACGCATTGTTTATTGGCACCACAATCCTCATCACACCTGTTGTTATCTTTGAGAGAAACGAATTACCATCATCAACTGATCATTAATCACTAAATGCACCCTTCTCAAAATTATCTTCAACGCGAGGCTAACATGAAACACAAAAGAAATGCCACAAATTCCATCGAGAAAAAGTGTGATTTCTTTTGTGTTTCACGTTAGCTTCGCATCCAAGATAATTTTGAGAAGGGTCAATTTTACAAGGTTATTTATCGCACAACATAGAAAATACAGCTAATGTTTCTCATTAGCAGGAAAGTCATTGTGTATTCATCGGTATTTCACTCGTCATTCCCATCATGCACTACGCGTTGAATCTACGCAATTGTATTTTCTATGGTGTGGGATAAAATAGTTATACAATGGTTTCTCGTTGCATACCATGGAATATCCCACTCGTCACTTGTATTTTCTTTGTATACACACTCGCCTTATTTATGTCATTATTACATGATAGTGTTGACAGTAATGAGTTGATTGGTTTGGTTTGTAGATGTAGCAATACAAATCTTAAACAATAAAACCAGTAAATTCCTTAGAACTGAAAACAAACCTGCTACATTAACGCAATCCCATTGACATCCATTATAACAACACTTGGAAGCTCCTTTGCAATCTGAATCCTCGTTACACATACTTCCACGTCTGTTACACAAGCCATTCAATCCTGTCCAAGGTGCAGGGCATGTTCCAACCTTCGTTACTGCTTCGCCTACATTACAACAGAAGTACAAATAACTTTAGCAAATGCGAAACCACTTTAAACGACCTTAATGATAGTTTTCGTATACGCACATCCTCCATTCTTCACAACCCTTAGAATCATGTTCTTTTTACAGCCGGCATTCTCCATGGTCATCAGGTTTGGATACGTCTTGCCATCGGATGCACATTTGGGGTCATATTCTAATGTGGTAACCTCGCGACACTTGCAAACTGCTGTGTTATTAATGTTCTGACAAGTGTGCTGAGGGTGGCTACACAGAGAGATGCTGCAAGGATCGGACATGACACCTAAAAGATAATATGGAACAAAACAATGACTCAGTAGAATATTACAGTCTAAAGTAGCCAGCCATCAATCTTCTGTGCCGTATCTTAACAACATGACAACAAAAACACACCGGGGATGGGTAGGGGGCGGAAAGCGTCTCTACTTGATGGGAGCACGACCTTCCCTTTCCGTTTAACAACAACTTTCTGCGGTACAAATGTTTAGTTTGAAAAGTAGCAGTTCACAATATCACGAGGATGATCCAATAATCCTATTATCTAAACTGGCTTTGTAAGTTCTACACTGGCAGACGATGACACGGAATAGACACTTTTCGATGGTAAAACAGGATAGTCTCATTTCAGTATCAGAATATTTACAAGAACTAATGGTACCGAAAAATCTCAACGCTTTGACACATCTAAAACTAAGAGTGCGGCATATTGTATCGAGCTGCAAACATCAAGGACACAAGGCTTCATGGGATTTTGTATAATACTTACTAAGTTTTTCTGGGCACGGTCCTTGACTAACAATCTTGATATTTTGACTTTTCCTGCATCCTTCTGCTTCTAGAGAACAGTTGCTTGGATATGTTTTGCCGTCAGATCCACAGACGGGAGCGTAGATAGCAGGACAAATCATAGGACATTCACAAGTAGGGTTACCGTTCTTAATTACGCATTTTTGCAATGGGTGACTGCAAAGTGTTCTTGCACAGATATCATCTATTGCTTTTTCTAAAAAAAAATAACGGCAAGTACAAAACTTAATTTCGCAGTTACTTGGAAATTTCCCCACCTTAAGTTTCAGATATGTTCAATTATGTTAAGGATAAAACTTCAATACTTACTTTTGCATGCTCCTTGGTGTTTTAGCTGCAGTTTATCAGTGCTTTCAGGCTTGCAAGCTTCGACTTCCAGTAGACACATGTTGTCATAGGTTTTGTCATCAGTGCCACAGACAGGCACCAGTTCACGAGTACAGTACTTAGGACACTCACAAGTAGCTGTGCCATTAACCACTCTACACTTGGTATGTGGGTAACTACACAAGCTTATTTCACATGGATCTATTGGTTTGGGTGGTGTAACTTGATCGGGTCCTGCCCATCGAAAAATGTTTAAAAAAAGAAACAATTATTAAATTATTTTTCGTCTTAGATAATTAGCAGTTATTCGCCGAAGGCGAAGTGATTATCGATGAATATTTACCGAGCGGCGAGTCTTCGAGCTGCGAGGTAAATATTCATCGATAACCACTGAGCTTGAGGTGAATAATTGTTTTAGTATAAATAAAAAGGTGATTATTTCAAAAAAGAAAGAAGGAAACAACATTGAAAGTGAAAATATTTTATTTTTTAAAAGCGCGACGGTCACGCTGACAGCCATTTTGTCCGAAAAGGTGATTATCGGCTGATAATCCGAGATAGAAAACCAATCAGAGCGCGCGATTTTGTATAATCACCTTTGTATTTATACTAAATGCTCTTAATAATGGAATTAAATGATGGATTCTTTTTAGATTTTCCCAGTTTCTTACGTTTACAAGTGTTTCCTTCCATGATGGATCCCTTCTTACAAAGACAACGTGTCGTTCCATCAGCAAAGCCAACACACTGCTTGTATGGTCCGCAGTTTTCATTACAGCTCAGATAGTCTGCAACGAATATAAACAAACGATAAACAAATATTCCTAGAAACAATTATGGATTATCCATATCACGAATGACTTTCTTCGGACTACCTATATGCAGTACCAGATTTTACTACAATTTTGGAAGTACAACGCATGGCGATCTTGTTCTAGTTTGTTTGGTGTGTTGTTCTCTCCCTTGCCACGAGGGTTTTTCTCCAGGTTCTCTGGTTTTCCTCCCTCCATAAAAATTAACATGTTAGTTGAGTTTGTTTGCTGTGTTGTTCTCTCCCTTGTCACGAGGGTTTTTCTCCAGGTTCTCTGGTTTTCCTCCCTCCATAAAAATCAACATGTTAGTTGAGTTTGTTTGATGTATTGTTCTCTCCCTTGTCACGAGGGTTTTTCTCCAGGTTCTCTGGTTTTCCTCCCTCCATAAAAATCAACATGTGAGTTGAGTTTGTTTGATGTGTTGTTCTCTCCCTTGTCACGAGGGTTTTTCTCCAGGTTCTCTGGTTTTCCTCCCTCCATAAAAATCAACATGTTAGTTGAGTTTGTTTGATGTGTTGTTCTCTCCCTTGTCACGAGGGTTTTTCTCCAGGTTCTCTGGTTTTCCTCCCTCCATAAAAATCAACATGTGAGTTGAGTTTGTTTGATGTGTTGTTCTCTCCCTTGCCACACGGGTTTTTCTCCAGGTTCTCAGGTTTCCCTCCCTCCATAAAAATCAACATGTGAGTTGAGAGTTGTGTGCTCAGAATATTAAACTTAGAGTGTGCGCAGTTTGTCTTCCACTAAGACATAAGCATCTGGCTAGGAGGGAGAATAGCTCGTCAACGACTCCCCGTATGACAACGTGAGATAAATATAAAAAATTTAAACACCTGCTGTATGAACACAAACTCTCTGACAACCACTGTAGCAACATTTCATAGTTCCATTGCAGCTACCATCATCTTCACACGTAAATCCTCTGCTTTCGCAAGCTCCACTGACGTCCCACATGGAAGGACACCTACCAAGTTTTTCAATGGTTTCACCTATTCATGATAAGAGATGGTATGAGAGTAATTATATGGAATTTAAAGCATTTTAAAAACTTCTGAAGCTACTTTTTCCTGGCGTGTTTCTAGAAAGCCCCAATACATGTTTTTTTCCTTCTTAAAAAGACGCGAATATTCTCTTCAGCTTTAGCGTAATGTTGACCACGTGTCATTCTCTTGAGAATAAGATTCTTTGTTTGAGTTGTGAAATGATACTCTAGAGAATGACACGTGGTTTGAAATGATAAAAGGTTCTGTTCTTGCACATTGACCCTGTACTTCAGTTTTCCATCAAGTGCCATCATTAATAGTGAAATTACTACTCTATTATGGGATAGTCTGCTGGGGTAGTTGTGGCAATACTTCACTTACATCTCTCATCTTTGACAGCCCTTAGAATCATATCTTTCTCGCAACCAGCGTTTTCCATTGACATGGGGTTTGGATACGTCTTGCCATCGGATGCACATTGGGGGTTATACTCCAGTGTTGTAACCATACGACACTTGCAAACTGCCGTGTTATTGATGTTCTGACAGGTGTGCTGAGGATGGCTACACAGAGAGACGCTGCAAGGATCAGATACGATACCTAAAGAACCACAAGAAAATACTACTGTTAACAATGGCGTCAAGGTCAAACGTCGAACTTTACATGAGCTGAACGCATTGAAAACAATGGATAATAAGAGAGACCTAACAGAGTCTACTCACATGTGCACTGATGCCGAGTCCTGAAATCAAACCCGAGACCCCAGAGGTGAGAGGGGAGTGAACTACTGCTATGCACAGGGGAATAACATAACCCCTGAGGAACTAGATTATGTTACCTTTGCATTCGCCATCATGAGCCACTTTGATGTCCAGGCTGTTTTTACATGCATAAACATCCATCATACATTTGTTCTTATAGGTCTTGTTATCTGTTCCACATACAGGTTTCCTGTCTCCACTACATTTCATCAAACGACATTCACAAACTGGTTTAGAGTTTCTCATGAAGCACAACTGAAGCGGATGACTGCATTTTATACGTGAGTTACAAGACTTGTTATCCGCTGAAAGTGAAACAAAACAAACAGCGAATCAGAAACTAGATAATAAGTTAAGTATTCGTAGCAAGCCTCGAAAAACTAGGGGGGGGGGGGGGGGGCACAAGGTCACTTCCCAACATGTGATCACAAAAAATGAATATTTAATTCTTGATGTATTTACCCTTGTTTTTTTTTTTTGGGGGGGGGGGGGGGGGAGGAAATGCTACGTCCCTCCGATATTGGTTATGTAGTGTAGGTATAGAGATGGAACCGCCAATTTAAGTGGTCATCCTAGTTATTTGAAGACCCTGAGTGTTGATCGGGCCGGGTATTAAACCCATGACCTCCCCAGGGCCGTAACCAGAACATTTACCGGGGGGGTGCACATCAAGTAAAAATGGACCTAAGTGTAGTATAGTGGTTTAATTTTTTGATTTACATTAAATCTGTATTTTTTTATTATTTTCAAGCAATAATAATAATGAACTTTATTAACTTTAACAAACAAATGTTGATAAAAAGCGGACCTTTTGGTCTGATGGGGGGGGGGGTGCACGTGCACCCTGTGCTCCCCCTGGTTACGGGCCTGCTCCCACACAACAATCCGATACTCATACCTTTAGGGCACTCCCCTCTTGATGCTACTGTTATCATCTTTTTAGATGAGCATATTCTTGATTTCATCCCGCATTCGTTTGCATACGTCTTGCCATCAGAGCCACATATGGGCATATATTCGTAGGTACAAAACTGTGAACACATACATGAAGTACTGCCCTCTTTTGAAGCCACACAACGCCCATAGTAGGGGCATCTTACTCCAGCACAGGGATCCACTGTTAATAGATCATAAAAACCACGGTTTTTAGGTAGCTAGACTAAGCAATTACATACATTTGCAGTTCCAATTTCCTTCCTCTTCATTCATTTTTGTCTTAATTGCATATAAATTTGTTGCCCAAAAAGAGCCCGACATAATACTCCAGTTTCACATTCGATGGAAACCGCTGTTTTTGAAGACCACAGACTCATTTGTACAGGCTTAGCCTCGCTTATAAGTCAGCTATTCAACGACATCATTAAAAGTCCGTGGGATTTCAAAACATTGGTATTGTTCAACTTACACATTCTTTACATTACGGTTGACTTATGCAAATCATTAGCAACAGCCAACTGTAATGTAAAGAATGTGCAAGTTGAATAATACCAATCCCACGGACTTTTAATGACATATAATATTTTCATTGACAAATCTATTTACAATGGCTACACAGTCCGTGTCTGGTTACCAAGCCAACGAGCGTCGTAGATCGACAAAAAAAATATGAAATACTCCCGTTTCGAGTTCTCTTTTACGCTGTGTTAGCCTCAATTGTGCGTAAATTATGCAGAAATTTAGATAAAACTCGTGAAATTTCAAAGTATTTTTATTGTCTTCTTTACACACAGATCTCTTGAATTTCCACGGGCTGTTACTGAATAAAAGAATATATTACACGGTTTTGAGGCTAACACAGCGTAAAAGAGAACTCGAAACGGGAGCATTACGAGAGCTCGCATTATTTCGATGTTTGTAATTTAGCACCCCTCTCCTGCTTAAGGCAATGGGCTCGCGCAAATTTAACCGATAGATTTTCCTATAATTTTGCATATAGATAGTTTTTGAGATGGACAAAACAGAACAACAACAAAAATCGGGGGTCATCGACATAGATTTTGCGCTATGTTAGCTTGAACACGGCACTCCCCAGCGAGTCTAGAACGAAAACAACGCTTCTCAAAGTATTACGTCTAGTTTAATTCTGGTGGCTGCAATATGAAAAACAGAGGCTTTCAGAGGTACTAAAGTAAATAAACTTCCTTGAAAAACAGTTTAATGTCACAAAGTTCAGGAAAAATGCTAAGTTTTGACATTTCCAACTTGAAAAACAGTCGAAATTACGTGCGAATGTCAAGTCTTTTTTAGATGATGTTTCACGATTTTCTCGAAAACAAACCGATCGATTTTTTATTTTTTTCGATATGTACTAGCTTTAGTTAAAAGACATCGAATTCAGGAAAAAATTGTATAGGTCACCGTATTCATTTACAAGATATAAGTCGTAAAGCAACGCAAAATGAAGAGCGACAAACGGAAAGCACACAGGTAGCCCAATCCATGGGTTTTGTCGCGCATGCCTCGAGTCATCTAACATAAACAAAATGACTGCCATGCGACTAATTGTCAAGTTATATAAATACAGTGTATTGTTTCACATTTTGGTCAATATATTATACAATTCTAAATAATAAAAAAAATGCGCAGAAAGATGCGCACGAGTGCGCGAGCCCATTGCCTTAAACGAAGAAAAAACTTACACTTGGGCGTGCAGTCTGGTCTTCCACGGATACGAGTTCCTGTCAATTCAGAGCCTTCTTCATCAACACACCAGCAATGTCCTGTAGAACCATGGCACTGCATGCTTTCGTATTTACCGCTATCTTCGCAGCTTGGTTGAAATCGTCCTATCGGTGGAAGGTCTAGCGAATCTCGGTAGTGTTTCTGGCACTTAGTAAGGCCTAGCAAAGAAAGATTTGCAAAAGCAATAAGTATTGAAGGAAGCTTAAGACAACAAAGGCACATTCATCTCTCTCTTACAGAACCCCAGGATTGGAAAGAGCACATCAATATTAGTAAGATGGCGAGGTTTTAAAGGGGCACTTGGATGAAAATCGATGAAAATTGGAAATGACTTGAAACTTGCTTAAACCTATCTATATGGCTCTAATAGTATCCAAGCAACATATTTTCTTCACAGTTAAAAGTGGTGGGTAAAAATTGTTCATTTTTTTCAGCATCTAAATTGTGAGTAAATGACGTCATTTACTCAACCCTATTATTCTTTTAGCTTTTGAATCAAAATTTCTCAACTGCATGTGGCTCCCTGGCTAAGATTTTCGCAAATATGGTTTTCATGATCATAACTGAGTAATATTATCCTCAAATATTTGAATTATTCGGACTTTCGAAAATGGGGGCGTTTTCATCCAAGTGCCCCTTTAACTCATCACATGAAATGTTGGGAAAAATGCGTTAAATATAAAAGTGACTATCTTATTAACATTTGATATTGTATTTTGTGCAATTTCTCGTATATTCTTTTTTCGCAAATTAAAATGTGTAAAAGATAAATAAACGAGAAAATATCTAATAAGTTGTAGTAACCTTGATCACGGCGCCATTATTCCCATGAGAATGAAGCACTAGGATACGAGGCTACGCGAGGAAAATCTACTGTAAGTCAGTCCATATTTCTTACCTGCATCACTGCAGTCAGGTGATTGTTCCCCTCCTCGTACACTGATTCGAGTGCTTACTATTTCCTCTCCAGTTTTACTATGGACACACCAACATTCTCCAACTGATCCATGACACTGCGTTTCGTTAAAACTGCCATCAGGTTTACACGATGGTACAAATGTTCCAGGAGGTGCTGATCCGAATGGCGGATTTGCTGCATTTAATTTCTTTTGGCAAAGCGTCAACACTCGCTCTAGAATTGATGTACGAAAGGTAGTCTGTTAGACCTGGGTTTTTCAAGTGACCCCAGCACAAGATTACGACACATAATGGTTCGTGTACAAAGTGGGCTAAAACCAAGCTCAAAATTGGTGTTACACTAGGAAATGTTCCTCGTAACTTGTCTCACGATTTTGTTGCACCGTTGCTGCAATTATTGAAAGAAGTAGAATGGAGTTTCCACACATTGTCTAATCTTGTCTTGCGACGATTTGCCATGACAGCCAAGAGTATTTCATCGCTGATGTTTATTATTTATCGCCCGGGACCATTACAGTGGAATGTGTGACACAAGTTGCATGAAACATTGCCTGGTGTAACATACCCTGTCTCAGACCATTACAGTGGAATGTGTGACACAAGTTGCATGAAACATTGCCTGGTGTAACATACCCTGTCTCAGGCCATTACAGTGGAATGTGTGACACAAGTTGCATGAAACATTGTCTGGTGTAACATACCCTGTCTCAGACCAATACAGTGGAATGTGTGATACAAGTTGCATGAAACATTGCCTGGTGTAACATACCCTGTCCCGGACCATTACAGTGGAATGTGTGACACAAGTTGCATGAAACATTGCCTGGTGTAACATACCCTTTCCCAGACCATTACAGTGGAATGTGTGACACAAGTTGCGAGGATCATTACCTATTGTAACATCACTTTAAAGCATCACCAGAGTAAAGATTCCAAGATAAATAACAAAACAAAATATGTTAATTACCTGTTGGTAACGGTATAGCCTCTAAACACTGCCTTTGACATCCATTAAAGCAGCACTTCTGGTTGGCTCCACTGCATGTTGAATCTATTGTACACTCATCTCCCATTCTGTCACAGATACCATTTTTGCCTTTTGTAGGATCTGGGCAACGTCCTGGTACGCCAGCGCCTGAACCAGCAACTACTGCAAACCAACACAGAAGTGATGAATTAGTATTATCACAAATTTAGAACTTTTCGAGTCATAAAAAAGGTAGTGGTAGTGAGTGTGTTGTATACTACCGAGAATCAGGAGCAACGCCTTCCCGTATCAAGAGGCCGAAAAAAAATTTCCCTCGACTCTGAATGATTTATTTCCCTTTTTCTTACCAGGATCGTTGCATTTTGGGTTTCCTCTTTTGCGTGTATGAGCAAGTTCATTGCCGTATATATCTACACACCAACAGTATCCAGTTGAACCATGGCATTGCATACTTTCATAGAAACCATCTGCTCGACAATCAGGGGTGAATTGGCCAACCATTCCTAATAACCCTGTTGTAGAATTTCGATGTTTTTGACATGGTGACATTCCATCTGTAAAGTATTAGCATGCACCATTAGATAATACTTCTACAACTTCGACAATGAAATTAGGCATAATGTTTTTTTCCATTTCAGACCTCATTCTCTTGAGAATTAGATTATTTTTTCGAGTTGTATCCAAATTCACGTGTCTTCTCATGCACAACCATTAAAAAAAAGGAATGATGCTCTAGAGAAAGGCATATTCTCTGACTTTGATCAACCAAGAGATTGTTTCATGGGTAGATCTGTGAGTTAGCCATGCCCTGACTTAGATCAGCCCTGAGGTTGTTTCAGGGTTTGATCTGTGAGTTAGCCGTGCCCTGACTTCGATCAGCCCAGAGGTTGTTTCAGGGTTCCATCTGTGAGTTAGCCGTGCCCTGACTTAGATCAGCCCATGGTTTTTTTCAGGGATCGATCTGTGAGTGAACATATTATAATGAATCTAGTGTACCTGGGTAAACGCAGTCTCTCTGGCATCCATTATTGCAGCACTTTTGAGTGAAGGGACAATGGCTATCATTATCACATGCATCACCACGGAAGTCACAGAAACCTTGTGAACCTTTCCAGGCTGCGGGGCATTTTCCTTCACGCTCTCTTGGTACTAATTATAAACAGGTGAAAAGGATTACAATTAAAGATATTGTAGCATTTAGAGGAAGAGCACTTTAACAATTCTGGTCTGTGTTTATCTTAAATCAAAATTTACATAGTTGTACGTTTGATGGCCATTTGACGGAACCCAAAACACATTAACGTGCTGCATCTGGGGCCATGGGCCTCGGAACATGAATAAGGCATTATAGGTTAGTCAAGGTTAGTCAAGGTTCCTAAAGGGGAGAAAGGAAGAAAAGAGGGTTTGCAAAAAGGGTATTTAATTCTTTGGGCCCTCATGTTTTCCTCCCTCCGCAAAAACCAACATTTGAGTTGAGAGTTGTAAGCTTAGAACATAAATGTAGTAATATATATAACATTAGCCTCTGATTAGAAAGACTCGGCAAAGACTCCACGAGCTGTAAAGGGTTTAGAAACCTGCTGATCACGTGAGAGTATATATCTGTATATTTCAATGTTGTCGACCTTCTTGAGATAATGAATGAATGAACAAACAAACAAACAAACAAACAAACAAACAAATAAACAAACAAACAAACAAACAAATAAACAAACAAACAAACAAACAAACAAACAAATAAACAAACAAACAAACAAACAAACGAACGAACGAACGAACGAACGAACGAACGAACGAACGAACGAACGAACGAACGAACGAACGAACGAACGAACGAACGAACGAACGAACGAACGAACGAACGAACGAACGAACGAACGAACGAACGAACGAACGAACGAACGAATGTATGAATGAATGAATAAATGGGATTGAAATTATATCTATAAGGAAAAACCCACCTGCCACATCACAGTTTGGTTTGCCCCTAATTCTAGACAGGGGAATTTCTATTCCTTTTTCATCCACACACCAACATTGTCCAACAGAACCGTGGCATTGCACCTTTTGATACGAACCCTCTGGTGTGCAACTTGGGACAAATACTCCAACAGGTGGAAGTTCGTCAGAGAGTTGATCCATTGCACTTTGTTTTTCTTCCTGACATTTTGTAAGGTTAACTAAAAGGACAAATGCGACATTATCATTACATGGCTAAAATTCTGTGATTTAATTCCATTTTCAATCTTTATTGCTGACAGCACATGGTGGTCAGTGTTTGACAACCATTTGGAGAAGATAATGAGATTCAAAGACTTTTATCAATTGATTGAAACCCAGCAATCACTAGAGTTTCGAATTCTCTGTTGCTCAGGGTTAGCCTCGATTTTGTGTAGAATATTCACGTGTTCCAGTAAAGGTCCGTGGAATTTCAAAGTGTTTGTATTGTTGAAGTTGTGCATTAATTCTCGATTGCTTCTCGTTTTGGCTCACCTGGCTGGACACAGTCTTTCTGGCATCCATTGAAGCAGCATCTGAAGTTGCCATAACAGTCTTTGTCAGTGCTGCATCTATCCCCCATTCTGTCACAAAACATCGTGTTTTTCCATGGTTTTGGGCACTTTCCTGTCGGCTTTTTGTCCTTCTCAGCCTTACCTTTAGGGGAGACACACTCTTTTTGACAGCCGTTGTGACAGCATTTTGAATCGCCATTACAATCACTGTCAACACCGCACATGTCACCTCGTCGATCACAAATACCGTCGAGTCCTCTCCAGGGCTTTGGACAGACTCCAGGCTTGATTCCTAGATGCAAAGAGTGAGGAACAACTCGATCAGCATATTATTAAATAATGATCTAAGAATTTATTAAAAATGCCCAGAATTGTTCTTGGTGACTCTTGAACCCCTTCGAATTTTGTCGGGACATGGCTAACTCATAGATCGAACCCTGAAACTACCTCTGGGCTGATTTAAGTCAGGGCATGGCTAACTCACAGATAGAACCCTGAAACAACCTCTGGGCTGATCTAAGTCAGGACACGGCTAACTCACAGATAGAACCCTGAAACTACCTCTGGGCTGATCTAAGTCAGGACACGGCTAACTCACAGATCGTATTGGAATTTCGCTTGCTAGGTTTTGCGGAGAAAGAAAAACCGGAGAAATACCCTCAAAAAAAGGGGACTTACCGGGTGGGCTTAGACATTCCATTTTGCATCCAGTAAAACAGCATTTACTTGCACCAGGACATTGGTTGTCATAGGAACAGTCATCTTGGGTATCACTGCAGTCCTCAGCCTCAATCGCATCTTGAGTTGGGCATTGACCGGGTTTGGGTTTGTAAGTTGGGGCATTCATACACTCCCGATGACAGCCGTTATTACAGCACTTTTGGCGGCCAAAGCAGTCATTATCTTTAGAACATTCATGTCTGGTCGTTTTGCAGGATAACACAGGAATAACTCCATCATTCTACAGATGTTTGAAGATAAAAAAGAAATTAACTGATTAAAACTGATAATAGACCCCTTGCAGCATGTCAGAATACAGCTCAATTTTGGAGGACGAAACAATAGGTTCCAATTCTCAGGAGATTGAAATTCTTCTTATCCTTGAGCTGTTTTAACGTCACATCCAAGGGGTCTTTGCACTTTTTTATCTGGGTGTATAGTTTTACCCATTTCAGACCACATGTCATTCCCTTGACTATCATTTCTTTGTCTAACGGTTGTGCATGAGAAGACACATGAATATGGATACAACTCAAACAAAGAATCTTATAACACGTGCTGTAAGATGGGTAACCATCACGACCAAGCTAAAAGGGTGTATGAGCGAAGGCAATGGAGTGAACTTCTGATATCAGCTACTTATCAGACGCAAATAAAAGTTACATGTAAATACCGGTACTACTGGGCATATTCCTGGTTTTGGTCTTCCATTAGGCATTTTCTTGGGTAACGAACAATCGTAATAGCACCCATTGTGGCAGCATTTGTGCATTCCAGGACATTCATGATCGATCTGGCAAACATCACTCTCGTACCTGTTCGCACAAACCTAGAAAGTCGATAATATGTAAGTGTAAGCCATGAAAATAGTAAAAGTTCATCTGCTAAGAAAACTGGTCTTTGGGATTATTATTATTGTTTTTTTTTATTGATAGATTTAACCAAGACTATAATTCCAGACATCGAGTGCTGAAGCGTCGTATGACTTACGGCTACGCCAGAGATTTCGACACCGACACCCACCGCTAGAGGTTTCCGGAACTTTCTTACAATTTTTTTGCCAACCGGCATTTTCGGTTTTTCAGGGGGGGGGGGGGGGGGATGGTAAGTTCCCAAGGCTTTAACCATACCTCTTTAGCGAATTTTGGAGCAGGGCAAAGACCAAGTTTAGTCAGACCTTCAATTCGTGCTTTTTTCAGAGGCTCTGAGCACGACCTGTGACATCCATCAAAACAGCACTTGTTTGTTCCTGTGCAATCCACGTCAGTCATACAGGAATCCCGGCTGACATCTGAACAGCTACCAACATCGAACTTTGGGGCTGGGCACACTCCTGGCTTAACTAGATAATAAACAGTGATTAGAACCAGCTCAGTAGCGCGCAGCAAGTGCAGGTGTTGAGTCACTTCATAGGGAATGAAATAACAAAAGACATGGCCGCCATGTTGGATGATATGACAAGAATACGATACAATACAAGAGTAAATACAGGATTCAAAGAAACATATACAAAAATGGTTAAAGTGAAAAAAATACGGGCCACCTGAAACATTATTACCCTTTTTTACATTCCCCATAATGCTTTGCTCTTTGGGGTCCAAACGGTTAAAAACACACACACACACACACACACACACACACACACACACACACACACACACACACACACACACACACACACACACACACACACACACACACACACACACACACACACACACACACACAAACAAACAAACAATAATAACAACAACAACAAACCCTATCAGAGAATCGCTCAATTTATGCATGCGACTGGACTTGGAACTGAATATATAAGCATCTTTCTATCTGGCTCGATCTCTCACTCATATATTTATCATATATTTACTCAATAAAATAACACAGTCACAACTAAAATTTCGTTCAAAATACCTGTCACCCTCACAC
Source organism: Anthopleura xanthogrammica (assembly GCA_964019055.1). NCBI lineage: Eukaryota > Metazoa > Cnidaria > Anthozoa > Actiniaria > Actiniidae > Anthopleura > Anthopleura xanthogrammica. The sequence continues at coordinate 157,520 of OZ025218.1, forward strand.
CCAATGGCACAGCTTCTGTAAAATGAAGTAAACAACAATAAATATGATTAATATCATTACTTTATCATTACTTTATCAATGCAAACTGTTCACTTAGGTTTGCCATTAGTATCAACGACGTAGTCGTACTTTAACTGATCCATGTTTTACCGTATCCGAAACGACGGCATGTGATTGGATATTCAGTGATAATTACTCGGGCTGCCTGTGGATATCCGAGGTGAAAAATAATGTGGGTTTTATTCCGTGGTTCCTTCCACCACCAATCATTCCTTGGGCTCTTAGCACTTTACTTACATAGTACTTACATTAATTAGGGGCACTTAGATGAAAATCAATGAAAATTGGACCTAACTTGAAACTTGGTTAAACTTATATCTATATATGGCCTATATTTTCTTCACAGTCAAAAGTAGCGGATAAAAATTATCAATTATTTGTAGCATCTAAATTGTGAGTATTTGACGTCATTTACTCAACCCTTTTGTTCTTTTAGCTTTTAAAGTATAATTTCTCAACTGCCAGTGGATCCCAGCCTAAATTATTTTCCAATATGGTTCATTTTTTCATAATATAATTTAGTCAAAGTTATCCTCAAATATTTGAATTATTCGAACTTTTAATAATTGGGGCGTTTTCATCCAAGTGGTCCTTTAACAAAAAGACATTTCAAATCAAACACACTTATTTAATAAAACTCACTTCTCTTGCATTTCCTTTCACAGCGTTTCAGTGAGTGAAATCTGTTGGCGTTTCCATCGCAACCACTGTACATAAACTTCTTGCAGGATTTTGAAGCCGCGTCGAAGTAATATCGTGCGGTATGTCCATTACATGACCCAAGGGCTTTAGGAAGACTACAAACGTGTTTGGCTGGAAAATAAAAGACAAGACGATAATGGTAATGTTACCAAGGTTTTCTACAGTCAATATTATATTAACGATTTCATGAATGAGCAGAACTCTTCCATCAATGGATGTCGTTGATAGACTTTTTCACAGTTCCGTTCAGTGACCTCCAATTGGATAATAGTTCCAAGTCGAGGTTTGAGTTGCTGCGTATGATAAATTATAGTTTTGCTATGCGCGTCAACTCCAACCTCGACTTGGAACTATTATTAAGATAAAATAACTAGACTTTCAAGTGGCCCGGATCGTCCCATCTCTCCACACTTACTAACAAATATCTACTGAGAAAATAATAATAAGAAAACCCTGGCAGTGAACACTATGTGTGTCAGACATTGGATGTATTACCTGAACAGGCTTGTAAACAGGCTTTCTTGTTGTCGAATTTGTTGGCGTTACCCAGGCAACCACCATAAACAAACATCTTGCATTTAGCTTTTCTTGTGTCGTAGTACCATTTTTGAAATCTTGCCATACAAGGTCCGGGCATCTTGGGAAGATTGCAAATGTCAGTAGCTGGAGGAAAAAAATATTCTTTTGATCAGCTTCAAATTTTATCGAACCCTGAAACAACCTCTGGACTGATTTAAGTCAGGGCACTGCTAACTCACAGATAGAACCCTGAAACAACCTCTGGACTGATTTAAGTCAGGGCATGGTTAACTCACAGATCAAATAGAAATCTAGCTCTTGAATAAAGGGAAAGGCTTAACAAACTCTGTTCACATATGATGCCGAGTCCAGAAATCAAATTCGAGACTCTAGAGGTAAAAGGCGAGTGCGCAACCGCTACACCACCCTTGATTCCCACAAAGCAACTTCAGTCTGAAGTTAACAGTTGAATAAACAAAGCTAACTGATATTAAACATTGATTACCTGAGTGGAAGCAGGCTCTTTTGCAGGATTCCTTGTTGAGGAAGTTGTTTTCGTTTCCTCCATCTCCGCTGTAGACAAATGGCTCACACACACGAGAAGCAGAGTTGAAGAAGAAGCGCACGACGTATTTCCCGCCGGTGCCGATAAGCTTATTTTGCAGACAAACGCTCCTTGGTTTGATGGCTTTTAAAGTTATGATCTTGGTTTCTGAAGTCAAAAAGAACAGCAGATAACTGAAAACTTTTATCTAAGATAAATAGTAATATAGAGATGCTCTTTTCCTTTCTGGTGTATATTTTCACCCCACTGCTCGAAAGGGTAGGGGCACGTGACTTGTTAGTGAAATCCTTTTTTCGAAGTTTTTTTTAACATACCTTGGACTGATACATTTACTGATCCAGCTATAGCACGAACACCATCAAATGCACTACACATGTAGACACCAGCATCACTTTTAACAACAGTCTTGATCACCAATACATTATCCTGTGGTAGCATCCTACTGGGAGGAAGTCTCTCCATGCCAGCTTTATCCCAGATTATTTGGACTGGATCTCCTTCGAACTGGCATGTGATCTTACCACTTTTGCCAGCCTTCAAAACTTGATTCTTAACATGTGAAGGACTTACGGTAACTGTATCTAGAATAAAAGAAAGAACACTTTTTTGAACACGAGGAAGCTAAATAATACACTGGGGTTTCAAACTTATGGCTTCGGTCTTGACATTTAAAATAAAATATCTCGCAATGTAAGTTTAAAACTAATTCAGTACTTTCAAAAAAGATTCCCAGCTAACCCACCAACCAATCAATCAAACATCCAGCCAACCAACGTAAACCAACCAACCGACCGACCGACCGACCGACCGACCATCCGACCGACCAACTATCCAGCCAACCAATCAACCGACCATTCAACCGACCATCTGACCCACCGACCATTCAACCGACCATCCGACCGACCTACTGACCGAACAATCAACCGACCAAACAAACATAACAATAACAACAACGAACAAAGAAACTTACTTTTCCCATGTCTACATTTTCCAGGATATGCAACACGTATGATGTCACCAAGAACACAGGCTGTCAAGTTCATTTCACAGCGGCTTGGATATGTTATCTTATCAGTACCACATACAGCCTCATTGCTTCGTGCAGCTGGACATCTGCTAGGACACACGCATTTTGCTTTATTGTATTTCTTATCCATAATACAGATTTCACCTTGGGTGTAGCACGTTTTCTTTGCACAAAGTACTGTAGAGAGAAAAAGGATTATTAAACATAAATACATATAAGTCGTTGTTTTACGATGGTAGCACATAACAGCGCTTTCTAATCGGCGCACGCGCGATGTCATACAATTTGCCTTCGCGACAAAATAAGGTTTTGGTGTACATATCAATTGCCGTGCTGTGTGCGGTTATAAAGCACGACAAGGTTGGTATAACACGAGACAAGTGTTGCTAAGTATGATGTGTCTCGAGTGTTTTGCCAATCTCCAATTGCTTTTTAGCTTCACACATCACAGCAATTTACAATATAAACTATTATTTTGGATTCGAATCATACGAAAGAAAGTGCGCGCACGTGCTATATGCTCACATTAACCACGAGCACCCAACCAATCAGAACGAGAGATTTATAACAATTATTTAAGAAATACCTTTAGTGCATTCAGCGACAGATGTGTAAAGACTGGGATTGGGGTTACAAGAAGATGTCGTGTAACAGCATCTGAAGGAAACGAATATCAGATAATTAAACAAACAAACAAACAATGGACGAATAGATGGATGGATGGATGGATGGATGGATGGATGGATGGATGGATGGATGGATGGATGGATGGATGGATGGATGGATGGATGGATGGAAAGAGAGATGAATGGATAGATAAATAGTAATTTTGTACCTTTTGCAATTTGTCTTGTAGCAGAATTTGGTTTTCTTTCTCTGACAATCCGGATTTTGGTTGTTCCGTTGTTCCACAGCTGCATCAACTGTACATTGTGCTAAAATAAAAACTCGAACAAATCAATACGCACACTCTTTATTATTATATAAAGGAGAATGAAGAAGAAGAAGAAGATGATGATGATGAAAATGATGATGATGGTGATGATAATGATAATGATGGTGATAATGATGATGATGATGATGATGAAGAAGATGATCAGATGGTAATGGAGATGATGATGATGATGATAATGATAATGATAATGATGATGAAGAAGATGATCAGATGGTGATGATGATGGTAATGGTGATGATAATTATAATGGTGATGCTGATGATAATGGTGATAATGATGATGAAGACAATAGTCGGATGATGAATGAAATTTCCCTGAATTTTCGCCCACCAAATCACTTTTTGCCCACTGAATTTACAGACAACTCAAGCAACAAAGGTCCTACCTTGTACGGGTCGAGGTGGTAGAATAGCCGATTTACAGGTATATCCTCCACAACCATCATTACAACACTTTTGTCTTCCAGAACATTCAATGTCATTGAAGCATTGTCGTATCTTTGTGAGACAAAGAATATTCCCTTTTGGGCGTGGGCAACGCCCTTCTTTCGATGAACCGTAGCCTAAGGAAAGACCATACAAAGCTTCAGATGGATTAAGGACGTGCGCGGGCAAAAAGTTATGCCATATGCGCAGAACAGATGCGCAAAAACAATGCCCGCCAACGTCCTTAAGGTTAAAAAAATTGAATATTTAGTCTATCGTTATTTTATAAGTACAATGCTCTTGGTAGGCTCAGATTTCAGCCGTCGGGGTACGTTTCGTACGAAACCCCGAGGGCTGAAATCTGAGCCTATGCTCTTGGATGCATCCGGCATTCTAATTATGAACTACAAAAGCCATAACATGACAAATTAAAGGGGTCAAACTAAAGTAGGTCTCAACCTCAAACTTGAGATATTATCTGCATATCAATCTGATTCTATTATGAAACATTCAAAGTAAATATCTTAACCTTTTGTTATAGGCATTTTTAGAATACCGTAAAATCCCGGTCTATAAGCCACTCTCCAGCTGATCATGAGAAGGTCACCTTCCCCGAAAGAAATTATGGGTCACTATTTTTGGTAAGCATTTTCCGGGCATTTTTCGAGTATAAAATCATCGTAGACTTTTCTTGTTGATTGAAATAAAATTCCGCCATGAGTTTGAATAACGTTTCAATTAATGTAAAGAAGAAAAGACTTGTATTTCATAAATTCTCTTGGCAGAATAGTGGGAAATACTTATGAAAATACGATGTCGAATCCTCAATTCTGATTGTTTGATCTTCAGTTTGTCAGGAAGGTCAACTCAGCTGGCTGGTTATAAGCCCACTGGTCTGCCAACACAAATATCCTTCCAGTTATAAGCCCCCTCTGGTATCTCGCGTTGAAACATGAAAATTGATTGTGAAAATAGAGGTAGAAAAATAACCGTTTCCTCTTCATCACAAACTCTTTTTTCTCTGGTTATAAGTCCCCCCCCCCCCCCCCCCCCCGCCTATAAGCCAACTAAAAAACCCTTTATAATATGGATAACCCTACTGAAGCCCATGGCTTATACCTTTATAATTAGGTATACTTTGCATGATTTGTTGACATCTTATATCATGTATCATGCAGGGGATTGACTTCGGACGACACTTTCGGTCAACTCAAAAGACCATATTTAGTGTTCTAATCTGCGGTCAAAAGCTGTTCTACTTAAACTTGGCATCTCTTTAAGAAACACCACTCATTTCAGTTATTGCGACACGATAACTGGTTCTAATTTGGTAAGAAGCCCCTTACCCGAGTGAAATACGATTCAGAAATGGCTGCATCATGATTATTGGCAATAACGAAAACTGAAATCCGTCACAAACTGGTAAAACTTGAAAACACTAGACATTTTTGGTTTGATAAATGGTTTAAAATAACCTCATTGAGAGGGCAAGGATGATTACGTAGGGCTTTAATTCGGGGGAGGGGGGGTTCATACACCGATCCCGAATTTATTTAGCCTGTGACAGCCGCTTCCCACCCCTCCCCTTAAATTACAATTTATTGCTCTACCTCCCTAGTAACTGTTGCTACGTCAGACAAGCTAAAATTTGTTTTTGATATACGGCATGGAAACAGGCACCGATTGAAAAATGTCCGTCTTATATATATACCTGAATATACCTGAAGGTACATTAAGAAAAAAAATCGATAATTACTAAAAAACCTTAATTTGAGTCGTCGGACCTCCAATATTCCATTGGGAAAACTACCTATTGTTTATTGATCACTCAAGCAAAACTGGGTGGGAGAGGGTCTATTTTTGGATGTTGACGTTATCAAGAAAAATTTGCGTGAAAATGTGCAACACAACAAAATATTCCGTCTCCAAAGATCCATCTGTAAAAACAAAGATGTTGTCTATCTGATCAAGTTAAGTGTTTTACTTGGGAATGAAAAATATTTGAATAGACTTTGATCTAGTTTTGACAAACAAAGATAAGCAGAAACCCTACACTATTAAAACAAAGCAAGAATAATAAGGCCCGTCGACGTCGCTTGAGTCAAAACAGAAGATTTTTTGAGGCATGTATTTTACTGAAAGTAAATGATGTTTCTCAAAACTTCTTGGAAACTCACTGAATACCCCAACTGAACGTTCTGTTATATATTTTTTCACAAGGCAAAAATTTTATCTGTTGATAGATATTGAACAGTTATATAGGGTAAAAAATTAATTTTAAAACCAGTTGTTCCAGTATTTAAATATGACCGCTTTACGTAAAACATTGGAAGCACTTCTTGATCCCAGCGAATGAATAAACCTTTGGATACAATTGAACTTTCTCGAAATTATTCGTAAAACACAAAATATTCGCAAATACCAACGGTCAAGTAAAGAATGCACAACTTCAACAATGCGGACAAACACTTTGAAATTCCATGTCTGAAAAAAACATGATTTTAAAAAGCGTGGATTTGTCTCTCGAATTTATCATAAACCTACTTCAACTTCGTACTTTTGGAAACCTATAAATATATTTTACACAAATTCGAGGCTAACTTTAGCAACAGAATGAGTGAAGCATTGATCTAGCAAATTCAAAAACTTCAGTTCTACGATAACTGCATGTATCAATCGAAATTAAGATTAATTATTTTCTTTATAGAGCAATTTTTTGTCTGGAAAAAGTAATACGATAGGTAAATGAACTGTATATGATCCATAAACAGGCGGAAAGGTCGATAAAGGCTGCCAAGGATGAAAAAAATTGCGTAAACAACTAAATTATATATTTTTGATTACGACCATGAATGAAGAATCACCACTGATCTCTAAAGACGTTACTAAAGAATTCGTGCACAATAGACTTGAATTAGACTCTATGGAACTTCACACTATGTATCTTGGTTATATGGCGTGATTTCGTCCCTATGAATGTATAATTTTACAAGATAACCTTGGGTTTGCAAGTTGCTAAGCTTTCCTTGAGTCTGAATTCAAACTGTGAAAACGTCTGTATAACATAACAAACATTATTCAACCGCTTTAAACTTTACAGTCTTTTATCGATATTTTCAAGAGTTGAAGATAAAGGTTGTTCTGGTATTAAACCGTATACTTATTTCCAGAAAAATATTATCAAAAACTATTAGGATCTGAAATACAAGAGCAATTTGCCTCAAACCATTACTAAAATACTTAACAAAATTCACGGTTAATGATATCAGCTGAAGCCAAGCCAATTAATTGAACTACATTATTGAACATTGCGTAGAAGAAGGTTTCTCTTACCTGAGATGGTCAGGACTTGAGCTCCGAAGAGCACAAAAATCAGCAAACCTTTCATCTTCGTACCCCCTCGTGAGAGGATATTCGCTTACGGGGCAAGTGCTTTTATACAAAATGCCAACATCCGGCTGTCAATCATTGACTCATTGACTGACGACATCTATTCTCTTCTTTGATTGGTTAAGCCACGTACAGGGCAAATGGCCAAGGTCTCTGATTTACATGAGTATAACTGTATCATGTAAACTTTACATTGTTTTTTTAAAAAACAATCGCTACTGTAGGACTTTAGAAATCAAGTTGCGTGTTACCTCCTACGCGAAATTAGTAGGAACAGGAATGATCTAGAATTCAATGAAAAAATCCCGCGCGTTCAAAATCATGGAAAATTGTTGTGTAAACTTCGCCCCTTCGAATTCCAACATATTTAGGAAGTTCAAAAATCATGGGAATGTCATAGAAGTCAGCACTTTCACACCATTAAAGTTTTGAAAGCGAATCATTGCGCGCGTCATTTTGACACATTTTACACGCGTAATTTCTGCCTGCATATAAATATAGTTGGAAGTCACCATTTCCAAGGATATTGTGAAGAAATATGCACTATAAGCATGTACATCCCTGGACTCGCCATCATATGTGAGTAGAGTTTCTTGTTGGTACTGTGCTTCAAGGGTTTTTTGACTGGTTCTCTGGTTTTCCTCACGTGGTTTCATCGATGACGTCAATTTCCGGGTATTCAGACCGGAAGTCAGAGCTGAAAATTGTGCAAAAGTCTGGCATGTTGTACAACGTGGACTCGATTTTACTGAACTGGACTGGGAATGGACTCAAAATGGACACAAAAATTAAAACAGAAAAATTCAGCTAGAGTTATTATAAAACCCGAAGCAAAGAAGAGTTGAGTGAGCTGAGCTGAGTGGAGTTGTTTCTCGGTTTTCAAGGGTTTTAGCCTGGGCTCCCGTGTTTCCTTTCCCACAAAAAAATAGTCTTTTAAATCTGGTTAGGTATTTTGAGTCCATTTTGAGTCCATTTTGAGTCCATTTTCAGTCCAGTCCAGTCCAGTCCAGTCCACGTTTTACAACGTCTGAGCCATTTGTAAATATGTGTAAATTGGATTTCGCATTCTGGTTAAGATATGTCATGATGACATACGTCAAGTCCAGGAATTGTTGGTGGAGCTGCATTTCCAACATTTCCAGGAACTGTCATATACAGGTCAATGTTCAGCGTTCCGGCTCGAAATGAGAAAACGGGCCCCAGAGTGCTGACTTAGCCTGCGTGCAGCCGAACGAAAACCCAGGTTTTCGTTCGGCTGCACGCAGGCTATGCTGACTCAGAAACGCTTTCAATTGTGTTTCACCACCTGGTCTTAGATACAGTCGACGCTCTCATAAAGAAAGCGACCACCTCGGTAAATAATCGAAAAAGCGGTCGTAAATAGAGCTGGTGGTCGCGCACCTTCTGCTAAAATCCTTACTTCCAAATGGGACATGTGAGCGCCCTGGCGGGAGACTGTGGAAGAGTCCTGACAGAAACTGATGGGTTACCTGTGCATGTGTCAATAAATGCTGGGCGCCAATGAACACTTGGACAGCACTTTATATATACTCTTTCTTTTTCATCTATTTATCTACAATCTACGCTATAAAAAATGTCTTTACAAGCTATCAAATATAGCAGAGGAAGTCTTGAAGTACTGGACCAGCTGCTTTTGCCAAACGAGTCGAGATATGAAAAGATTTCTAACGTTGAAGATGGTTGGCAGGCAATACGATCCATGAAGGTAAACCGATAAAGTTACGTAAGCTTAATTTTCCTTGTATTAGAAACAGGATGGTAAGCTTGGATTCAATTTTATATGTGTATTTTTTAAAGATAGATTACTTTTTTATGAAGGACTCAATTGCAATGTTCATTTGATTTCATTTTCTCCTCTAAATAAGGAAGTAAGCTTACAGCTGTATCGTACAGTATGCACACGTGTGACAAGCCACATAGATAAGATTCTTTATCATTTATTTCTTGATTTATAGTTGCATATTTTATACATACTAGTTCTACAATGCTTTTGAGACTAAATGTTTCATCATGTGATATTTCACAAGTAAGGTACAGGTTTTTTCATGTATCTATATGTACACATGAATTTTCAAAGAAAATACTAGATGCTCAGAGATCGTTCACTCGGGCTTCCAGGTAGGCGATTTAGACAATTTTGAAGCAGTATACCAAAGCGGACATACTGTAAATGTGATAACCTTGGAAACATAAACAAGCGATCAATAACGTGTATCTAGTGAACTGATAATGATCGCTGCTAAAATAAACAATGCATACACGAAATCAAGGTATGTAACATGTTTTATTTTCCAAATACATGCAAGAATCGTATAATAGAGCGAATTTTGACAGTTTTGTAAGGTACAAATAGTTTTTGCAATGAAATGATGTTTAGAAAAGGGTTTTCTGAGTAAACTGATATACAATAGCAGCACTCAAAGTATTTGTGGCACCAAGTCTCATTGAATTGATAGCAGATAACACAGCTCCAAAAATCTGAAGTTGATTTTCTTTGAGGCTAGGTGATTTTTTTTATCATAAAAATAAACGATATTAAAGAAATGTTGAGTAACTAAAGCTTGGTATAGGTTTTACTACAGTCAATCAAAACGTTTTTTTGTACGAATGTAGAGCATTTGATAGATACATGATGTGGTGTTCGGAAAAATCTGATACCGTTGGAAGATCCAAGTCAAAAAATCTGAGCCAAAAATCTAACACAAACTTTATTCTGGTGATCAATAAAGCATTTACTTCAAGCAGTTCCTTACTATTAACACAAGAACACAAGTTCCAAACAGTGTCATTTTTACTGCAAGTTCTTGGTATAACGTGTAATACTATATTTTGATGTACATCAGTAAAATTGAACACATTTTCTAGTATGTCACACTCTTCAAGCGAATTTACCATGTCTTGTGCAAAGCATGTGCGACTCCATACACAATAAAGACCAGCATTCACGATCGCACTTAGAATATGTTTTGCTGTCTGGTGTTCATGCTTAGATGCAAAGGACTGTACCATTCATATCATATTGCACATGTACATCTACGAGTACTATACACATTACTATGTAATATAGGTAAAACATGTAAGCTCTAAGCCTGGCTTTGGCTTCTAAAACTTTATTATAATATACTGCAATCATTTGAGCTGCAATTTACTTAATGCACTATTCATTTCAGGGCTCAAAATAGGAAACAATCATAGCCTGCCAGTCCAGTAAATTTTGCCTGCCTTTTTATTATTTTTATTTTCGATTTGGCAGTTCACCGTTATTTTTGCCTGCCAAACCTTAAGTTTTGCCTGGCTTTTGGCCATTGGCAGGCCGCTATTTTGAGCCCTGCATTTGATTACCACTACAAGACAAACTTCTCTGAAACAGCTAATGTATACTTGTCATTGTTTTTGTACAGGTGAGAGGTGCTCCAGCCATTGCTATAGTTGGAGCCTTAAGTCTATCAGTTGAAATCTTTCCAATGTCTTTCAAGACATTTGAAGAACTGTCATCTTTTGTTATGGAAAAGCTTGAATATTTGAAAACAGCAAGACCAACTGCTGTGAACATGACTGACGCAGCAGCAAGTTTGAACAAGTTTGTGGCAGATATGTCTGGAAGTAATGAACCGGAGAAAGCCAAGCTTAAATTGCTTGAAAGAATCGAATCAATGCTTTCGAAAGACATTGAAGATAATAAAGCAATAGGAAAGCATGGAGCTAACCACGTGATTGAAAATATTGAAAATACAGAAAAGTTAAGGATTTTGACTCATTGTAACACTGGGTCCTTGGCAACTGCTGGATACGGAACAGCATTAGGTGTGATAAGAAAGCTACATGAAATTGACAAACTTGATCATGTATTTTGCACTGAAACACGCCCCTACAACCAAGGTTCCCGACTGACGGCCTATGAATTGGTTTACGAAAAAATCCCAGCAACACTCATTGCTGATTCTATGGTTTCTATAGCAATGAAACTGAAGAACATCAGTGCTGTCGTGGTAGGAGCTGACAGAGTAGTTGGCAATGGTGATACAGCTAATAAAATTGGTACTTATCAACTGGCTGTTTCAGGTTAGTTTATGTCTGTAAAATCCTTTTTTCAAGTCCCCCCACCCCACCCCCAGGATATCAAGGACTTTGGAACACCCTACCCTAAAAGTTTTTGAGAAATCAGAATCATCATCATTTGCATTAAACTTTAACATTGATTTTCCTGGTCAAACTAACTTGAATCTCAAAAAAAATTGTTCCACATGAAATTATACTCCTAGACATTTGATAAGAAAAAATTAATGTACAGTACAGTGTTAGCATCGGATATGATCTGTTCGAGCTTTACTTTACAACAGCTTGCTTTTGCAAATACCTAAAAGTTTTTATTATATTAGAATTAAGTGTGTAAGAAAACAATAAATTATTAAACATGTTTTTTTTTTCATTTTAGCAAAATTTCATTCAATCCCTTTCTACATTGCTGCACCAACCACTTCTATTGATCTCAAACTTAATAGTGGCATGGAAATTGAGATTGAAGAAAGGGTAGCCAAAGAGCTAACTGTCATCCAGGGTATAAGTATTGCTCCTCCTGACATCAATTGCTGGAATCCTGCATTTGACGTCACACCTGCCGAATTAATAACCGGAGGCATTATTACTGAATATGGGGTTTTCTCTCCAGATGACCTTAAGGATAAAGTTAGTACTTTAAGCCTCAACAAATGATGAAGTTGAACTAACCCTTAGAGAGAGATCTTCATTTATTACTATGTTGGAAGGGGGTCATTAAGAAATCAGGCTCAACAGGCAACAGGGCGGGTGAACATAAAAACTTTGAGGCACAGATTCGAGTGTTTTTGACCTTCTTGCTGCAACTTCATGTGTTGTCTGAATATAAATTAGTCAAATTAAAACAAACCATTGTTTTGTAACAAAAACAATTGTAGAGTCCTTGTCTTTTTAATAAAATTTAATCATTTTATGACAATTAATTTTGTTGGCAGTGATTTATGGTTTACTACACAATTTTTATAATCTTTTTCTGTTAATTATCTTTAAAAACTAATTACAAAATACCTGGTAAAGCTTAATCACATATTGCAATGGTTAATGAAAGATTCAGATCCATTATGCAATTCATGACAAAAAGTTATCAAATATGCAGCAGCTTCATTAGAGTGATTCCAATACACCTGGGCACTAGAATTAATTTGTATCTAATAGCTGGGTTTCAATCAGCTGATAAAAGTCTTTGAATCTCATTATCTACTCCAAATGGTGGTCAAACACTGACCACCATGTGCTGTCAGCCAGAAAGAATTCTATTGAAAACTTGTGATTCAGCTGATGAACATTCTGCATGAGACAGGAAATGACGTCAAGTGAAACCCAGCTATAGCAAGACTATCAGGGGCAGATCCAGATATTGCAAGGGGGTGTATGAAATGAAAAAAGCGATGATATATTGACGTCATCAGTAATCCTGATTTGACTTATTTTGTACTTACAGTGGACACCCCTATGGATCCACCTCTGATCATGGCTATCTACTATAATATTATAGATTAATAGCTGTTATTACAGATGCATGCAACTGAGATGCAAATGAGACAACAAAGATTGTATTGACCCGATAGCCTCACTGGTATGATTCTTAAAACAAAATATCTCATTTTGTTATCCCTAATAACAACTATTGTCTGTAGTGTAATCTGTGGAAACCTAAAAGATATATTGTGCAATAATGAAAATCATTGGCAGTGGTGCAAGAAAATTGTGAAGGCTTGAAAAAATATTTCCTGTCCATAAAGTTAATATTAAAGTTCTACAAAGTTCATATAATAAGTTATATAAGTTAACAATAAAGTTCTATAAGATAAAATCTAAAGTAAAAAAAAAAAAAAAAGTCAAACGCTGCATCTATTTTAGTCTATTTTAGCTACATGTAGAGTCTATTAGCACATAATTGTCTAATCAGTAATAGAGGGATCACACTGGACCCATGCTAAAGTATAAAATCTAAATAGTACTAAATCATATAAAATCATTTGTTTTCCATTGTTTAATTAGTGCTACTATGCACTATTTGATAAGTACCTTTGTATGGGTTAAGTGCGATCACTCTACCCAGGTTTATTGGAATACACTGTAACTCTAGTAAAAGTCAGAATATAGGAATTAAACAAAGTTATGCAAAAAATATTATACTCTATTTATGTTTATTTTTCCATTCACTTATAGCGCGAAATTATATCCTGGACTCAAATACAAGAAAATGAATGAAAAAGAGGAAATTTTTTTCCAATTTCATTTTAATCTTAGACTTGTCCCAATAGCCCATTTGGGAGATGACATGATCAGGTGTATCATAGCAAGGCTACCTGTTAAGATATGCTTGGCGACACAAAATATAGAAGCGTTTTTGAGAAGCTTTGTCTTTGACAGGCAGCTGAACAATACACAATTTTAGAAACAAAATGACAAAGACCAAACGTCTCGAGAACGCTTTTATATTTTGCACCACCAAGCTTATCTTTGCCTGATATGTAGTCTTGCTATGATACACTCAGTCAAGACATCATGGAAATTGGCTTTTGGGCTCCCTGTGGTACTTTTCTTGTCAAAAAGCTTATTTACGACTATGCCATTAAGCTGTTGGTATTGCATGATATCCCTGATGGCACAATAGATGTACAGCATATAGCACTATAACTATGTTCCTTGGCCCAACACTATACAATCTTCAGTTTTTCCAGAAGTTTGGATCACAAGCTAGTTTCCGTTCAAATGAAGCATACCATTTCTGAACAACACTCATAGGAATAAACGCTTCACTCGGATTAGGAGTCATTTGTGCTTGTGTTAAAGAAAAGGAAGATGCATAATTCACAAAACTTTCCATCATCTTTTGAGTGAACTGCACAAAAGTGTTCAAGGTGGTTGGAGTAGCATTTGCTACTGGGGTTTGCTGTGCTAGTTGAGTAAGTGGCTCAATGGAAATCCCTATTTGTGCCATGGTATGGTCTTGCTGTAGCACTGGTAGTGAGAAAGGATTGCTAACAACATCTTCAGGCTTGGCCTGTCATATAGAGGCAATAACAATAGTACAGTATAAATTCATGAAAACCAATATTGAATCCCTGTACAGATCAGTTGTTGAACAAAAATTGTCCAAGATTTAATTCGGCTGAAACTTTACTGGACCAATTCTTAAAGGTCTAATAAACATTGGTTAAAGTTTTTTCTTGATATTCTGATGGGAAGTGTTATATTTTTCAGGATTCATTAAAGTAGTCTGTGATGCCATTTACTAAAAACCCAAAAATTGCTCTATAATTTTTCTGTATTTTGTGATCAAAATATCCACTAGTTTCATCCTCAGTATTGAAGAAAAGAGATGAAAAAATCAATTCTAATTACAAGCAATTTAAGTTGAGTCCATCAGCTGAAATAAATCAAGAAGTTACTTAAAAACAAATGTATGGAGCGATGTTTATAGTGTTGAGAAATGATGTCAAAGACTCAGTTAAACATTCATAATATAAATACTTCCCTTCTGAATATCAAGAAAAAACTTGAACCAGTGATTATTAGACCCTTAACGATTATTCCAAGAAAGTTTCAGCAAATTAAAGTTTGAGCAATTTTCGTACTAGTGCACCTTTAAATTAAACTTGTTAATGAATTAGATGTGGATAGAGGCAACAGGATAATTATGCATGATGCCAGTTCATCTTATACCGGCTCTTTAGCTTGGGCATAAATTTGTTTTTCTCATTTCAGACCATGTGTCATTCCTTTGAGAATAGAAATCTTTGTTTCATTTGCATCCAAACAAGGGAATGTTACTCAAGGGAATGACATGTGGTCTGAAATGAGCAATTACCACCTCCAAAAGATCCTAAAATTGCATTCTTCCTCTTGGTTCCATTCTCCCACCCCTTATCCTGTGACAAATACTTTTTTTCAAATTGTATTACAATTTCAACTATCTAAATACTAATTACCTTGGATATTTTAAATATTGCACTGGGTTTAGCATTTGATATGAAGCCAAGGAGTTGCGATGACGGACCTTGTGGACTTGGAAAGCAGTAGTAAACAGCCCCACCCATATCATCTGGGAATGGCACAGCCCCAGTAAGGAATATCACTACATGATTTATGTTATCAGCATCTGGTAAATTAAACACGACTTGTGTTGGACCAACTTGTTGAGCATCTGTTTGAACCTGGAAATAAAATCTTAGTTCTTAAATAATGATGATGATGATCATCGATGAAGATGATAATGATGATGGCAATGATGATGATGGTCGATGATGATGATGATGGTCGATGATGATCATGATAGTGATAATAATGACAATCAGTGAAGATCATGATAGTGATGATGATGATGATGGTGACGATGGTGATGATGATGAACATAGAATAGAATATATAATGTAGTGGTAATGTGTGTGAGTGACAGTGGGCCAAATTGGAAACCAGTATTAAGTTACTTAATTTGAATCCCACTATTAAAAAAGTGATTTATTTATTATTATTATTTATGATGATGATGGTGATAATGACGATGATGATGATGAGTAATGACGATGATGATGGTGATAATGAGGATGATGATGGTGATAATGGTGATGAAGATGATGAATGCTGATAAACACAAATACTAGGCAGGTACATGCACCAGTAGCTAGTGTATAGCTTTGGTAAGAATGATCCTGAAGACAGTTTTAATGAGAAAAACATGGCCCCAGAAAGGAAATAATACCAATAAAGCATAATTGGAATATTGCTTAGGAGTTGGAGAAAATATACTTAAATAAATATAATAAACAATACTGCCAACTCAGTAGCAGTAAGTTGCCCATTGGAATTTGGTTTTTCACTGCCACCAGTCAAAAATATTAAAGGTACAGGCCACTCATTAGTTTTGATCACTGCCACCAGTCAAAAATATTAAAGGTACAGGCCACTCATTAGTTTTGATTGAGGGCTGAGCCAAAAACCAAAGCTGTTGAAATGTCTGAGTTTGCAGAATATTGAGAATCCCAGTGTAAGGAGCAAACATATTGGTGGAGTGGCTTTACTTGGCTCAAACAAAGCTGGATATAATTAGTGAATAACAGTGAAAGTTAACAAAAGAAAACAATGGAATTAGTGTCTATCAGGTACAAAAAAAACAACACAAATTTGGTAGGATTGTACAGATATCGCTTTTACTTTTACATGAACTTTTCTTTCAGTGAAATTAAGTTCAAAACAGGTAAAATGTACCTAAAAGAAAAATGTTTTCACATTTTACGGCACAGAATTCAGATTTCTAAAGAGAGAATCAGAATATACAGCTAAGCTTAGTACATCTTAACGAGTTTGTATTGGCCCTCACGCAAAAGGGTTTTCAGTAATTTTCTGTGAACTAAAATCCTCTGATTCTTTTGCCCTTCTAAGTGAGTTGTACTAAGGGCTATTTTACTGCAAATAGCAAACCACAGACCCTACAATTCACTCGAATGATCTGTTGTTCTACCACTCATGAGTGATCCTGCTACCTTGAAGCTAACTTAATAGATCATTTAAAAAAAGCTAGAATGACCTTGATGAAAGAATAAACTTACCAATCTTCCACACACGACACAACCAAACATCGATGCCATTTTAATTTAGCACATCAGGTCAATCGACCAAAGGAACATAAACGGAGTTTTTTTTACAAGAGTGAGAATAAAAACATGTCAGATCGATCTCGCAGACATGATTTTCCACAGGAAGACCAACCAAATGTTTTGCCCAGTGCCTCCCGGCTCAGTTTTCAAAGGAAAGTAGTCAGGGAAAATCCGGACGGGAATCGAGAATCCGGGACGGAAAGGAGTGTAGAGTTTAAAAGCTGTATCTCAAATACTACAGAAATATTCGACTAGACTGGGGAGTTTACGAAAATATGTAGGAACACGTAAAGTACCATGATTCGTTTCTGCGACTTGACTTTTAATTTTGGAGACAAAATCCAGGATTTCACTTCCAGTGGCGGTGGGTACCGGGGAGCCGGCACCCTCTGTAAATTTTGAACTTGAGGTTCACAGAAATGCATTTTTCAGTGTTTTGAGGGGCAATTGCAACATATTTACTTTTTTAAACTCATGTCAAATCATCAGGAGATAATAATTTCTGGCTCAACGTGATGGGCCTCCGCGTTCCCTGCAATGATTACGTAACCCTAGTCAATAACTCTTAGAAATGATTATGTAACTCTAGGTTATGTAATCCTTCTAAAGGGACCTAAGCATCGCGATAAAAACTGGCTCAGACGAGAATAAAATTTCCACTGCGGGTCGCTGATGTATGTGTGCTTATACAGAAGTTCTAAAGGCTGCAATAGCAAAATAAAGATCTAAAAGTTTCGGCGCTAATACGATGTATTTTCAAGTTAATCCAGCAAAATATTGGGCTTATTTTTAGAGTCTTAATAAATAAATACCTAAATAAGCTTAATTAAACTGGAGGGAAAAGGCAAGTTTAAAAATTTAAGACAATGAGCTACTGAGGAAATGAAATTTGCTGCAGCTGGGAGAGGCTGTGTAAGTTCCCATATGCTCTAGAACTTGACATAAAAGCTATTTTTTTAAAAAGATTTACTTAAAGATCATTTTCATTCCTCATAATACATTAGGGTTTTAGGGATAACCATGCAGGCATAACACCGCAGATAAACTAACGACCAGTAAGAAGATTAGGTATATATACATATTTTTTCAAAAAGGTTGGCGAAGGTTTTGTTGCATGTTTCCATTATATGGCTTGTTGCATGTTGCATGTTGCATGTTGCGACCTTTCGCTGATTGGATTCACATTGACAATAGTGCATTTCGGGCTTGGCACGCAGCATGCAACATCATGCAACTAAATAATCCTCTGCAAGAGGGGTGGTTATATTGGGAAATATTAACTAAGCCTTCGCTAAACTTTTTTGAAATAGCTGTATATTTAGGCAATATATGTTGCCTTGTATAGAATTCATACCATAGTTTTACATTGCGAGCGTACTAATGAACTCTATGTAAACAGTTTGAGATTGTAAACACATGTTAACGAATCGAACTTTTATCTATACGAGGAGATTAAGTAAAAATGAAAAACCCAGTGTTTATTAAAACGTATCTTTAACCGTTTATACTGGCGGAAGCAAAAATATGTTTCCGCGAAAATTCATCTAAATAAACCGGGAAAAGACACTTGGTGGCAAAATTAAGAGTTATTAAAAAAAGGTTGGGCAGCTGTAGAAGTGGGGGATTTAAGCGGACAAATAGAGTGACAAAATCATTTTAAAGCCTGCACTCTGATGGTCAAACAGTTAATTCGTAAAACCTAACATCGAGACGGAAAGGAGGGCCTACATGTAGCCAAGGCCAGCAGATTCTTCGTCTAAAATGTTAATGTACGTATACAAATTTTGATTATATTGAGAACAACAAGCTTCAAACTATAAAGTGACATTTTGGAAATATCCTACCAAAATGAAAAACTGAAATTCGGCCCCACTTCTGATACAAAACCGTTGCTATTTTATGCCGGTTTTTTTAATGTATTTACTAGTAGAATCATATATGCAGTTGAAGACCCAATGAAAGGAATTCATGTGGTCATTTAATATGCCTAATATTTTTTTTCGTACACCATTTCAATGTCAAGTGTGCATGGACGCCTTTGTATAATGAAGAATTCTTTGATCATGTCCTCCTGCCTTCTTGTTTGCTGTTTTCTATGCATTATTATATGTAAGTACAAAAGTGTGCCTAACACAATTTTTTAAAACGGCTTTTGGAAAAACGCAGTTTGTTTGGGATATTGAGTTTAATAGAATGAAAAATATGATTCGTCATGGAAAATGTATTAAAGAAATGATACATATTCCGTTCGTTTGTCTTACGATTGAGGTTCAATTGAATTAGTTCTGAGGTAACTCCAAAGCAAATTAAAATCGCTCACTTGATCATTTGAGTACAGGGCTTTACACGGTTTACAACAAGGGAGATAAGAACGAAGCTTTAAAATTTTTTTTTAAACGTCGTGTAAGAAAATGTGTAACGTTTCAGACGTTAGGCCTTCGTCGAAGTAAAAGAGGAAATATAAAGAAGAGAAGAGTGAGTTTGATATAGTGCAGGCCAGGGATTAAAAAAAGAGCAACTGAGGGAAACAGTAAGTTACGACATCACGAAAAAAGTTAAACTTTAATATATAGTCACCTCCTGATTTTATAGATCAGTTTCACATTCCTATTTTCTAAGTTATGCGAATAAAACAACAAACTCTCTTTTCTTTTACTACATAGCTACAAAGGGAACTAACAATGAAATAAGCAAGGTGGATGCTTCACATTTATGCAGTTATTCTGAGGTTGGTTCAGCAGACTGCTCCCAAATATCATTCAAGGATGGATTACCTCCCCACGACAAGCTTCTACATAATAGGTATGTGCACTCTAGCTAGATTCGTATGAAAAAATACAATATCAATCAATCAATTTAGTACTCGTTATTTTCGGAATAACATTTAGGTGCCCCTGTACTTGAGCAGACTTTACGGATTGTAGAGGGTTCAATAGGATTTATGAATCTTAACTTCTAAAGTTACGTCAGCGATTATCGCTTTTAATCCAGGTGACCTGGCCTGACTAGGCTCGCAAAGCATGATTTCCATGATAAAAAAGAATCAATCCCATATGCCATCGCATGCTCAATATACCGTGAGTTTCGTGGCGGCCATCTCGAAAAGAAGCTAACGAAGTTGACTATGTGCGACTTTCTAGTCAATAATGGCGTTTTCTTGTTGAAAAGGAACCAGTCTTAATAGAAAATTTGAGGCTTTTCATAAAGCTCAAATGAAAACTACCCAAGAAAAGCGGAAGACGTGGATTTTGTAGTTACATCCCATCAAGGAATGGTGATTTTTTTTCGGCAGCTTCTTCGGGAGCTTTTAGGCGGTCATTATTTGATAATATAAATTAAAGGTAAATCGAAGGTAAATTTCTAGTCTCATTTGGACAACATATTCTTTACAGTAAAAATATTTTTGCTTTTCTTTCTGCTCATCAAGGATTGGGCGCGCAAAGACGCATGGGTTTGATTCCCCTTTTACGGTAAAAACACAATTCGCAATCTAATTGGCTAATCGCATTACTTTTCTCAGATAACCTGTTTTTCCAAAGAAAGAATATGCATTATTTGAACTAAATAACTGATATGCTGATTTTTTTTCCTAAAATAGCATCAATCGTCTGCAAACAAAAGGGTATTATTTTGGAAATATTGCCTTTGTGTAAGTAAAAAAATACTATTGTTATAAGTAATAGTTACCCCCATTTTCAAAAATACCAGATCCACTAGACGTCTCGAGGTTTTGCTTCTGTAAATCCAAGTTGCGACAAAAATATATTACGCCGAGTACAATCCCAGTGCTACCTGAATATCCATGTTTATAAACCGAAAGCTGGCTTTCCCCGTATGATCAGTGCAATATGAACTGTAGTTGGGTTTACTGGAAAGAGGAAAATTGGAGAACCGGGATAAAAAAACCTCGAATCAAGAGATAGACTTTAAAAATAAACTCTTCTCACATTTAATGCCGAGTCCAGGAATCGAACCTGAGACCACAGAAGTGAAAGGTAAGTGTACCCCCGCTACGCCACCCTGGATTCCCACCCGTAACACTGTAACAACTAACCAAAAAGGCAAGCATGATTTTGGGTTCAGAAATGCAAACTTTCACACACTTGTACACAAGATATCAAGTGTTAAGTTTTAGGATTAATCTATAAAATCCGAGTTCGTATTATATAGGGCTCATTATATTAATCTTAATCGTTTATCAAATATTTCAATTAATATATTCATTTCCCCTCCAACATTCAGGACTTTTACAAATTGTAGCATCAACGAAATACCTAAAGACTACTTCTATAATTTTCGATATATTTTAGTACTGTAAGTAAGAACGAGCCATTGCTTTCCAGAGAATAAAATATAAAATAAAAAATAAATCACTTTTTTTTTTATAGTGGGATACAAATTCAGCATATAAAAAAGTGGTTTCTAGTGTATTATATTCAATATTTTATGCATACAACTGTCAACTCACATGTTGATTTTTATGGAGACAAAATGAAAAATAGAATTCTTAGTTAAGCATTCATCGATATTGAGAATTGCTTTTGATTTACGTACGTATTTTCCTGTTTATTTTGACCTAAGAACTGAATTTCTCGATTGTGATTGGCTGAGAGAAGTAGTATGTCCGTCAGCGTAATTTGAAATACCGCAAGTAAAATTACATTTCCATGGCAACCACCAAAGCAACAATTTTTCGCCATGTTCACATTTCCCATATAATATAGTATGTAAAACTTATGAAATGCTGCAGGTTGCGATTTGGCAACTCAAATGTAAACGAACTTTCCGCAGATCTTCCAGTGAAATTCTTAGGTCATATTATAAACAAATAGTGAGACGACGACCCGTGAAATATTTGAAAAATTTAAACAATTTTAAAATATCACTCATGGTATTTATGTCAAATATCACTGGAAAACATGCTATATGCTGTTATCTATACTAACTGGTATTCTAATTTCATTTATGTTTTAGCTTGCTAAATGTAAACAACATAACTCATCTGGATGAGGATGTGTTCAACACTTGCAAGGGACTTCAAATGCTGTAAATTCACAAATTCAAGTCATTATCGCGATTCTCCTATGAGTTTGATCGGGAGAGAGCCGCCAATATGAGCCCGTATTGTCGGCTTACTATTACATCGCACGATAGGAGA